>JASPKZ010007471.1:0-500000 GCA_030220185.1 Diploptera punctata | reverse complement strand
GAAAGTACATGCACTCTGATAAATAACTAACGTATTAAGAATGTGCATACGTTCTGGAAGGCATATGTGAACTCCATGTAGTATTTTTTTATTTCAATGGTTGAATCTATAAATCAGAAATGCTAAATATTGCATGAGGTAAATTGTAATCAGTTTATATATATATATATATATATATATATATATATATATATATATAACAACAGAGAAGGTCCTTTGTTATTAGATATTTAATCTTTTTATATTATATAATTTAAAATGGTACATGGTAAGGGAGTTAAATCAATTACATTATTGATTTAAATTAATATTTATGTTACTAACTAACTCACTAACACAATCGTAGCCGAAGTTCATGGCCGCACGGAAATAAACACTCCATTCCTATCCTGAGATAATGTTTTCCAATTATCTCCTGTACAATCTTACTTTCTTCAAATCATGATTGATATTACTCTTTCACCTCATTCTTGAACTATCAACAGAGCGTTTTACGTCTGGTTTTCTTACAAGAAGCTTCCATGTACGTCTTTCATTCCCCATTCGTGCTACATGTCCTGCACATCGCAGTCTACGAGACTTAACTTTTATTATTATATCTGGCTTCCTATAAAGACCATGCAGTTCACTGTTATGTAGTCTTCTCCATTCACCTGTCAATAATATTTATTTTACAGCAAAATTAAATTTAACATTTTTCCTAGAATTTATGGAGTATTTGTAGATCTTTATTAATCTCTGTTATGAAAGACGTGCATGAAAGCTTCTTGTAGGAAAAACCAGAGGAAAAACGCTCAATTGGTAGACCAAGAATGAGGTGGAAGAATAACAATTAACTATGATTTGAGAGAAGTAGATTATACAGGGGATGATTTGAAAACATTGGCTCAGAATAGGGATGAATGGAGAGGTTATGTACGCGTGGTCATAAACCTACGGGTTCGAAGTGTCAGTGAGTTAGTTAGTTAGTTATTAATCTCTGTTACCGAAGTTGTTTATCTAATCTCATAGTATTTCGTTACATTTGTGTAATATTTCCATTTTGAAATTCTAAATAAAATTCAGATATGCCAGTCAGTCACATAAAAAGTCAGTCAGTCACCCACTACGTATTAGGTTGTAACTCCTGTCTTAATTGTGATTTTGGTTTTGGTTTTTTATTGAGAATGTAACTTGAAATGTGCCCTCCAAACCGTATTTTGGAAAATTGTATTAGGAATGACACTTCAAAGAATTATGTTTAGCTGCATGATGTAGTTGACATCTATGCCAGTCAGTCACACATACTTTCTTAGATAATGAATAACACTGTTTTTCTTCAGAAGTTGTACGTTTATGTACAGTCTTAATCACACACTTTTCCTCTATCATATCACGTAGATAACACCCCTAATTTCAATCAATTGTAACATTTATGCAACCATTTTGCTGCAAAAGTGTATTGTAAATGTCAGTCATATATGGAATTACTCATATATATATATATATATATATATATATATATATATATATATGTGTTATAATTAAATGTTTTAACATTGAGCAATGCAAGCTTAATATGGTATGATAAGAAAAATAAATGCCTGAACGGGATTCGAACCCGGATCTCTGAGATCTTATCATACCATATATATATATCAGGTCGGTAACAATTCTGCAACCGTAATTTTTGTGTTTTTTTTATATAGGCCTACATAAAGTTATGATATTTCGTTCTTTCGCTGACAATTCTTGAAATATCTGTTATACCTACCTAGAATGTTTCTATTTGTTTCTACTAAGGAGTCCTCCATTTTATGCTAATCATATACATCATAAACAATTTTATTTACATGGCATCCGTATCCCAATATAATATATCATTGATTACATACCTGATTAATTGGATTAGATAAAAGTAGGGTTCATATTAACATTTACTTAACTGGAGTAATTTATTGCATTCATATTTAAGATTAATATAAAATTATAGAATATTCACCTGAAATATTTAAGAACTGAAAAATCAGTATTCGCATACTTTTTTTCGGAGTAATTATTGCCCGCTCCTTGAATTCCTTCCCTCAAGATAACACGCTACCGCACACTTATACTTAGTTAAGCTAATAAAATTACTTGTTGTTGGATAATTAACTTTATCCCTTAAGCTGTGGTATTTATTCTGCGTCATTCTATCTATAAAGACGTAGCCCATTGTTGAGTCATAGCCTCTCCTTTGTAAGTAGTTACTAGACCAAGTTAATTTTTAGTTATCTTATTTGCTCATAGATGACGTGGATGGCATTGCGGTCAACATGCCGACCCAATGAGACATCTAACACCAACTAAGGTATACTATGTAGGATGTTCATGTCTGTACATTTTGGTTAGAAACTCTTTATTCGGGCTTAAATATTTTACGAACCTGAAAATCTTCTGACTCGGGACACACGGCTTAAAGCCCCTCCCGGAGGACTTGCTCCTTGGATTTTCCGTTGTGCCATTAGTAATTCTATGTAATCGAAATTATTTAATTATCTACTTTTTACATTTTATTCGTCAAAATGTACACTAAATCAATACATATCTACACAGTGATTATATTTTAGGCATAGGGTAATAGGTAATGTATTTATTTATCGTAATTTAGTTGTAAGACTAATTATTGTAATTTTGGTCTAACCTGATTGAGTAGTGCAGGTCCTTAAGAACTTAACTCTCCTAGGTAAAATAAAGCTATAATAATAAGTAAAGTAAAGTGAACCCACAACAGACCTCAGGAGGCCCTTGAGGTAGTAGGAGATTAAGGCTCCCACTTTTTCTAGACAATCGGCACTTTGTCAGCCGGGTTGTCAGCCCTTCGTGACGGCCGCGTTTACCCCCAGAACAAGCGTCTGGTACTCATTTCCTTTAGAGGATGAGTCGACCCCAGAGCCATAGTGCCGCCAGAGGGTTTGGGTCAGTTTAAAAATCCTGACCCCAACGGGACTTGAACCCTCGACCCTCCGGCTTGTAGCTCAGTGCCTTAACCACTACGCTACGGCGTGCCCCCTATAATAATAATAGGACTAATAATAATAATAATAATAATAATAATAATAATAATAATAATAATAATAATAACTGTTTTATCTACAATTTAAATTACTGTGTTGATATAACTGATTTATGACTTGATATCCTGACCTATAATGTAAGAATTCTGTAAGAAAATTATATGTTCTGATGAAAAAACTGTCTTAAATTACAGTAATTTGAATATCCATAGAATAATGCTTGTGACCTTCGATCCGTTGTCATGTTGAGACCTTGAATATTAGATTATGTAGAAGTGTTGGAATGACCTTCTCATTAATAAAAATCCGATTATTAGAAGAGGAGGTCGTTGATAACAAGGGCTGTACAAGAGAACGATGCGATATTGCGCACGTAATCACTTAGAGCTAGAAATGCGACAACCTTAAATAACAATGTAATATTTTATTGAATACAATAACCAATGCAAAAATTAATTTAAAAGACTATTTAACTCATGTTCCAAATGGAAGTCAATGACCAATCACGTTTCAATTAATTTTGATTTAGAACCAATCACAGTCGTGTTTCACCTCGAATTTATCAACTTAAGTTTATCATATTAAAGACAGCTCTTCCTTTTTAACATTCTGAATAGGTCAGAGCATTATTTTGCTGTGACTGACTCTCTAAGAAATACGTTAAATATAGCAATATATATTAAGATGTAAGAATCCTAGAATGCAAGTGGCTACTAGATTGTATATATAGTGCATGAATGTATACAGATTATGCATGCTGGATTTAATAGAAACACAGTCGTAGTAATTTATTTTACCACAATAAGAAGAAACTACTGTTTGCACTTTCTTAAACGTACTATTTCCCAGGCAATAACGTTCCAGAAAAATATAATTGACATATTTACATCATAGGACATCAGAAATTAATTAATATACAGTTTGATGTTTTATTTTTTCTCCACTAGGGTGCATTTTTACAATATTGCTATCATTTGGCAATAACTAATGTTGCAGTAATGAACATTTGTTTTCTAACATCGCCGTTTACGTTAAATATATACGTATTTTAAAATAACTATATTTTAATAATGATTTGTGAGTAAACAGCTTCATTTTATTCGTTAAATAGTCCTAACAAATGCCACTCTTGATTTCCAAATTCTCTAGATAAATTCACTCCTCACTTCGTGAGTCGTGAATTTATCGATAATTTGAAAATCACTCCTGGCATTACTTATGATAAATGAAGTTAATAGTTTACAGTATCATAACATAAAAAAATTAAACAATGAGAGAGAAAGGGAAAACGGAAACAAACTAGTATTAATTTTTTCTTCGTTCTTTTTTATCTTTTTTTTTTCTTTTCTAGGTGTTACACTCTCCCTCTGACCTAAAGTGAGACGATCAACTGAGGGCAGAGATCAGGAAGACTTCATCAGATTTTAGACAGGTATACAGAGCGAATTTTCCTGGATCGATGGTTGTTAGTACGCTGGTCTCACCGCCGGAAATAGCACAGGACATCAAAAGGTAAGAAACAATCAATCAGATCTAAGTTCTAAAATTCACTATTTGGTGAGAATAGAACCAGGCTGCCCAATTGGAAGGCAAGATTTAAATTGTAACACCACGACAATGAAAGACTAAACAATCATAAATTTCAAAACAGTTTCCCTACAAATTAAACATACTAAATTTCTTCCAACTTTTCTAATTGACACTCAAACTGTTTTGAACTTAGAATGTAATATATGTATTTTAAATACTCGTATTAATACAAATACTATAGTGGGTTTTTTTTACTTCAGTCAGAATACATATATAATTTAGAAGATTAGCACTTTTAAAATTCACATTAAAACATCGTTGAGGTTATGTAATAAGATATTAAGTGTGCTGATCCTGTTGTTGTACTACACAGAGAGTATAATAACAACGGGATCAGTATCTTTGAAGATATAGAGATTCTAAAAGAAGCAAATAATACAAACCTACTCAATGAAAACACACCCGCAGACATAAACCCGTTATACAACATATACAACATAAACACCAGTTAAAATGCAGAAGTTGAAACATTGATTTTGAAAGGCCTCCATATTGGAAATGGGCTACTTAATGAAGTTTATTAATTTAGTTGAGGACGACTGACCTATCAGGTACCAATTTTATATTTAATTTCTAATTTAGAAGAATAACCAACGGCGAGTTCATATGTTTTGCTTTTCTTAGGACATCGTTATAATGCGACCATCATTGAACATCTGGTCGCCTCTTCGTTTCACTTAATTACGAATCATTGCAACATATAACTTAATAAGCAAAATATCACATGTAACAATAGCGGCGTACTATTCATCGGAACATATTCGCTGGATTTCAGCCGTAATGATGGACACAGCACGATGTGCGAAGTGCTCTCGCCTGAAGTACTGTAGTATGACCCATTCTACACTCTCGGACAATTGGCACTGTATTTTACGGGGCCCTGCTTCAGGCTTATCACATCCTCGTAGGTCTCTAATTTACGACCACATCAGGCAGACCACCAATGACGCCAAATATGCTACGGTTAAGTGGCCAGATCCTACAACGATAGCCACGTTATTAGCTGCCAAGGAGCCACAGCTGATTCAGAATACAGCCCACATTGCTACGCCAGTCATCATCAACTACTACTGCATAGTAGTAGAAAATAGGAAATCATGGATAATCAGACACAAGGAATTTCCGTATTTGACCCACATAGGCCCCTAGGAGTTGTAATTCTGCACTTAAAATTATAAAATGAGAGACTGGTGAAGTGTCAAACTAAAAATTGAGTTTAAAGCTTTATGCGGAATTTTATTAAATATTATTACATATCCAGCCATAGTAATTCTGCCCGAGGGCAGGTCTTTCAGTGCAATCATAAATTTTCATGCTATGCTTTCCAGCTTTACTAGAGAATTATAGGTGTGGTAGCTTCCCGTTGCTTTCCACATCGATGAAGGGTGATGATAATGAGAACGATGATGGTGATGGCCGGATGGTTTTCGGGGATCGTTGGTCCCCAAGCTTCCTTACATTTGTCTTACAAGTGGGGAAAAACCCCGAAAAAACCTAACCCAGGAGCCTGTCCCGATCGGGACCGAACCCGGGCCCGCTGCGAGAGAAAGCAGCACGCTACCTCGAGATCAGAGCGGTGGATTATTCTAAAATAATAGTAAAATAAAGGCGAGGCATGTAAATATAATTATATCAACAATTATAAGCTCACAGATTACATATCACGAAACACTTTTCTGTATAATTCCGGGCTTCGTGAAAATAGTATGTCCTCTTGACATGTTTGAATTTAACTCGAGTATACTAGCGCGTATTCATTTTTTTTTTTCCGAATGCATGAATACGTCATCGGCAGCGGTGGACTAGTGGTTATACTCCTTGCGTCTGGTCCCGAGGGTCGCGGTTTCAAACCCGGCCGGGGTCGATGGATTTTTAGGACGGAAAATTCCGAGGAGCAAGTCCTCCGGGAGGGACTTTAAGCCGTGGGTCCCGAGTCTGAAGATTTTCAGGCTCGTAAATGATCCTTAAGCCTGAAAGAAAGGCCTCTAAGCAAAATTTGCCGAACTTTCCCGTCCTAGTACTACCTTGGTTTCCTATATGTCAGTATGAGGCGGAACGCTGACCACGGACCACTCAAGTGACATCTATACGAAAACAAGTGTAACTAAATTAGTATGGTTCAAATTCTTCCCTGTAGGGGAGAGCGCCTAAATCTCTGTTAAGGGAAACATGGGCTTACAAGAAGATGAATACGTCACCTTCTGAGAACGGTATGTTGAATCACTTTTTTTTTTTCGATACGGAAGATGGTTGTATTGTATTATGTTTTAAATGCACTGACCATTACAAAACTAAGTGAATTAACATGAAAGAAATCCTGGCGGTTCCTGAGGGATATGTGCAGTGGGCCACAGTGGGATTTTCGGGGTTTCTTCCGTTTTCCGAATTTCATCTCGCCAACAATCTCCACTCCTCTTCCCTCCCCATCATATAATTTCATCTCGCCAACAATCTCCACTCCTCTTCCCTCCCCATCATATAATTTCATCTCGCCAACAATCTCCACTCCTCTTCCCTCCCCATCATATAATTTCATCTCGCCAACAATCTCCACTCCTCTTCCCTCCCCATCATATAATTTCATCTCGCCAACAATCTCCACTCCTCTTCCCTCCCCATCATATAATTTCATCTCGCCAACAATCTCCACTCCTCTTCCCTCCCCATCATATAATTTCATCTCGCCAACAATCTCCACTCCTCTTCCCTCCCTCCCCATCATATAATTTCATCTCGCCAACAATCTCTCCACTCCTCTTCCCTCCCCCATCATATAATTTCATCTCGCCAACAATCTCCACTCCTCTTCCCTCCCCATCATACAATTTCATCTCGCCAACAATCTCCACTCCTCCTTCCCTCCCCATCATATAATTTCATCTCGCCAACAATCTCCACTCCTCTTCCCTCCCCATCATATAATTTCATCTCGCCAACAATCTCCACTCTCTTTCCCTCCCCATAATATAATTTCATCTCGCCAACAATCTCCACTCCTCTTCCCTCCCCATCATATAATATCATCTCGCCAACAATCTCCACTCCTCTTCCCTCCCCATCATATAATTTCATCTCGCCAACAATCTCCACTCCTCTTCCCTCCCCATCATATAATTTCATCTCGCCAACAATCTCCACTCCTCTTCCCCCCCCCATCATATAATTTCATCTCGCCAACAATCTCCACTCCTCTCCCTCCCCATCATATAATTTCATCTCGCCAACAATCTCCACTCCTCTTCCCTCCCCATCATATAATTTCATCTCGCCAACAATCTCCACTCCTCTTCCCTCCCAATCATATAATTTCATCTCGCCAACAATTTTCTCCTATCACTACCTCTCCCCCCACCCTCATATAATTTCATCTCAATTCATTCATTTTCATATCAACTTTCTTTCACTCATCTAATGTTTAGATTAAAAGTTAGTCTCGTTTAGCAAATCACAGGTGATTGTTGTTTAACATATGTGTCGTGGGTGGATTCTAATGGAAAATGGAATCATACGCCTTGTGTTTCCCGTGACTCTGAACCTATTTTCACACTTAGGACATTGTAAACCCTCATCGAAACATTGGGCCTAGCCCAAATAAATGGCAGTATGAGTTATGTGTGCGAATGCTTTGTGTGTGTCAAAGTAGGAACACCATAAGACTAAACTAACATATTACTTACTTACTTACTTACTTACTCACTGGCACTATCGAACCCGTAGATTCATGACCGCACGGACATAAGCTCTCCATACATCCCTATCCTGAGCTAATGCTTTCCAATCATTCCCTGTATAATCTACTTCCCTCAAATCATAGTTAATGTTATTCTCCCACATCATTCTTGGTCTACCAACTGGGCGTTTTCCCTCTGGCTTTCCTACAAGAAGCTTCCATGCAAGTCTTTCATTCCCCATACGTGCAACATGTCCTGCCCATCGCAGTCTACGAGACTTAACTGTTCTTATTATATCTGGCTTTCTGTAAAGACCATGTAGTTCATTGTTACGAAGTCTTCTCCATTCACCTGTCTGTTCATCTCTCTTTGGTCCAAAAATTTTCCTAAGTACTTTATTCTCAAATACTTGTAATCTCCTTTCCTATCTTAAAGTATGAGTCCATGTTTCGCACCATATAATATAACTGGTAGAATAATTGTTTTATATATTTTTAGTTTAACGTTTTTTGAAAGGAGTTGGGACATCAAGAGTCTCTGCAATGCATAATAGCATGCATTTCCAGAATTGAGCCTATGTTTAATTTCTTTGTGCATCTCATTCGTATTTGTGATTATTGTTCCTAGGTATTTGAATTCAGGCACTTCCTCAAAATTTCCCTCATTTGTCATTAGCTGTCCATTTCCATTATTTAATGGATTTCTATGTGTGACCATATATTTAGTTTTATTGATATTTACTTCCAGTCCTAATTTCTTAGTGTTATTCAATAGTGTGTGCGTGTTGTCCTTTAGTATCTCCTCGCTATCGGCCAACAATACTACATCATCAGCATAAACTAACAGCTTATTAATACCATTGAGTTGTAAGCCATCCTCATTCTCTAAAGATTTAATGGCATGCTCTAGTACAAAATTAAATAGTAGAGGAGATAGTGCATCTCCTTGCTTCAACCCATTCTGGATTTCAAAAGTGTCCGAAAACTGTTTGCCTACACGCACCCTACTCTTTGTGCCATTTAGACACATTCGTATAAGTCTAACTAACTTTTTAGGAATTCCGAACTCCAGCAGGGTACTATATAACTTCTCCCTCTTAATTGAATCATATGCTTTTTTGAAGTCTACATACAGTTGATGTACAGTACCATTATATTCCCGTAACATATTACAGCAAAGTATATTTCTTCTCACTCATTCCATAACGTAAAAATGGTAATACATTGAACAAAGTAAGGTTGCCGTGTTAGTGTCTTAAAACCGAACCCAACTCTACTAATCTAATCTAATTTACTGGTCATTAAAAATACAAGTGGATTAACATGGAAATAAGTTACAAACTTCGTTGAATATACTTTTTTATTTACCACATCACTAACCCGTTTACTCTCTTTTTAATGTCGTGCTTATTTATAAAGGGTTTAATGACGCGTCTGAAATATGTTCGTTGTACCCAGGAGCTTGTTTATGCCCATTGTGAATAGTCGTGCGTTCTTGTAAGCTCTTAATGATAAGAAATGGCGATTATTATGAACTAAGCCATTATAATGAAATTCTTACCTAAATTTTTACTTGACATCTAAGGAAAAACAAGAATAAACCATAGCCGGATTTCCCGGTACCCGCAAGTGAAATAAATTATATCTCAGACGCTACTGCATGTGCCAACAGGCTCGGTCTTTTATATTCTATAAGGACATAAACTTAATATTTCGTTAGTTTCTGTTATTTGCGATCAATTATAGAGGAAGATGGAACATCAAATAAAGAAATAGCAAAAAGGATTAATAATGGAAGATAAACCATAGGAATGTTAAATTCTATAATATGGAGTAAAAACATAATTAACAGAACAAAACAATTAATTCATCAGTCCATACTGCAAAGTATAACGTTATATGGATCGGAAGTTTGGACAATGACACAACAACATGTCAACAGAACAACTTCAGTTCAAATGGATTTTTGGAGAAGAGCTGCCAGAAAATCTCGACTGGAAAAAATTAGAAATACAGAAATTAGAAAATGGATGAATGCAGAAAGAAATATAATGAATAAGATTGAACACAGAAGGCTAAAATGGAATGGAGACGTACGAAGAATGCAGGATGGAAGGCTATCAAAGACCGTCTATGCATGGCAAATTGAAAGGAGCAGCAGAAAAGGAAGACCAAGAACAACCTGGAAGAACAATATTCAAAATTCAATGAGGAAATTTGGTGTAACAGATGAAGACACGGAGGACAGAGAACGATGGAGAACTTTAATTATGGGGAAATTTGTGAATGTTTATTTCAAACTGATAGTCCATATGTCCGTAGTCATATATATATATATATATATTATTACTATTATTACTATTATTATCATCATCATCCAAGAAAATAATTTGCAGTAATCTCTACATCAATTAAATCAGAATATAATTTAAAAATAAAAAAATGGCATTTTGGAGAAATGAACATGTAAGATTAAAAATCATAATAGACAATAAACCTCCTCTGGAACAAGTAACAAATTTTAATTATTTGGTTTTAATTTTACTATAAATTCAAAAACTGAAAGATACATAAATATGAAATTGTCGAAATTTGAAATGATATACGGAACAATATATAAAACATTAAAGAACAAAACAGGATGAACTACACTGAAGTTTTATAAAACATTGGCAGTTTCCGCATTACTTTATGGGAACGAAGCTTGGGTAATGACAACAAAATTACAAAAATAGAATACAAAGCTCAGAAATGAACTTCCTTAGAAGAAAAAAAAGGCTGCACAAGATTGGATAGGATAAAGAAGAAGGAATAAGAACAGAGTTAAATATATATCCACTGAATGAAAAAAAAATGTATATAGATAAATGGTTTAGACATCTAAAAAGAATGAATGTAACAAGATTACCAAAAACAGCATTTAACTACATGCCAAGAGGTTCAAGGAATGTAGGAAGGCCAGTGAAAAGATGGAAAGAACAACTGTGAGGCGGAACAGGCAATTTGCCTAGCCTATGAAGTAAAGTTGATTATTAATGTTTATTAGTTATTAGGCAGTATCTATAAAATAAACTCCTAATATAAATAGATAAGATCATATCCCGTATCGGGAAAAAAAGTGCGAGACAACTGACGTCTCTCCGAAAATGATGCAATCAAACATTTCAAAGCATTAATAAATAAATACAAGTATATTCATGTAATATCCAAACATATCGCCAAGAGGATATGTCATTAATCACCAAGCCGGAATTATAAAAAAAAATGTTTTGTGATTATGTATTTAAAATGATCTTAACAATGTTTAATGCCACATCTCATCGTTATTATAGAACTATTATAGCACATTTATCATAAGTAATGCCACGAGTGATTTCCAAATTATCGATAAAGTCACGACTCACGTAGCGAGGAGTGAATTTATTTAGAGAATTTGGAAATCAAGAGTGGCATTTGTTAGGACTATTTAACGAATAAAATTAAGCTGTTTACTCACAAATCATTATTTAAATATAGTTATTTTAAAATATTTATATATTTATTGTAAACGGCGATGTTTGAAAACAAATGAGAAACGATAGGTACGCTTCTATTGCTTCTTTTGTTCGTCACTGCAACTAGATCATATTATTTATTGCCAAAGGAACGCAATATTGTAACAATGCACTCTAGTGGAGAAAAAATAAAACATCAAACTGTATATTAATTCATTTCTGATGCCCTATGATGTAAATATGACAATTATATTTTTCTGGGAAAAAAATACATTTAACAAAGTGCAAACAGTGGTTTCTTTTTTTGGTGGTATAATCAATTGCTACAAATGTTTTTATGTTAACTCCCGCATGCGGTATGTGTTGACATCCATGCACTATATATACAATCTGATAGCCGTATTTCTTAGTGAGTCAGTCACTGCAAAATAATGCTATGACCTATTCAGAATGTTAAAAAGGAGGTGCTTTCTTTATTATGATAAACTTTAGTTGGTAAATTCTAGGCGAAACACGACTGTGATTGGTTATAAATAAAAAAATCATTGTAATATGATTGGTTATTAACTCCCATTTGGGGCATGAGTTAAATAGTCATAGTAAAGTATTTAATGAAGCAATGCATGATACATTCTGCCCCCCATCCTGTCAGTGCGTGATTTTTTTTCCATACTCTTCACAAAACAGTCATCAATCTTTAATAAACAAAAATCCGTCAGACGCAGGAACTGCGATAAACGCAAACGAATTCTCTCAGCAAGTCGAATTTTATGTTCCAGTTTTGCTGATTACCGGAATATCATCATGTATATTTTGTCAATGTACATACAACTTAATTTATAATGCCTCCAAGCCGTATTTTCAAATATATCGGATTACGCAATGAAAACAAAGTTAACTCGCCCGTACCGTAAATGAGTAGCGCTATTATGCATAATGATTGTAAATTTCACAAGAGATCTCTTCTTTTCCTTCATAGTTCTCCAAATAAATTTAAATAATATATTATTCCATTTTTCGATTACTTTATTAAAAATATCAGATAAATTAAATAGATTAATCTTATAGGATACATTACCAACTTAAGGGTTAATTTAATTGTACTAAACATTGCGACGAAGTCAACATGGCGGTTGCTTGAGAGAATTTTAAATTTCGGGTTGCAGGTAAACCCCCTCTTATAATGGTCGAAATTCGCTGATTCTTTTTGAGAATACCTTCCACGTTATATTTTAACAGCATGTACTGAGTTTCATTGTGAAATATTGAAAATTGCACGAACGTTAGAGAGATGTTTAAATGTTCATTCCTGGTTAACTAATGGTTCTAATCTGATAGCTGTAGTTAAATAACTCTACCTCACATTTAAAATTTATTGCTAGATCTATATACCAAGTTCGGTTCTGATGAAACAAAAATATCAGCCTCTAGAGCGTTACGGGACACACACACACACAAATACATTTCGCGTAATTTATAATATATATATATATATATATATATGGTATGATAAGAAAAATAAATGCCTGGACGGGATTCGAACCCGGATCTCTGAGTCTGTACCTCAGCGTGATATCCATTACACTACCAGGCGAATCCAATTCAAACACTTATTTTTCTTATATATGTATTATACTCTCCATTATTACTAGATGTCGCGAGAACACTGTCTTCACTGCCATCTAGTAGCTGACTATATCAAGTAAGCAAATTAAAGAGAATATTTATTTTACTTTATAGCAGTGACGGTTTATCGATGTTATAATTAAATCTTTAACATTGAGCAATGCAAGCTTAATATGGTATGATAAGAAAAATAAATGCCTGGACGGGATTCGAACCCGGATCTCTGAGTCTGTACCTCAGCGTGATATCCATTACACTACCAGGCGAATCCAATTCAAACACTTATTTTTCTTATATATGTATTATACTCTCCATTATTACTAGATGTCGCGAGAACACTGTCTTCACTGCCATCTAGTAGCTGACTATATCAAGTAAGCAAATTAAAGAGAATATTTATTTTACTTTATAGCAGTGACGGTTTATCGATGTTATAATTAAATCTTTAACATTGAGCAATGCAAGCTTAATATGGTATGATAAGAAAAATAAATGCCTGGACGGGATTCGAACCCGGATCTCTGAGTCTGTACCTCAGCGTGATATCCATTACACTACCAGGCGAATCCTATTCAAACACTTATTTTTCTTATATATGTATTATACTCTTCATTATTACTAGATGTCGCGAGAACACTGTCTTCACTGCCATCTAGTAGCTGACTATATCAAGTAAGCAAATTAAAGAGAATATTTATTTTACTTTATAGCAGTGACGGTTTATCGATGTTATAATTAAATCTTTAACATTGAGCAATGCAAGCTTAATATGGTATGATAAGAAAAATAAATGCCTGGACGGGATTCGAACCCGGATCTCTGAGTCTGTACCTCAGCGTGATATCCATTACACTACCAGGCGAATCCTATTCAAACACTTATTTTTCTTATATATGTATTATACTCTTCATTATATATATATATATATATATATATATATATATATATATATATATATATATATCATTGCTGAAGATACGATGAATGAAGAAATAGACGATCAAGATTTTTATCAAGAAGATTTCACAGTACTGACAGATTGGAAAGTGTTTGTAGCACATCTGGAGAAAATTATTCACGATTGGAAATTGCCAAAAGTTATATATGACATGAAAAGAAAAATAAATGCCTGAGTCGGGATTTGAACCCGAGTCGGGATTTGAACCCGAGTCGGGATTTGAACCCGAGTCGGGATTTGAACCCGAGTCGGGATTTGAACCCGAGTCGGGATTTGAACCCGAGTCGGGATTTGAACCCGAGTCGGGATTTGAACCCGAGTCGGGATTTGAACCCGAGTCTCTAAATTCTGTACGTTTAGGGCTCTAACCATCTGAGCCACTCAGGTATCCTAACACAAACATCTGTTTTTCTTATATATGTAGTTTCTCAATTTACACGAGAGGTAGCGGGATATCGTTCCAACTGTCATCTTGTTGCCACTGTAACAAGTAAGCATATTTAAAGAGAATATTTACTATATATCAGTAACGCTTGTATATTTAGATGTTATAACTATATTTTTTACATTTGGAAATGAAGGCAAATATGACATGAAAAGAAAAATAAATGCCTGAGTCGGGATTTGAACCCGAATCTCTAAACTCTGTATGTATAGCGCTCCAACCATTTGAATCACTCAGCAATCCTAACACAAACATTTATTTTTCTTATATCAGACATACTATAAGAGAAATGCTCAGATAATACATAATATTAAAATAAATTATTTGTATGCGGATACAAAAAGGAAGGCTGAGTTAAGGAAATAGTGGGGAATACTAAGTTTGCATGAAAGACCTGCTCTTGGGCAGAACATTATGCATATATACGTATATAAATTGGTCATTGCCATTTTCGGAGTCTACTAGATATGATTGGTGAAGATATATAAAATATTTGTTTCATGAGAACAATCTCATTAGCTTCATTCCTTTGAAATTTGCTACAAAATGCAGGCATTACCGGTACAACTACAGAACCTTCTTTTTGTAGGTAAAATCCGGACTATCCTTGTGTCAGATTAAATTTTAATTCCATGTTGTAAAAGGAAACAACGTTTTTATTCGTTATTTATATTCTACTAGCTGGCCCGGCGAACGTCGTATCGCCTTTAAATATTTTTTACGTTAATTTTTCCGATGTTTTAATAGCTATCTACTATTCGGGGCGGAAACAAATCCAACAAATCAAAGATCATAAAAATCGGTCCAGCCGTTCTTGAGTTATAAATAGTGTAACTAATCTGACTTTATATATATATATATATATATATATATATATATATATATATATATATATATATATATATATAGAAGTCCCGGCCACGCGTTGCTGTGGCTAAGTTATACGTTAAATTATGTTGTAGTAAACTAAATGAGGAATCTAAATCAGAAAGTTTTTGTTTTACACAATTTTTTAGTTCTGGTACGTTAACTACACCGGGTATAAATATATGGGTGGCGGTTTATGTGGAAGTGGCTTTGTTGATTGAGATGAATTTATGTTGTCTGCATTCTCAGTGTCATCCATAAGTGTATCATAAGGATTATATACATTTATTGATGGAATATTTTGAGGAGGCTTGCTGATTTCATTATACTTTCGTTTTTTTCTACGAACTTGTTGGCAGTTTGGATTCTCATCATCATCAAGAAGTCTCTGTATAGTAATATAATGTTATGATATATTATAGTCATCTTGTTTTTCATTTAATTGAGGCATGGATATTGTTTCTGTAATATTAGGCATATTATTATAACTAACAGACTTACTTACAGTTCTGTTATTCCGTTCATATGTTTTTAAATTGACATTCTTCTTAAATGTAAGATTTATGTCACATAGGCCTATACCAATTTGCGGAAATTCACTTGATATCTTATCATTCATGGTCTCTAGAACTGATTCGCCATATTGTTCAATGTCCTTTCTCGGTCCAGTTAAATTTAAATTAAGTTGCTGTCTTTCAGCCAGATTACTTAAAACTAACACTTACACACGAAATTGATATTATTATCAATATATTGAAAATAAAATAAACACTGAACACACTTAAATTATGAAATCATCAATATTTGTAATTCAATTGAAATTCGCGGTTGCAACAAAAAGCACAGCCACCTGGTTAAATAATAAACCAATTACCTTACACCGTCATCTGTTAGAATCGTATGGAACTCACAGATAATTATAATTCTTTGTTAAATAATAAACAAATAATTTGCAATAAAAAATAATGCGACTATAAATTTAGTTATAAACAGCAATAGGTCTCAAGTTGGATCAAACAGCATACAGTGTGCAAAATTTTATCAAAATCGGTTCATTAGTTTAGGATTCCATCGCGGACAAACAACGTGACACGTAATTTTTATATATTAAGATGTTTATGGTACTACCACATAAGGCATTCCTCCAGTCTTTAAGCTAATCGGGAAGAAAAATTCATTTTAAATGATTCATTGTCTAGTTTCTCACATAAGTGAACTTATTATTTCATAACTGTTTGCGATCATGGTTTACATGTTTCTACTTTCTCTCGACTGTATCGACTCTAGTTTATTTATCGAGGTCGAATTGATAACGATTATCTGAACAAACCTTTTCTCTTACCGCAGGACTTTGAAGAGTTCTTTCGAAATCTTTATT
Organism: Diploptera punctata; assembly: GCA_030220185.1. NCBI lineage: Eukaryota > Metazoa > Arthropoda > Insecta > Blattodea > Blaberidae > Diploptera > Diploptera punctata. Next base: position 482,937 of record JASPKZ010007471.1, on the reverse strand, counting down.
AGTCATAGCTCATCCATTACAAATAGTTTTCGAATATGATGCGTTTCCTGTCTGGTATTGAATGAAACGATTGTAAGTATTTAATTCATCTAGAAACCTAAGCTCTTCGATTAGCAGCTAATATAATTGCGGGGTGTTTATTTTATTATTTGTTTTAGAAAATTACTCTCCACCTACTTCAGTTTCTATTCTGTAGCCTATCTTCTTTTCAGTCAATTTAATCACATGTGATGCTTGAGAGGTTGGATTAAAGAAAGCTGTGATATTTTTACAATAATATCTCGTAACAGTGCTTCATGCTCTTATTCTTTTTTTTATTTATAGTTATTAAGGTTAGGTGCAAATCGTAAAATCTTAATATAATCATCCATCCATCCATAGTAATTCTGCCCGAAGGCAGGTCCTTCACTGCAATCACAGCATTTTCATGTTATGCTTGCAGCTTTACTAGGGAATTGTAGGTGAGGTAGCTTCCCGTTGCTTTCCACACCGGTGAAGGATGGTGATGGTGATGATGATAATGATAAGGATGATGATGATGGTCATGTGATTTCGGGGACCGTTTGGGCCTTAAAGTTTTCCTGACATTTATCTTACAGGTGAAGAAAAACCCCGATAAAAACCTCACCCAGAAAAACTGCCCCGACCGGGGATCGAACCCGGGCCCGCTGTGTGACAAGGCAGTACGCTACCTTCAGACCACAGCGGTGGACTATATAATCATAAATAATAAAATCTCAGTCCTATCAAATTATCTGCCTTTAATAAAAACAAATGTAAATAATTATATTTCTTGAGTCCACCGCTGTGGTCTCGAGGTAGCGTGCTGCCCTGTCACACAGCGGATCCGGGTTCGATCCCCGCTCGGGACAAGATTCCTGGGTGAGGTTTTTTCGGGGTTTTTCCTCACATGTAAGACAAATTTCAAGATACTTTAAGGCCCAAAGGGTCCCCGAACATCATCTGGCCATCATTATCATCAATATCATATTCACCTCATTAGATTAATTTTAGGTTTAAGGCCTCTCCTGGAGCATCATTAGCCATCGTCAACATTCATCATATCATTGGGGCAGCGTAATTCCGCCTTCCAGGCGCCCCAACTTTAGAAGTGGGTTACAATGCGCCAATGCCAGGAGAGAATACCTGAAATGTCGAATTGCAAACAGGTGGCACTGAATAAAAAATATTATATTTCTTGATAACTTACGTAACAAATATAAAAACATTACTCTCCAAAACAGTTTAGAGTACATACAAATCCCAAATTGAGATCCAAAAGCGACAGTCGTAAAAAATATATATATTGTGCCTACGTTGTACTGAAAAAATCGATTAAACGCAATCAATTTTTATTTTTTAAAATCATAATTTCACATAAATATTAAGGAAGTTTAACTTTTTTCTTTTTATAAAGAGACTAACAAACTCACTAACTGACACTATAGAACCGGGCGGACATAAGCTCCCCATGCATCCGTATATTGAGCTAATGTTTACCAATCATCTCTGCATAATTTACCTCTCTGAAATAATAGTTAATATTATTCTTCTAACTCATTCTTGGCCTACCTGTTGGGTGCTTTCTCTCTGATTTTCTTACAAGAGTTTTTCATCCCTCTTTTCAATTTCCCATTTCGTCCCACATGCCCTGCCCATCGCAGTCTACGAAACTTAACTATTCTTATTATATCTGGCTTCCCATAAAGTTTATGAAACTCACTTATATGTAGTCTTGATACAATTTAGATATTTCAGCGAAACATTGGTCCTACAATCCACAATAAAGTAACTAACAAGCTGAATAAATTTATCTTCAAATAATTTTTAATATTTAATGGAGTCACAAAAAATAGAAAACCTTTTTCACATGATTTTAATACACCAGGACTACACAAAAAATACTGCAAATTATCGAAAATTACCTTGGAATTGTTATAATTCTGATAGAAGACGGAGGAAGCATTTCCACTAATGTGTTTGTCTTTAATTTAAGCATATTTTGTTATGTGTTACTATGTTATTTAAAGATTCCCGGGGTAACAGCTCGCGTCATTAGCGTCGCAATTCAAAAATAGGCCTGAAAGGACCGAGTAATTTTACACAGAGGCTCTCTTTTATTTTTCAGATTTTTTATGATAGGGGACCCAAGGCTTTTGTTACCTTCTAGAGGAAACCATATTCATGATTTTATGCATTTAAACTACCATTCCGACCGTTTTGAATCCTCAAAGCTTTCAACCAGTAGGGAGCAATGGAAAGAGTATTCCAGCAGGAGCGATACACGTTTTATAAAACAACGCATTGTCCATCTGACAGCAAATACAACTATGGATTTTCCATTACATTTTGGACTGTGCCAGATGAGATCATTAACGTGTTAATCATACCATTAATTTGTTTAGCGACAGTTTAACCTATAACTTACCTCATCATTTTAATTCGTTTTCTATTCTTTCTCTAGATTCTTTGATTAATCACCTGTTTTTATTCATATCTTTGAACATGATTGTTTTCCGCTGAATTGTTTTGTGATAATTTACTCAATTGATCTGTTTTACATTGTTTCTAATTTTCAGTATGCATTTTTCGTCTTGAAACTATGAAATGAGTTCTTTAACATAAGCCATTTATTTGCTCTGGCACTTCATGAAGTGATGATCTGGAATCAGAACCTGAAGTGCTTAGCGACGTTTTAATATAAGTTTATCTTAGAATATTGATGTTTCAAACATAGATAAGGACCCAGGAGTACTTACATAATTTGAATACTGTCCCATCAAAGAAATTAAGTAAGTTCAGATGCCATCTCATGTTTCCTATTTCACTGCACTAGATATTACGTATGAGGCAGATGAAATATTTTATATAGGAAACTGCTGTTAATACTGCAGAAAAAATAAATCAGTTGCTCGTATTTCTGCAGCCGCAATGATATTTCTCCCTAATCACTAGTGCATTTCGATATATATATATATATATATATATATATATATATGGGGCACGCCGTAGCGTAGTGGTTAAGGCACTGAGCTACAAGCCGGAGGGTCGAGGGTTCAAGTCCCGTTGGGGTCAGGATTTTTAAACTGACTCAAACCCTCTGGCGGCACTATGGCCCTGGGGTCGACTCAGCCTCTAACGGAAATGAGTACCAGATGCTTGTTCTGGGGGTAAAGGCGGCCGTCACGCAGGGCTGACAACCCGGCTGACATAAAGTGCCGATTGTCTAGAAAAAGTGGGAGCCTTAACTTCCTACTACCCCAAGGGCCTCCTGAGGCCTGTTGTGGGATCACTTTACTTTACTATATATATATATATATATATATATATATATATATAATAGGGTGAAACAGAGACGCATTCTATACATTGACGTAATTGCGGAGAGTTTGAACTTCTATAGGTGAACATGAATTCAACTTGGTGAAATTAAACCAATTCACTTTAAATCGATTATCGAGTGACGTCTCTAGAGCGATAGATCGGGGTATCTATAGCATTAATGGGACTCAAAATGAGCCTAACTACTCTAAAATCCCTGAAACTATCGAACAAGTTTTAGGAGATATAGTTAATATCCTGAGGTAATGTTTTCCAATCATTTCTTATGCACTTCGCCTCCCTCAAATCATGGTTAATTAATTCTTCCATCTCATCCTTGTCTACCGGGCATTTTCCATTGTTTTTCCTATAAGAAGTTTGAATGCCCTTTGTCATTCTCAATTCTCACCACATGATCTGTTCTTTATAGTCTACGAGACTTAATTATACTCAATACATCGTATTTCTCATAAATAAATAACCCGCTGTAGTTTTTCGATCAAAGAGAGACGAAGACAGGTCAATCGTTTCTATTTTATCTAAAAATTTCCTCTAAGCACTTTATGCTCAGTTAATCATAATATTTTCTTCTCTCTTAAAGTGAGAGAATGTAATTCGTATCCATGTAATATAGCTTAATAATAAGAATTTTATCTTTAGGGTTTGCTGGGTTGACGTTTTTTCATTTATTGACTCATGCTCTATTTAAAGCATTACTTTTTATGTGTGCGGGATTGATCATTCATTGTATGAAGGATTCTCAGGAAAATGTTCCTATAATATATGTGTAATTATTATAATATTTATAAAGGCCTTAAATTTCTAAAAAAATAAATCATAGATGATTCTCAAATACATTAAATATTATTAAATTCGTGACACAACATAACCTACAATGCCATATTCTTCCTTGAGTGTTTCACATATTTAACTTGCAGATTATATAACGCGTTTAATAGGCCTATACACCCTTAGCATAAGATTTGAAACAGATTTTCATTGAAATAACACATTGGAGAAATATTTTGTTACAGCGTAGATAAACACAACCTTTATTTTTATATGAAGACCTATAATCTGTTCATACTATATTGGCTGTATGATTGCCGAAATACTCACTGGATGTTGTTTTCCTGCGTGGAGCAAGAGCCTAAATATCACAATAATAGTAATTATTTTGATATTTCATATGATACCATGCCCCTATTATTCAATTCATGTGAGGCATGGACCGCCTTGTCCTAATATATTAGGCATCTACGTTTATAGAAGAACAGCGTTATCTGTGTTCTTAAAAAGGAAATACTGTAAAGAGAAACTATCTAACCATTATCTTTAATACTGGTATATAAGAGAATCAGGCAATTTTTGTTATTATTTTCGAATATAGAACTCTAAATACAATATTGTTTTGCTTATATTATATAGGGAGTTGCCGATTTAAGAAATGGGAACTTATTATTACAGGATATTTCATCTAGGGTCAGTGACAACAGACATACTTTCTGCTGATGATGAGACTAGTCCCAAAAGGCCTAAAGTTAATTAATAATTATTAAAACATTGAGAAAACTGACCTAAATGCTACATAATTTTATAATTTTAATATTAGGATACGATAAATCTTCGTAATAAAAAATAATTTTATGTGAAATTCAAAATTTCATTTTGAAATAACCTTCTGAAACAGATTGGAGACAACAATTTTAAATTGCGACACCATAAATCCAGAAACCTGAAGAAAACGTTCACAAGACTGGACAACACTGAAATTTGCACTTGATAAAAATTATATGTACCTAATTTATAAAATTAAAATTCGCTCCTGTTATTAGTAATTGGTAAAACATAGGCCTAAGAGTATTTTTATAGCCTGTATTATGAGTGTACAATTTTTCAAAAGTACACACACACATTCACTCATTCATTCATTCATTCATTCGTTCATTCATTCATTCGTTAATTCATGCATTCATTCATTCATTAATTCATTAATTCATTCATTCATTCACTCATTCACACACTCACTCACTCACTCGCTCATTCACTCGATCACTCACTCACTCGATCACTCACTCACTCACTCGATCACTCACTCGATCACTCACTCACTCACTCACTCACTCACTCACTCACTCACTCACTCACTCACTCACTCACTCACTCACTCACTCACTCACTCACTCACTCACTCACTCACACACACATAGGCCTATTATCATACAAACATAATTTATATCTATTCATTTATAAATTATGACTAAATTTAAAAAAATAGTTTTTATTTCTCTCTCCTTGGTGCAAGCTATTAGACTCTCGTCTCTCCCTGCTGATGTCTCGAATTCACGTGTCGATTACTTCATGTGTACCTGTGTTGCGACAGGCATAATCGGCCGGGATCCTTGTTAATCAAGGATCTCCAATGTAAGGAACTTCGTACCATCTCATCCCTCGCCCTGGTCTTGGATCAGGCACGAGTTGAGATTTTAAAAAAAATATATTTTGATATTAACTAAATTAAAGAAAACAAGCAGATGTGTATTTGTACTTATGGTAATATGTGTCCTATTTTCAGAGAAGTCGCCACTGCACATTACTATTACAGTAATACTGATATTAAGTATTATTCCCAATGTTCAGTAAGGCTGAAATATATAAAATATATATATATATATTTATCTCATAATAATAATAATAATAATAATAATAATAATAATAATCAATTACGTCTATTACGTCTATGGGCTATGAAATATGATATTCATTTTTAAAACTGACGCAGTTATTTGTGCAGCAAGAAATTTTCTAAGAAGGAGCTGTCATTAATTATATTGTAACACAAATACAAGGAAGTGAATGTTAATTGCATATTATAATAAAATTAGATGTATGAAGATATTTTTCTTGGCTAAAAGCCAGCTTGTTTTGCTCCTTGAACTGCAGGATATTTAATTCAGTAATCGTACATTGTTTGCAAGGCTTTGCTAATATTTACTTTCACTTGCGAAGCTTGGCCAAGACTGTGTTCAACTTTAATTAAGAAGAAGAACGATATAATTGCCCTAAGTAAGATTAATTTTAAAAAGAGGTCTGGATAAATACTTTATCATTGTAACTTAAAATGTGCAGTCTTCACTTGATTGGAATCGGGTACTAACACGAGACTAATAAATTTAAATTTGTTTTCTAATTCCAGCCTCAAAATTTTTGCTACGTTCACTAGTTTTCGTGTAGTGTGTTTCAGTAAAAGCTTGCTAAAATTAAACAATAATTGAGAATGTTTGTATTCTAATAAAATTTAACATGTAGTTGAAGAATCATCTCAAGGCGACGTAGTCCTAAAATAGCTATCGCTGTTATTTTTACCATACGAAATAATTTATGATTCAGGTTGGTGACCTCGTAGAATCAAGGCATTTGACATTCAGATGATTGTGGACCTCCACGCTGAATGAGGTGGTGCACCGTCGTGCTGCAGCCACATTCCCTCACGGTAAAGTCAACGCTCACCTACGATTCACATAAAAATGTTTTCTTGAACCCCAAGTAGTGGTGGTCATTCTGAAAGATAAGACCTAGTGAGATTACGGTGCATTCAGTCCGCCATCAATCTATCTTTGATAGATTCACAGACTGTAAGTTTTCTACCTCGTGTTGAGTATAGCAAACTCTATTTTCAGCATGAATTTACTCGCTTTTACTTAAAAACACTTTGTATAAGACGGTATTGAATCATATCGTGATAATCGTAACTAACTAACTCATTGACAGTATGGAACACATAGGTTCATGTTGACGTGGACATAAGCTCTCCACACATATTTATCCTAAGCTAGTGTTTTCCAAACATCCCCTATATTATCTACATTCCTCAAATCATGGTTAATGTTATTCTCTCATCTCGTTCTTGGTATACCAACTGGGCATATTCCTTCTGGCTTTCCTACAAGTCATTGACTACATTGATTCATAGATACGAGTAGATGGATAGATGGATGGATAGATGGATAGATAGATGGATAGATAGATGTATGGATGGATAGATGGATAGATAGATGTATGGATGGATAGATGGATGAATAGATGGATAGATGGAAAGCTCTGCGGCCATCATTTAAGTTTTGGCGGTGAGCGATCAGTTTTGGTTCTCCTTTATAGGTAGAACCCCGGGTTCCTGTAAAATACATTAGCCCCGGTGGTTTAAATTTGAATTTAAATTTGAACTTTATGACAGATGGTAGCAGGGTGAGGTCGGAAGCAGACCTTTTGAGGTTCTATTCCAGCATTTGCTCTTGGATTGAGGGAAACCGCTTAAAATATCAATCGGAATAGTCGATCACGCTGGATCTTGCCATGTTTGGCTTTAGGATGATTCTACTCGTATATTAGGAGGGCCAAAATCGGATATCAGGCTTTTCTTTATTTAAACATAATCTGTGTACATTTCAGGTTATCTACAATTATTCATACAATTATAGTAATATGTGCATTTTAAAAAGTTTACTTTTCAGTTGTTGTTCTCTCTGTAGTTGTCTGGTGATATTAGTTTCTCTGGAACTGGTGTTAGGAACCTGTAGCAACAGGATTGGTTTTTAATTCATTAAACACTGACGTTTTACTAATATTTCTCATTTATTTACTACACAATCCTCCTCTTCAAATTTTATTTTCCTATCTCATGCTGTGGTCAAGTATTTGGGCGCTGTCCCTCTGATTTTCCTACCAGACGTCTCCATTTCCCCTTTCATTACTGATTCGTGCCGAATTTTCTGTCCACCGCAGCGTACAAAGACTTAGGCCTATCCGTTCGCACTACATCTAATTTCCAATAAAGTATATGTAGCTTACTGTTACGTGGAGTAGCGTCCGCTCAATTCCCCCGAATCAATAATAGGCTATATAAATACGAATATATTTGTGTCCTAAACGTATAATGAACGATCCACCGCTGTGGTCTCGAGGCAGCGTGCTGCCTTGTCACACAGCGGGCGCGGGTTCGATCCCTGGTCGATAGAAGTTTCCTGGGTGAGGTTATTTTCGAGAGTTTTCCTCACCTGTAAGATAAATGTCAGGAAACATTTAGGCCCAAGCGATCCCCGAACACCATCTGGCCATCATTATCATCAATATTAGATCTGCCTAAGTAGTGAAAGACCTGCTCTTGGGCAGAGTTTAGTTTAAGGCCTCTCCTGGCGCATCATTACTATCATCAACTCTCATATCATCGGGGCAGCGTAACCTCTCCTTGCAGGCGCACCAACCTCAGAAGTGGGTTACAAGTACGCCATGCCAGGAGAGAACACCAGATAACACATGCAAATAACAAAGAATGCACAATAATTTAAGCTTGCAACAAAGCCTAATTTAAGACCAGAAAAAAGTCAATTTGAATAGGCCTAATATGGTGCACATTTCTTTATTTTAAAAACGTTCAATAAAATAGGGTAATACAAAGTTCTTATTACACACTACCGGGGGCTTGAACAGGGAATCTGATAGATCCACAGACAGCTTGGCACTGTTATTATAAGCATACTTCTCATTCTTCCTCTTGTCAAAATTTAAATGTAAATAGAAAGCTTATATATTTTAATACGAGGCTAAGAAAACTGATGAATAGACCATATACTCGTATGTCCCTCATGGAGTCATAGATGATCCCCTTTCAGCGAGTTCCTGGACCAAGCTAATTTAATTACACTTATTTCCCCACATTTGCCAGTGAATGACGTATGTTCAACAACTCACAACTCTCTGGTGCCCAACTACGGTATTATTTGGATGGAGGCCTCTTTTTCAGGCTTGAGTTCGTTTTAAGAGCTCGAAAATCATTAGATTCGAGACTCACGGCTTAAAGTCCCTTATGGAGGACTTGTCACTTGGAATTCTCCATTCTATAAATCTATCAACTGTACTGAGTTCGAATCCGCGACCCTCGTGACTAAAAGTAAGAAATATAATCTATAGATCACGGCGACCGACAACGATACCTCATTATTTAATAATTGAACTTTCATATTTAAATAGTTATAGTCATAGTATTAAAACTTAAGGAATTTGGAGGTATTTTATTCCATTTAAAGAATATTTTCCCATTTCTAAAGTTCTCCTTTAGGATTTATGGATCTCTATTTCTGAAGTCAATGATTTTAATTCGAAGTATTTTTTGTGAATTTTGTTAAATATTCAAATCTTATCTTTATGTAAAATCTATCTCAATTCAGGAAATGCGTGCTATTATGCATTACAGGAATTCTTAACTTCCCAACTCCATTCAAAAAACGTTAAACTGAAAATATATAAAACTACTATTCTAGCAGTTCTATTATACGGATGCGAATCATGGACCCTTACTTTAAGGAAGGAAAAGAGATTACGAGTATTTGATAATAAAGTCCTTAGAAACATTTTTGGACCAAAGAGAGATGAACAGACAGGTGAATGGAGAAGACTTCATAACAGTGAACTACATGGTCTTTATAGGAAGTCAGATATAATAACAGTTAAGTCTCGTAGACTGCGATGGGCAGGACATGTGGCACGAGTGGGGAATGGAAGACGTGCATGGAAGCTTCTTGTAGGGAAACCAGAGGGAAAACGCCCAGTTGGTAGACCAACAATGAGGTGGGAGAATAACATTAACTATGATTTGAGGGAAGTAGATTATACACGGAATGAATGGAAAACATTAGCTCAGGATAGGGATGTATGGAGAGCTTGTGTCCGCGCGGACATTAACCTACGGGTTCGATAGTGCCAATGAGTTACTTAGTTATGTAAAATCTATGCTAAATTGGTCTATATTTACCTTGTCCTATTTTCGTCACACAGCGTTATAATCGATAACTTGACCACAAAATCACACATTCTCTTTGTTTTAAATAGAGTTGTAAGAAAAATACTTTTAGATTGTCCCATCCATTGGAAAAAGTACCACACACACACTTTCCCTGTGTTGTATACTGTACTTGTACATTTAAGTTAAAAAAAACTTCCACTTACATAATTATAATACAAGTTTTAAGGAGTCTTCAATACTTCATTAATTCCTGGGTGTTTAATATTGTCGATTTCCTGTGGTATACATAATATGTATACAAAACAAATTTTCAGCGGATTGATGATATACAGTATATCAGGTATACCAAGAGGAGATATGTTTATATTCATTCAGTTTTTCTTTTCTTTTATATTTTGTAATATATAAAGAACTCCTATTTGGAAATTTAGAGTCTCATCTTCATTAAGTTCTTGTAACGACGGAAGAATGACTTAAAAAAAAAGAAATATGTCGATCCTCATTAGTAATCAAATTTTAGATATCTGATTGTTGCGAATTAATCATTATTCCCCTTTCTATTCCGTCTATTTTACATGTTTTAACCACTTGTTTTATTGAACTCCCATCTTCATACGAATGCGAAGTACTTGGTTGTACAATATCCATTTCTTTGCTTTCTATCTTTCTTTCCTGGGAACTGTACTCTATTTCTTTATTTCTATTCAAAAATTCAAGTTTCCTCATGCTTTTAGATTTGATCCCATGCTTTTTCTGTTCCATGATTTTTTTCTGTCATTTCAACCAACTGTCTCACATTTGTCCATTTTCTTATCACACATTTCCCTACAAAATCAAGATGATGTGATATTAGATTTCATATAGTATTAATGTTTATGAACATTCTCTTCTACAACAACACAGCACAATAATCAATTTTCGAACATAAAATTGAAGATTTGTACAGATTGAATAATCAAGTATATTTCATCTTTTTTTTTTTTTTTTTTTTTCAGTCTGGGATTCTGAACTCAGTATATGCTAGGTAGCATTTAAGGCGAGATACTGTATCATAACGTGATGGGAGAATACAGAAGTAGTGCAGAATTTGTTACGCGCTCTTCGAGAACCACGATAGCAGCGACTCCACAAGTCGAGTTCTCACATCATGTTATAATAATATCTCTGTAAATTTTCGGTTTTCATTATCAACCCAATTTTACATGTTATCGAATTGTATGCTTATGAACTAAATGTGAATATTAATTCATTATTTTACTCGAGGAATTTAAGAATCAGCAATTTAACCTTAGTATAATATCTCTTTAATACAAGGTTTTGTTGAATTTATGCTGTATATTCGGTGAAACATCATCAGTTCATATTCCTAATCGAAGAAGGAGACACATGAAACTAGAATAAAAATTGTTTATATTTATTTCAGAAGTAATTTATTTGACACTAACAAGGGAGCTATCAACCATTGCAAGACGAAATCTACCGCGAAATTTCTCCAAGAGAAGCATAGTGTGTACAAAGGCCATATTCAAACATTTATCTGCCGTTTTTAACTGCAAGGCACAGACATTGAAGGCAGAAACCCGTAATGGCAACCCACTGTACGGAGCAGCTGGACTCCCTGCTTGAGTAAGAGTAGAATTCAATGGTAGTTAGTGAGGGTTGTCCAATGTACCGAATTACGAGTTTTATTACTTCTCAATAGTCTAAATGAGATATTTGGCGCTGGGATTTAGTGCATTGTAGTTAAAAACGGCAGATTTTTTTGGATACGCCCTTGGTACAACAACGCTTCTCTGGGAGAAATTTCAAGATATATTGCGGCATGCAATTGTTTACTGTTCCCTTACGAGAAGAATTGTTCTTATTTATAATAGGAAACTAAGAAAATTTCGTTCTACCATCATTATATGCTAACCTTTTTTAAATAAAGTGGTAATGGTGGTATAACGGTCTACAAAAGTTATATAAGTCTATGCTTAAGGGACGTAAAAGATAAACTCGTAGCTTGTAACAAAAACACTAACTCAAATAGTTTTTATTAAGCAAAAATAATCACTGTGACATTACAGCAAACTTCATCTCCCGTCTTTTTATTCCCTGTCTATCAACCGTGTAATAAACTCTTTACTTTAATTATGACGATCAGGCATGTCTAATTAGTCTGTTCTTCTCCTTATTTTTCTGTGTAAGGTTCATGGAGTAATCGGATGTTTTACAACGTTAACATAGCATTTTTCTTCAAGAACAACTCAAGTTTGAAAAGTCGGTTGAAAGTTTGTCCAAAAAACATGTGCAGGATTGGAATTTTATCTTTATTTTCCCTCTTCCAATCTTTTAGCGAAATCCGAAATAATCTACTTATTGATGCTGTTCTCATGAAAAAGTATTTTTGCAAATACAAATTTTCATTGATCCTACTTACTAGATGCCGAAAACGATCAAATAGATAAATCAGTAGCGGTTCGTAGAATCAGATATTGGTAGTTGCACTTACAAGGGAACTAACTGTGAACCATTGCATGCCGAAATCTACTTCGAAATTTCTCCCAGAAAAGCGTTGTGATGTACCAAGGCCATATCCAAAACTTATCTGCCGTTTTAAAGTGCAAGGCTCAGAAATCGAAGCAGTATCCACAAATTGCAACCCTCTGTATGAAGCAGATGTACAGCCTTTGAAATAATTGATTGCGCACAGATAATTTTCAAGTCTCAGAACGAAGCCACTGAGCATGATCAGAGATCAGCTATTTAGTTCACACGTATACAACTATTTGAGAAACTAAATCAGTTCTATTTCGTTGTGTGTCCTGCAATGGAAAACAATTTCGTGTAAATACGTAGTGCGGTAAATACTGAAAATAAAACAAAGCAAAACAAATGAAACAAAAGAAAGAACATTAATTGAAATAACGACGAGAAAAAAAAGCATGACAGCAGGGTGGAACATGCGACCTTATGCACGGGAAACAGAAGCTCCCTCCACTTGACCACAACCACCTTTCCTAGAAACTATCTGTATGAAGCGATGCAGTACTACAGGACTTACTTGCATAATGCATAATGCATTAAGATATTAATTTAGAGTAATCAGACGCATATTGTATTAGCAATGGATATAAATAATTTTATTATGCCATCTGTTTTGTAAACTAAGTAATGAGACGTTTCAATCGTATTCATTATATATATTGTGCAAAGCAACGGGAAGCTACCACACCTTCAATTCCCTAGTAAAGCTGCAAACATAGCAGTGAAGGACCTGCCTTCGGGCAGAATTACTATGGATGGATATATATATATATATATATATATATATATGAGCTGTTTCCTTTTATTTATTTATTTCCATATATTCCGTTCCATTGTAATTCTGCCCGAGGGCAAGCCTTCCACTACTGCAATCAGAGCATTTTCATGCTATGCTTTGCAGCTTTACTAGGGAACTGTAGGTGTGGTAGCTTTCCATTTCTTTCCACACCGGTGAAGAATAATGATAATGATAAGGATGATGATGATGGCCGGATGATTTTCGGGGACCGTTGGGCCTTAAACTCCTGACATTATCTTACAGGTGAGGAAAAACACCGAAAAAATCTTACCCAGGAGCCGACCCGACCGGGAATATTTCCATATAACTTATATACAAATTTATTTATATAACGAAGCCTGGTAACATGTATGCATTATGAAAATTAACGACGTTATTAATATATATATATATATATATATATATACCTGGCCAGAATCGAACGTGGGCCCGCGTCGTCGGAAAACAAGCATCTTACCGACTGCCTCACTGAAACGAACGATACGAATACTGCATGAAGAGTGACTTACGCCGTCCGCTTAAGGTACGTACACACTTGCGCGCGCGCACCATGTTCGTTAGATTTGGACGGGGTTTTAAGGTGCGCGCGCGCGCCGCGCGCATGCGGCGCACCACGATCCACTCATTGTCGGTTTTTTCCACGAACACTTTGATGGTTCCCTGTTTAGATTTGGACGGGTACTTGAGAGGTTTGTTGTTTTCGGCGCGCACCATATTATTATTTGAGTATGGAGTGGACAAAGGGAAACATGTTAAAACTTTGCCATATAAACCGTACATTCCCTTTCCGGTCTCCCGCCGTTCCCTAGACCGGTACTATACATAATTTTGTAATGTATTACATTTGTAAATTGTACTTATGTTGATATTAAAAATAATAGATTATAATACTATTTTTGCGTTCTATAAAATTTTTTATTGCTCCATAGAATATCTTTACATTTTATAATCTATAGAATCAAATAAGACCAACATTTTTTTCATATTTCATAATATTTTGGCGAAATGTTCATATTTTTGTTGCACGTATGGGGAATGAAAGACTTGCATGGAAGCTTCTTGTAGGAAAGCCAGAGGGAAAACGCCCAGTTGGTAGACCAAGAATGAGGTGGGAGAATAACATTAACTATGATTTGAGGGAAGTAGATTATACAGGAAATGATTGTAAAGCATTAGCTCAGGATAGGGATATATGGAGAGCTTATGTCCGCGCGGCCATGAACCTGCGGGTTCGATAGTGCCAGTGAGTAAGTAAGTAATGTTCATATTTTAGTAAAAATTTAATATTCCTTCGTATTTTTCAATTTTTTAAAATAGAATTTCAATAATTGGTTATAAACATTTTTGAAGTGATTGTAGTTTTGAAATTATTTGACAATGTAATATGGTATACAGGTAAAAATTCCTCAGTGTCCCATCCAGAACAAAATAAATAGTTTTGATAAAAGAAAAATAATTGAATAAGGAGACATGGAATGACCAAGTGTAGGCCTTTGTCTCTGCAAAATGTCTACTGAAGGTTTGTGGGTTTCCTATGGATCGCAGGAGGTTCGTTGAAATTAATAATTTCGACGAACATAACACGAGCAGCGCGCGCGCCGCGCGTGTTCGCGGCGCGCATATGTGTACGTACCTATACTCAAACGAGTCAGAACATGTAACAACGTACTGGTGTGAATCACTCTTCAAAACTCTAACTTTACATCATCAAGAGTTGCGCCATCATTTTTTTCGAAGGCTGTACATCCCTGTATGAGAAACACAGAGTGGAGTGAAGCGGAACGCGGCGCAGACGGCGGGTAGTGAGGGTTTTCCAGTCTGCCAATACAGGTGTTGTATTACTTACCTAGATTTTAAATGAGAGATTTGGCGCTAGACTGAAGATTTTTTTGGACACGATCTTTATACATCAGAACGCTTCTCTGAAAGAAATTTCTAGGTAGGTTCGGCATGAAATGATTGACAGTTGCCTTGTTAGAAATAAAATATAACTTATTACAAACTTTATCATTAATATTCTACTTATTAAAAATATACTCGTTATTCTTTACATGCTGGTTATACAAAGCGATACTCATGCTATACCTTCTCTCCAATTGTTGAATTATATTCATAGTTGTTGTTGTTGTTTTCAAATGCTGGGCCTTGGCAATGAAGCCATTAGCGTTCTTGCTCTCCAATATTTCCCTATGGTGGATCCAACAGGTAATACTTCACAGGTTTGTAGATGTTCTTCGTTCATTTCTTCGTCTTTGTTGCATAGAGGACAATTTGGATTCGTGTAGATTCCTATTTTATATACATGTTTGGCCAAATAGTCATGTTCTGTAAGCAGTCTAAATTTTGCTACTGTAGTTTTACGTGGAATTTCTGGAATAATATCTGGCTTCTTTACTAAAATATTCCATTTTTTGTCTTTGGCTTTATTACATACGTCTTGGTTTTGTTTGGTTTTATATTTGTTTTTAATTATTCTTTTTATGGATGTGAAAGGTAAGCTTTTAGTAGTATTCTGAATTAGATTGGAGCCTTTTTTGGCAAGAAAATCAGCAGTGTCATTTCCAGCAATTCCACAATGTGCAGGTATCCATTGCAATTGAATTCTTTTCTGTAGTTTTTGAAGTTGTTGAATCATTTTGTAGCACTCTTTAATTTGTATTGACTTCATTTTGTGTGAATTTATTGCATATATTGCTGCCTTAGAATCAGAGAGTATGACAGCATTTTGAAATTTATTTATTCTGTATAGTAATTGTTGGAGTGAAATATGAATAGCCGTTACTTCCGCATCAAAATTTGTTGTGTGGTATCCTGCTGGTTGATAAAATGAAAATAATGCACATGTAATTCCTGATCCTGAGTTGTTATCAATAGTAGATCCATCTGTGTAGACATGTAACCATTCTTCTGGTGGATATCTCTTATTCACAGCTTCTAATGCTAGAGCTTTTAGTACAGGTGTGGGAGTTTTAGATTTTGTAACAGCTTCTTATAGATTTAGCTGAATGTTAATTGGTTCAAAAATAAGAGGGTTATCTCTGATCAAAATATTTTCTTTAGATTTAGGAAGATTCAAATCTGTTTTTATTTCTGTTACTTTGGACAAGAAACTTGTTTGTGTTTTCAACTTGGTTGGTTGTAACTGTCTTTTTTTCCCATTTTGATGTTGTTAACCGTAAAATTTTTTCATGTTGTGTTATTGCCTGTTCCTCTAAAGTTAGACATATTGGAGGGTTCTGAGTTAGTGCTTGCATTGCTGTGATTGGGGTTGATTTAGCTGCGCCAGTTATAAGCCGTAAAGCCTGATTTTGGCATACTTCTAGGCGATTCAGGTTAGAGTTATTTGCTGTGATTATTACCTCTCCGTTGTATAGAAGTATTGGCTTGATGAATGTTTTATACGTGGTGTTCAGAGTCTGGTGATTACTACCCCACTTTGCTCCAGCTAATCTTTTTAAGATTGAAAATCTTTTCGTTGCTTTGTTTACTACTGCTTCAATATGTTTTCTCCAAGATAATTTTGAATAAAAAATTGTCCCTAGATATTTTGTTTCATTTGTTTGTCTCAGGTTTGTTTTCTTGAACTGTAGATTTAGTTTTGGGACTTTTTTCTTCAAGCTAAATATTTGAAATGTTGTTTTGTCTGTATTAATGGCCATTAAATTGTTGTGGGTCCACTTTTCTAATTGGTTAAGAGCCTTTTCCATAGAAAATTTAGATTTTTCTATTTGTGAGGAAGATGTCCACATAATCATGTCATCTGCAAAAAGAGCTGTCTTTATTTCTGTGTTTGATATAGCTGGTGGGAGATCGTTGATGTAGATGTTGAACAGGGTTGTACTTAGTACTGCACCTTGAGGGAGGCCCATTTTTATTTGTCGGAATTTGGAAGTACTGTCATTGTATTTTGTAGCACAGAAACGTTGTGAAAGGAACTGGGTGATCCAGTTTAACATATTGTTTTGAATGCCTAGTTTTGTGAGTTTTTCAAGTAATTTGTATCTCCATACTGAGTCATATGCTTTTTCAAAATCAATGAAAACTGTTAGCGTATCTTGATTTTTGTTGAAAGATTCTTTAACATCTTGAGAAAGTTGAATTGTATTTTCTTTTGTAGATAGATGTTGTCTGAATCCTGTTTGTGCTGCTGTTAGTATGTTTTTACTTTCTAAGAACCAATTTAGTCTTGTTGAAATCATACGTTCTGCTGTTTTTGCAATGACACTTGTTAAAGAGATTAGTCTGTAATTATTTATATCATCAGCTGCCTTGTCTTTTTTTTAAATAGGGATAATTACTGCTTCTTTCCACTCTGTGGGTATAGTAGAGCTCCATGATAGGTTAAATAATTTCAGTAGTGTATTCCTTCCCTTTTGGCCAAGATGTTTAAAAAATTTCAACATGTATTTTATCTGGACCAGGAGATTTCTTGTCTTGTAACTCATGTATTACAGAATTTAGTTCCCATATGGTGAATTCTTTGCTGAATATATCATTTGTTTGTTCTTGATGCTTCTTAAAAGTCTTGAGATCTCTTTTAATTTGCCTTTGTTTCTTTTTAGCTTTAGGAGGGAGTTTGTGTTGAGAGCTGTAGTGTTTATTAAAAGCTTCAGCGATAGAGTTGTTGGAAGTAAGTATATTCATAGTTAGAGACACTCTTTTTTCACTTCTTTTTAATTTCGAGGAAAAAAATCATTTTCGCTTTTTTCGCAAAATACCACCTGTGCTATCGTTTTAATTTTCCTTTAATATTGTATGTCAGAGTTTCGTAAATAATACTTTATAAATTGCCGCTAAATTGTGTAGTTTTTAGGACTCTGAGTAAATAAATAAACACAATTAGAAAAATAGTATCAATTATTTGTATCATTTGTTAACTGAAGAAATAAATTATTCATTCTTTTTTTTTTTTTGTAAAAAACCTATTTTCCTGAAACTTCTCAAGCTAAGATATTTTTCTCCACACACAGAAACTGGAAACAATTTGATAGTTATTATTTTTTAAAAGAACCGTTAAAATTTCGCACTTTCCATAAAATTAGTCAAGTTCGCTCCAATTAGAACTTTTCGCTATAATTCATGAACATAATATCGATGTTTCATTAACCGCAATCGCATGGTAAGGAAAGGTACCTTCAAACTGATTTAAAATAGTTTATGTCGCACTTATCGTTTATACGAAAAAAATAATGTCCCTTATTCGTAGTAGCCCTGAATGCAAGATCACAAGTCTCCTTTATTTCCAATACCACAGCACAAGACACAATGTTTATACACTGAATCTTTCACAGTATTTATGATTACGTTATGGAACGCATGTCAGGACTGTCGACCACTATCATTATTTAAATCTAAATTAATTGATATGTTCCACATAATGAAATTCCTAAAAAATTCCTGAAATTACTAAATTATAACTAACAAAATAACTCACTGGCACTATCGAACCCGAAGGTTCATGGCCGCACTGACATAGCTCTCCATACATCCCTATCCTGAGCTAATATTTTTAATCATTCCCTGTATAATTTACTTCCCTTAAATCACGGTTAATGTTATTCTCCCATCTCATTCTTGGTCTACCAACTGGGCGTTTTCCCTCTGGTTTTCCTACATGAAACTTCCATGTCCATCTTTTATTCCCCATTCTTGCTACATGTCCTGCTCATCGCAGTCCACGAGACTTTACTGTTCTTATTATATCTCGCTTCCTATGAAGACCATGTAGTTGAATGTCATGCAGTCTTCTCCATTCACCTGTCTGTTCATCCTTCTTTGGTTCAAAAATTGTCCTAACAACTTTATTCTCAAATATTAAATTATAACAAATTATTTATTTTAAACTCTCTATGATTTCCTTCGAAAAATCGCATTTCTTATGCTTTTCTATCAATCTTCTCAGATTAGTAAAAATGGCAATATGATGAATTTTTTTTTCACTCTCTTGATAATGCGTAATATGGATCCAATTTGTGTAACGAAGTGTTTCAGTCTATAAATTAAGCGGTAAGTTAACGTCGGAAGGTTATTTTCGTAATGTATAACCATATCCCCACCCCCACTAATTATGGAGTGAAGCCGCGGGTGGAGTAATAATTCTTTCGTAATAGGCACTCTCTTTCGCTCTCTCTGATCGTGAGTTACATTACAGCTAACTTGTGTTGACAGTGCATATGAAAAGCGTCAAGGGATGTTAATGTACCTTCCAGGCTTAATGGAAGTAAACAATCACTTACCTACTCGATTTTGTTAACTTGATTTGTCAAGGTTTCTCTCAGAATTGCGTCATAGTCGGGATTTTTTTGCTTCATTTAATTTTTTTATTAGTTAACTTCGATTTCTTTCTAAGTAAAACTTCAAAAAAATACTTTGTAAGTTGTCCTGTAGGTAGAGATAGTATTTAATTTAACCACGCTCTTTAACAGCTAAGGTGATTAGCGTTACAATTCCAATCTGGGTATTAATTTTTCTCATCGGTCTCTTTATGGGCTTCAGGTTCTATTACGAGGCTGTAATCTACATAATGGGGCCCACGGATTTATTTCTCTTCCAAAAGAACCCAAGCTCAGGAGTTTAAGTCCCATCGACTCTGGTGGTATTTGAACCCACGAAACTCACTACCAGAGGCGAGCACGGTGATCATTAGACCAGGAGGATCGATTGTTGTAAGTAGAGCATCAAGATCCACTGGTTCGAAAAAGAAAATCTAATGAAATTTCGGCCGGTATTGAATTGGTGCCCACGTAACATCGTAGCTTACTTACATAGCAGCTCCAGATTGAGAGAACCAGTTGTAATGGCTGGGGACCCGACATACTGTCCACGTGTGAACTCTTCAGAGGGATGTTTCTTATCTTTAGTGACAACAATTTAAACTCAGTACCTTGGGAAAACCTATGCTGCCTTCAACGGTGATGATCTACATGATGACCTTAGACGCAGTTATAGAACATCAACTTAGTTTTCACTGCAGAACACTTGAAGGCAGAATATCCATTAATGGAAAGTCCTTATATGCTTTCCAGCCCATCGATTGAATGTTGTTTCCTATTTCCAAGGACTCTTTTTTGTTAATACCAAATGCACAAAATTCCATTGAAAACCCATCCTGCTACTTGAAATGAATTGTTAGCAGAGCGTGTATTTCAGATTTCTATTCTATTTCTTCCAAGAAATTGAGGGTGCAAAAAGACGTAGGAATAGTTGGAAGCCTTGACCTGATAAACCGTTTGGGGTTTATATCGCTAAATTCTTTTTTTGAAATTGTTGAAAATTCATTTTTGCTTTTTTTTTGTAACTCTTGGGATAATTAATTTCCCAATGTAGGGATATCCTATTTAATCCAACGCACAATATACATATATTTCCATTTTTATCCAACCTGGTGAGCTTATAGAGCTACCTGCTGCTGGTGTGTCTTTTTTTGAATGTGTCGAGATTGAAGCGAGTGAACATGATTTTTATGATTTCTGGATTCAAATATGTACTAATTATTGTACTAACCGTCCTAAACGGAAGTTATCACCTTCAATGCAATGACTCCGAGTGTCTGTCTTTCTACCAGTGACGAAGAAGACCTTCGCCTTTCTGATCCACTCGATGGGGGGGGGGGGCGAGTATCTGCCATATATTCCCTTCGGGAACGTTACCTTTTTTTGAATCCAATATATATCTTTCTTAGATACATAAAATCACGTTTCTTTTGGGCTTCTATTATTATTATTATTATTATTATTATTATTATTATTATTATTATTATTATTATTATTATTATTATTATTATTATTGTTGTTGTTGGTTATTGTTGTTGTTGTTGGTTATTGTTATTGTTGTCGTCGTCGTTTCTGTTGTTGTTTCTGTTGTTGTTTCTGTTGTTGTTTCTGTTGTTGTTTCTGTTGTTGTTTCTGTTGTTGTTTCTGTTGTTGTTTCTGTTGTTGTTTCTATTGTTGTTTCTATTGTTATTTCTATTGTTATTATTGTTATTTCTATTGTTATTATTGTTATTTCTATTGTTATTGTTATTTCTATTATTCTAATAACTGTATCGTCAGAAAAGGGCGTAAAGTAGCCCTCTCAGAATCGATTGATCTTCGGAATGTTACAAGGAAGACCTTTGAAACTAGTGTGACAAATTAGGCAATGATAACCCCTGTGTACACCTGCAAGCCACGATCATGATGTAAACAGTGGTATCACAGCAATAATTGAAAATCGTCCCCAGATATCGGTAACAACCATTTGTACACTGGCTGGATGATCGTCCACCTCTATGGTTGAAAAATATGGATGTGAGACCTAAGCTGGCTATCGCGCCATAGAGTAGTGTGTTGGCGGAACGAAAAAATGTAAACAAACATTCTTCTTGGAGTACAGTCACCTTAGAATGAAAAATATTTCATTGCTTTAATAATTTCTGATAAACTATCAGTACTGAAATTAATCCTGACAATGTTAGTACTTATTTACGTTGCAAAGAATGAAAGTGAAATTTTACGATTGAATTCGGTTGTTTGCAGCCGAAGCGCAGCTTAGAACGAAATTTCGAAACGAATTCGTAATACAGTTTCACATCTTGCAAACTAAAAATGTTATATTTTAATTATATTGATTTTCACTATTTTTGTAAAGAAATACTTTTACAGCCTTTAAAATGTATGGCGCAAATATTGATGTTAAACATTAGAGTTTTAAATTGGGATGGTATTAAAGCCTCTTTTCATCCAGTATCTTTCTTTTTTTTTTTCCTCACATATAGACACAAGGACAAGACACACACCCAGATCCAAGGTGGAGATTAAAAATCACCTTCCCCGCCGGGAATCAATCCCGGGTCGCCGGAGTGGAAGATAGGGACTCTACCGACTACGCCACGGCGATGGACAAAAATTTAACCTCATCGCGATTCGAACCTGTGACCTTTTGCATACGAATCAAGCCACTAAGCACTGAGCTAAGCGTACTCTAACGGTCGGCATGTCTGAGGTTTGAACCTTGAATATCATATTCCTAACGAATGATATTTCATACACGTTACCACTGAGCTACATGGTCTCTATCCGTATCGTTTGCTTCAATCTAATTGAGAGTATGATGCTGACTTCAGCTCCATCCTGGCCAGATAAGAATCTATTTTCAATATTGTCGGTAAATTTCATAGCGCTACATGTTACCAGTCTTTATTATTATTTTTTACAGATGGAAAAACCTATTGATTGCTTAGACGTTGGATTGTAAAGTAAATAAATAAAAAATCAATAAATAATGTGACAATTAAACATAAATTAATTAAAGTAACTGGATGATAATATAAATTATTAAGGATTTTTACCAACCCATTACTTTGTTTATAAAACATAGGGCATAACAAGATAGTTATAATTTCATAACTAAAGAAGATGCCATTTAAATTTAAATCAAGTCAAGTTATACTCGCACATGATTTGCCGTCTCGGTAGAAGCATGGATAGCGCACGCGGCTACTCCGACTGCGATTCCAGGCTCCAATCCTGGAGGTTCCAGAGGGGTTGTGGCGATGGAGCATACCAGGATTTTTTGGGGTTTCTCGGTGTTCTCCCGATTCCGGAATTTAATCCACAAACACTCTCCATTACCCTTTTCCTTCCTTTCATGTCATTTTGTTTATATAATATTAGGATATCGCAATAGATGTTTCAGTCGCGGTGCTCAAGTCCAATCTGCCCTCCCAGTCTAAATAAAGATCTAAATAATCATATATAATTCTGTGCGTGAGTCTTCGTGAATCCCTAAAACATCTCTTTATACTGTCTGTTCCTACCCGGGATCTTTGTGGTCTAGCGAACGAAACATCTGCTTCCAACGCAACCAGTCGCGTGTAAGAAACCGTTGTCATGCAACTTTTTCTTTATTTTATTTATTTTGTGTTCTTTCATTTCGTTTTCTTTGTTTTATTTACACCATTTACTCCACTATGGATTCACAATAAATTATATATTTGCCCTTGTACAGCACGCAGCTAAATAGGACGAATTTTATTAGCCCAACAGTTGTGCACTTGTGAACTAAACAGCTGTAATTTGATCTTGTACAGCATCTTATCTCTGACACATAAACAGTATTAGGTTTTCTCATAAGTAATGTCGGGTTTTAATGTAATGTTTTGTATCTGATGGAATTTTGAACATGTGTTTGACTGAGAGTTTGTTTCAAACGGGCTTGCAATCTATGCGCCTCTTTATTCTCAGAATTCGGAACGAGTTCGTGAAATTTTGGGACGGAGATACCCAGCATTAGTTAACCGAAACAGTGTTATCTTGCAAGAAACGCTAGACCCCACACTGCATGAAAAACTATGACATAAATTCAGGAACTGGAAGGTTTGTTTAAATAATGACCCATTTCGTCCATTTCTTGCGTGAAATTTCGAAATCAATGAAACTGTCGAAGCGGTCTCAGCGATATTTTGCATAAAAAAACAGAGACTGATACCGTCACAGGAAAATTAACCTCGCTGAAAGATGGATCAAGACCGTGGAATCTGATGGAATCTACTTTGAAGAGTGGTTTAATTTCAGATAAAAATGAAAATAATTAAAAACACGACTTTGATTATGAGACAGTATCTGGATACGTACTCAATAATTTATTTTTCATACATTTTAGTCTGTTAGAAAACGTTATTGTACATAAATATTTTGTGAGTCCCAGCACAGAGGCTCTGCGCATAATCAGATGACTACCGATCATGTTCTCAAGCGGAAATTTGATAAAAATCCTTATTCTGAGTACTAAACTTTTTGATTTTAAAACCATTACTGCAGAGAATTAAATTAGTTTAATTTATTCTGTTTCGTCATATCTGTCTGTACCAAATTCACAAAATCACTAGACAAGTGACAAGTACACTTTCACCATGGGGAACATCAATTATAGATCAATATTTTTATTTTTTTACCTAATTCCTAATTGTATCCTCAATAAAAACACATAGATTAAAATGGGCCGAAGACCTTACAGATAATGAATACTTAAGAGGATGATGCAATCAAAGCCTGATGGATCAGCTGGAAGATGATGGTTGGATCGAATTGTTGCGGATGTGAAAATGATTGGCATTTTCAAGTACCGTAGTGGAATGTTGCCCATGGTAGAGATGGAAATAATTCCTACGAGAACTTGGTCTAATGTTCTGATGATGATGAATATTCCTTATTAAATATTTAATTATTGTTCTTGGCAGAGTAGATGAACTTCAAGTTTGAAGTACGGTGCTTACAAGAAAGAAAATAGTGGCGCGATGTTGGGTGATCTGGAAGGATATCATCATTTATTCATCATAAAATATATTTTCGATCAGGTAGGAAAATTATATGACGTCAGAGATTCCTCACTGTCTTGTTAACAATAACCCAACACCAATTCAATATCATGTAGGTGCACAGAAACATTATTTTGTTTCTTATCATTTTTCTTTCAAATTTAAATCAATGTTCTGATCTAATTGTTATTCTAACGCGCATATAGGCCTATATATATATATATATATATATATATATGAAAATAAAAATGAATACTTGAGTCGGGATTTGAACCCGAGTCTCTAAACTCTGTACGTTTAGCGCTCTAACCAACTCAGCTATTCAAGTATTGCAACACAAACATACATTTTTCTTACATATGTGATATTGGCTAAGAAGAAACTGCCTGCTGGCGGATGCCCTAGAAGGAATGGTTAATGGAAAGAAAGTTAGAGGCAGAAAAAAGACATCAGATGATAGACAATATTAAAATAAATGGTTTGTATGCGAATACAAAAAGGAAAGCTGAGTAAAGGAAAGAGTGGAGAATGCTGAGTTTGCAGTGAAATACCTGCTCTTGGGCAGAACACTATGTATGTATGCATGTATACTTGTATGCATGTATGTATGTGTGTATGCATCTATGTATGTGTGTATGCATGTATGCATGTATGCATGTATGTATGTACGTGTGTACGTGTGTGATTTTGTGTATGTGTTTGCGTGTGTGATTTTGTGTGTGTGTTTTTTTTTTTTTTTGCGCGTGCGTGTATAATTCTTCCAAATATATTAAGTGCATACATTTCATACTAAATTGAGATGCACTTGAGAAACCTCGAAACGATTTAATGGAATGAATAAATCTCTATTTGAAATGTACAGGAAAAGATGCAGTAAGTCATATTTTTGTCGAAATGGAGATTGCGATATCATTAGATTGTCATAAGTAATGCCACGAGTGATTTCCAAATTATCGATAAATTCACGACTCACGAAGTGAGGAGTGAATTTATCTAGAGAATTTGGAAATCAAGAGTGGCATTTGTTAGGACTATTTAACGAATAAAATAAAGCTGTTTACTCACAAATCATTATTTAACTACAGTTATTTAAAAATATTTTTATATTTAAAGTAAACGGTGATGTTTGAAAACTAATGAGAAACGATAGGTAGCCTACGCTTCTACTGCTTCTTTTGTTTATCACTGCAACCAGATCATACTATTTATTGCCAAAGGAACGCAATATTGTAAGAATGCTCTCTAGTGGAGAAAAAATGAAACACATCAATCTGTATATTAATTCATTTTTGATGTCGTATACATTTAAGAAAGTGCAAACAGTGGTTTCTTTTTTTGGTGGTATAATCAATTGCTACAAATGTTGACATGTAAGCACTATTATATACAATCTGGTAGCCGTATTTGTTATAGGCTCAGTCACTGCAAAATAACGGTCAGACCTGTTCAGAATATTAAAAAGGAGGAGCTTTGCTTAATATATGATAATCCTAACGTTGATAATTATTTCGTGAAACACGTCTCTGATTGGTTGTAATACAGAAATCATTGAAACGTGATTGGTCATTGACTCCCATTTGGGGCATGAGTTAAATAGTCCATAAAATGCAGTGCCATTTAGAAGTGTGGAACAGTAATGGATACAGTTTAGTCATGGGTTTATTCACCTCCAAAGTTTGGCATACAGGTAAGGAAGTATGGATGTTATACAACTAAAAGTGCACCGTCGTTCAGAATGAATGAGCCCTTAAAATATTCAGTCTCACGTCATTCGCACTGCGCATGCGAAGCTTTGTTCTCATTCCTATGCAATATTTAAGTAGTTTAAATTCGCTTATTTGGTTCAGTAATCTGAAATATATTACAAATCAGACTGGATAGTGTGTGCTGAGGCTCTGAAGAATATAATATTTGTATGAATTCAACATAGATATGTAAAGTAAGTTTAAAATTGAGAGAGATAAATTATGGAAAATTATAAACGTTCATGGCTACCCCGCAAAATTAATTTATGTGATAAAAAGTTTACATACAAAATCTCAAACTATAATAAATATAGGCACATCAAATATCGAAGCTATTTTAATCAATAGAGGTGTAAGACAAGGGTGTAGTTTATCACCTACTGTTTTTAATTTATATATTTATGACGTCATCCAAAATTGGAAAAGAAATGTCAATGTAGGTATGAAAATGGATCTTTTAAAATGTTAAACGTTTTAATGTATGCTGATGATGTGGTTATTATTCAAGAACATGAAAATAATTTTCAGTACTCTTTACATCAATTAAATCAGCTACGCCAAGAATATTTTAAAATATCAAAAGAAAAAAAATGACATTTTGGGGAAATGAACATATAATATGAAAAATCGAAATAGACAACAAACCTCTAGAACAAGTAACAAACTTTAATTATTTGGATGTAATTTTACTCTGAATACAAATGCTGAAAACGACATAAACATGGTATGCGGAAGTATACATAAAACATAAAAGAACAAACCAAGAAGAGATAGTAGTTTGAAGTTTTATAAACCATTGGCAGTTCCTGCATTAATTTATGGGAGTGAAACTATGAGTAATGACCAATAAATTACAAAGTAGAATACAAATGAACTTCCTTAGAAGAACAAAAGGCTACACTAGATTGTATCGTATAAAGAATGAAGATATAAGAACATAGTTAAATAATATACATCAATTGAATGATAAAATCAAAGAATATAGAGATAAATGGTTTAGACATGTAGAAAGAATGAATGTAACATGATTTCCAAAATCAGGATTTAACTACAAACCAAGAGGTTCAAGGAATGTAGGAAGGCCAGTGAAAAGATGGACAGAACAACTCTCAGGCGGAACAGGCAATTTGCCTAGCCCGTGAAGTGAAGAAGAATTTTAAAATCTTGCTCGTAATTTGTATATTAACTAGCAGGTAAGAAATGCACGCTAACTTAGTTACTAAAACGTATATGGTTAACTCCAGAACCATGATAGACAGGTTTCAGTTCGAATAACAGCAGTACATTTTTAAAAACAGATTTTTCAACATAGATATAGAATATTATTATTTTTTAAATTCTCCAAAAGGCTATTCCACTACACATTATATTTAGCATATTACAACGAATATAAAAGAGTACCCACCCATGAAACAGGAAAAATTCACTAGAAAACAATGGTCGGTTTGACATCTATAGAGAAGTGGTAGAACTATGTCCTATAGAACTATATACATTCCTACATGTAATTTAGTAGGTCTATGACATGTTAAGCAATTTAAGATGTGTGAATAAATTGCATACTGGTATTTCTGCAAATGACCAGTTTTAAATATAACATATGGAGCAAGGTTTACAGTGTCTCCTTATTTTAAGGTGCTGGCAGTGAAGAGAGAATTTGTTGGGCGCCAGGATAATGAAAGGATTCCTAAGTTGAGGAATTTGGGTAGCTCAGTGGGTTACGGTAAGCAGAGGGTCACTTTAATACGCAAGGATTATGTGGACACGATTTATGTTTCGTTGAAAATGTAATACAAGTTGCAGATTTAAATCGATTTATTGATTTGTAAACACCTATCTGGTACACATACAATTTTCAATGGCGATACGATGGTCGGTAGTTATCATTTGGTCCCGTTCAATAGTATGGAGACTTTGATTTACTGCCAATTAATTAATAATCTCGTTCCCTTTTCTCGTGGGAAACTTCATTCGAGATTTATTATTCAAACTTTATGACAATCACTTATACAAATCGTGCACACGCGGCTAAGTCCAGTAACAAGGAATATCCTAAAATTTACAAGTCCCTACTTTGATGGATCTATGTGGCTACTAGTCGCGAATCCTATCAAGTCACTAAGTTCAGTAAGTCATGTATGTGCTAGATAGCACAATAAGAAGTGCTTTGCCCGTATCGGCACCTCAAGAGATATTAATTTAGTTTCGTTTCCCTAGCCATGAGGTGAGCTCGCGTTGTCTCCTTCCATATCTTGAGACCATATGATACACCCCCTTGAAATGTAAAATTGCAGATCATTGGTACATTTCTCTCAGTTAAGACAATTAGAATATTTTGTTACAGATACTATTGGTGTGACGTCAACAAGTGTCTTAGGGCCGTCTTCCAACTATGGCCTGTACAGCTTGATCAAAGTTTGTGCAGCATAGGACTATGGATTTCCCCGGTCATTGACTTTAGCGGGAGTGATGCTTACAGCCTAAAATCATCTTTGTCTACGCCCGCACCTAGCGCTGTTTTCGTTAAGTCTAGGTTTTCCAAAATTACCCGGCAATATATCTCCCATTGTGTCTACGCTGTCTAAAGTACAAGGTTTAAATATTGTTAATTCTAACTCGTTAAATAAAATGCATGTAATTCCCTGAGGAGAAAATCATTTTTAGAGATCTCTAACTTATTGTGAATATGTCTCGAGCCCATCAGTATTAAGGGTTGTAGTCATCCGCCTCTCCCTGAATTTCTCATAACTGAAAGTTTATTAATTCTTCTTATCAATTCCTCTGGTTTATCTAATTTATGGATAATAATTATACAATCTTATTCGACGTGTTTTTCCGTTTAAAATGAGTTTACACGCGATATAGGTCCGATGATTCTTACTCTAATTAATCGATTACTTAATTGATTGTTTTATAAATTTTCTTTCTTTGTACTGATTTATTAATCGACTCAATTGTTCATTTTAGAGGAGGCTACACATAATTGCAAAAAGTAAAATAACCATATCCTGTTTTCGTAAATAGTATTAGGGCAGGGGATGTTGCACGTATGGGGAATGAAAGACGTGCATGGAAGCTTCTTGTAGGAAAGCCAGAGAGAAAACACCCAGTTGGTAGACCAAGAATGAGGTGGGAGAACAACATTAACTATGATTTGAGGGAAGTAGATTATACAGGGAATGATTGGAAAGCATTAGCTCAGGATAGAGATGTATGGAGAGCTTATGTCCGCACGGCCATGAACTTACGGATTTGATAGTGCCAGTGAGTAAGTAAGTAAGTATTAAATACAATTCTCGAAATAATGTGGCGACATCTCTCAGAATGTTCATAAACTGAGGCCAGACGTTCACTCGGCCTCCATCCTAAATGAGCAGCCGAATAATTAATAATCGGGAGAGATAAAAATAAATTTATAAATAATTAATTAACTGAAGAAATCATCGGACATATCCCTTATTTATATTCAAACAAATAAAAAACAAGTGGAATAAAATTATATAATTATTAATAAAAATTTTAATGATCCCGTGGAATGAATATGATGAAATAAGAACGTTCAGTTTTGAGTAATGTGGGGAAAAGGCTGATGACTGTAACGCACTCTAGTGTATTTTGATGGGCTCGAGACACACGTGCAAGTTAAAGATCTAAAGAATTCTTTTCAGTCCAGAGGATTAGATGCATTTTATTGAGCCAGTTAGAACTGACAATGCCTAAGCCTTGTACACTGGACAGCTGAATACAATAGGAAAATATATTGCTGGGAATTTTGGAAACTCAGCAAACGGGCGTTTACAGAGAATGATGCAAGCTAATTAGAGGCGAAAGA
The DNA here is from genome assembly GCA_030220185.1 of Diploptera punctata. NCBI lineage: Eukaryota > Metazoa > Arthropoda > Insecta > Blattodea > Blaberidae > Diploptera > Diploptera punctata. The sequence goes on along the minus strand of JASPKZ010007471.1, from coordinate 452,616 downwards.
AGCCACCAGAACATTCTAGAGTCAAAATTGGAAGCCAGCCCTTTTACCAAATTAGTCGGGATTCCCGGGCTTGTTGCAGAAACTTATGTTCCAACTATATCTAAATCTCAAAGAAGGAAGGTCCTAAGACAATCGTTGACGTCACAGCCAATAACATGCCCTCAAAGCCCTTCCATCCAAAAATTATAAACAAATGTACCAATGATCTATAATTTTACATTTCAAGAGGGTGTATCATATGGTCTCAAGATATGGAAGGGGACAACGCGAGATCATCTCATGGCTAGGAAATCGAAACAAAAATTAATATCTCTCGTGGTGCCGAGACGGGCACAAGCACTTCTTATTGTGCTATCTAGCACCAACATAACTTATTCTACTTAGTGACTAAAAGTAGGGACTTGTAAATTTTAGGATAGTCCTTGTTACTGGACTTAGTCGCGTGTGAAACGATTCATATAAGTGATTGTTATAAAGTTTGAATAACAAACCTCGAGTGAAGTCTCCCACGAGGATAGGAAACGAGATTATCTATTAATTGTCAGTAAATCAAAGTCTCCATACTATTGAACGGGACCAAATGATAATTACCGCTTGTTGTAGCGCCATTTAAAATTGTGTGTGTACCAGCTAGGTGTTTACAAGCCATTAAAGTTAAACTAAATATACAATCTTGTTGTCTTTTCTCAACGAAACATAAATCGTGACCGCACAATCCTTGTGAATCCTGGGAAAGAATCTCAAGCCTACTGCAATCCACTGAGCTACACGAGGTCCTCGACTAGAGGAATCCTTTCTAAATCCTGGCTCCCAAAATCCCGTCATTACCATTAAACCCAATATATCTGCCAAGAACCCATTTCCCTTCTGCAAAACAAACATAATTTAGAATCATTCTTATATATTGATTACTTTCGTCATAACCCCCTGAGAATGGTGCACAGGTAAGTTCTACGTTTGCAGATCATTGGACTTAATCGTAACGATCTTTCCGCTGCCACAACGGGAAGACAGCGCGGAGTTCCTGCGTCTACGGCAAGAGGTTGGACTAGTCGGTTTCGCCTAGGCGGAGAAGTAATAAATTGCGTAATTCCTGAAAGGCCACTAATTTATCCCGGAGAGAGGAGGCGCGAGTAAACTCGTCATCCGTTTATAACTTCCCTAAATTAATAATCAGGTTCAATTTTCCGGGGTCCGCAGCAACCGCTAGGAGACGCTTCAATAGTAAAGATGTAAGATCCCAACGAAATGCGAGGAAGGTTAGGTTGGACGACGAGCAGATCGTGGATCGTCTAGTTTTCGCTTCTACTCGAGAGGACTTTGATTAGTGCAATGTATTTTTCTGTGTTGAAGTAACCCTCTCGAGTGTACATCACATGGATGGATACTGATATGTTGCTTGTTATGTGTATCCTGTTGCGAGGTCGGGTCAAATAGGCGTATCATGTTGAGGTGGATGTTGTTCGATGTGACAGGAATTATAGAACATAACAACTGGCGGTTCAACATGGCAGCCTATCTACATATTTTGGAGAATACATTAGTTCCTTCCTCTCGGGAGCGTTCTCCAGAAGGAATGTTCGTGTTATAAGAGGATCCGGTCCACCATGCTCTTCTGATTCAAATATGGTTTCGGGGGAAGCGTGATTTCCTTCTATTGGATCATTCTCCTATACCACCTGAAATGAACACAATAGAACAAGTGTGGGCGATGGTGAAGAAAACTTTACGCTCGAAATGGTCAGGATCATACCGTAGCCAGGAAGATTTGTGGAATACGGAATGCATGGGAAGAGGTGGCTTTGAATCAAGAACTTTTTCCAGAATCTCGTGGACTCCATGCCGCGGCGAATATGTGATATGATAGACGCAGCCGGTATGTGGACGAGCTATGGTCGAGTTATTAGCTCCACAGTTTATTTATTTATATTATTTATATTTTTCTTCATCTATTTTGTGTACCATCTCCAAATATGACTTATTTTTAATTGGCCAAATATGGCCACATAATAGCCTTTAGATCTAGAGAAATATACTGTTCCACATAACCGGCATATTATAAAGGACAAACAAATGCAAACAGAAAAGACAAAAATATAAAAAATTAAAATCATTCCACGACGGATCGAACCTTAAGCCTCGAGTATACGAATCAAGCACTGTAGCACTGAGCTAAATATTAAGTTATCGTATTGTTACTAAATGGATGCATTTTACTAAAGAACGACAGCTGAACATTACGGTGACTTGTCATAAAATTCGTACCCTTGTGAACCAGCGCTAAAATGTATGTATTTTAACGATTAAGAGTCCACTCAATCTTTCAGAGCGGCAGTGTATGTTTTCTAGGATTCATGTCCGTCGCCGTGGCGTAATCGGTAGAGTCCCTACCTGGGTTCGATTCACGGCGGGATAGGGGATTTTTAATCTCCACCTTGGGTCTGGATGTGGGTCTTGTCCTTGTGCCTATGTGTAAAAATAACAGAAAGCTAACAAAAAGGTAAAACAAGAAGGAAAACAGTGTGAACGAAAAGAGGGGGGGAAAAGGTGAAAGAGTAACTTACCTGTTTTTTATGCTTCACACATACTTTTGTGTCATGAATTATAGTGCTGCAATAGATGAGAGGATATCGAAAGATAACACTGTCATCATCACACTGGTAAATAAAAAATTAATGAAAATGGAAGTATCAATGTTGATTTGGATTGTACTGTAGCTTCCATGACGATAGCGCGCAGTATCACGTAATGACTGCTTTCATTGACTTGTGTAAGTTCGTTGTTTCGGAAGAATCAAACTCCGTGTTTCGTCTTTAATTTACGTATCGCCGAATCTGAAAATGTCGTAACTTTTAAAATACAAGAACGTAATTTCAAACAAAGATAATAATTATTGTTTATTTTTTATTATTTCACTCACCTCATACTTCATAATTCATAGCAGACCCTGGGTTTCTTCACATCTTTTGTGACATTCTCAATGCTGCGTCACGTTCACAACTGACGTCCAACGGCCTTCTATCCTGCAGACTGACCTCCGCGCCATCTGGTGGCCGACCGAAGAATTTCCAAATCAGTCCTCTTTCTTTATAACCGGGTATTTCAAAATTCATAGTTGTATTTTCATTCTTGCATATGTAAATTTTTTCCCAAATTGTGAGTTCCTTCGGTTTTTCCAATTGGAAAACCAGATGGCGGCCACCAGATGGCGCGGAGGTCAGTCTGCAGGATAGAAGGCCGTTGGACGTCAGTTGTGAACGTGACGCAGCATTGAGAATGTCACAAAAGATGTGAAGAAACCCAGGGTCTGCTATGAATTATGAAGTATGAGGTGAGTGAAATAATAAAAAATAAACAATATTAAAAAACCTCATAGTGTTATTTCCTATCTACATAACTTAAGATAATAAATAGCTATACTTTTCAATGCATATAGTCATTCAAGTTTGTAAAAGTGAGTTTACAATATTTATTATTGACATTAAATTGTAATCTATTATTAAATTTATTTAAGAACTCTTTGTGATAGGCTACTATTATGATGAAACGTTATCGCAAATAGGCTATAATAATTATGTACAATACGTACAGAGGTGGTAGGTCTATATTAAGGTTTGTTTTCGGGTTAGGTTTTACGTTTGGGTACGGCGCAAAAAGTTGACATCTGAATTTCGAGATAATTTTGGTTTTAAAATGAAACTTAGGGACGTCGAAGATGAAAACATGAAAAAAAAAATTGCGGACCATTCAGAAACAAATATAACAATTTATAAAGCACTATTCCCTATATTACCTGAAGGAAGCGACTGCCATTGTTATCGTGACGTCATATTCGACATTCAGACGTTAGTCCAGCGTGAAGACATGTTTTCTTCAATAGATATGCGAAAATAGAATAAATATTTTTTTTGTAATAAAAGTGCACTCCTGTATTTCAAAATGCTATATTTCCAAAATTACATAGCAAAGAGTTTGAAATTTAATGAAAATCGCATCCTCACATAGAGTTTCTTAAGGAAAAATGGTTTAACTGAATCGATTGTCGATAATAATCGATACGTCATCGTACGTATTTCTCGAAAATGAACAACGGGAAATTAGCCCTTACAAAATATTCAATAAATAGATGCCACTTATTTATAACATAATCTTCGACATTTGTAAAATAATTTATTAGAATACATGTATAGTTACCTAAAAGCTAACCTAACTTATTTAAATTGCTCTAACCAGTGAAAGTAATAAATAGAATGGCATTTAGACATTATTAAATTACAGGTATGTAAATAAAGTATACTATATGTGTAAGAAACTAAAAGCTAACCTAACCTAATTACATATAATAAACTATTACTCTAACCTAGTTTCTTTTGTGATGGTCCGCAGATTTTTTTTTTTTGTTTTTTCATTTTGGTGATCCTAAGCTTCATTTTAATACCAAATTCATATCGAAAAGTGGACGTCTCGTACAGTAAACTAGTGAAATGTGTGTTTTGTAGTGCTTATAAAATGTTATTTTAATGCTTTGTTTCTAGATGCTCCGCAATTTTTTTTATGTGTTTTCATGTTTTGTGGTCCTAAGCTTCATTTTAAAACCACAATTATCTCGAAATTCGGATGTCCACTTTTTGCGCCGTAATCTTACGTTTTTATTTGTTTAATGATGTTTTGATTTTTATAAAACTTAAAATCTTGTCGTAAAGACTGGCATTAATTCAGAACAATATAAATGTAAGATGATTTGCAACGATCAATTTATAATTTACAAAAATAGGTGCCAAATTTAATATGGAAATATCAATTAACAAAACTAAATTATGGCATTTCATGGTAAGGGCCCCATACAAAGTAAAATCTGTCTCCAGAATAAGATTTTAGAGAGATCTAATAGATTTAAATATCTTGAACATTATCTCTCTATCGGGGATGAAGAGGATATCCCTGAAAAAATTACTAGTTATAATAAAAGTCTGGGAATTATTAATCAAGTTATGAAACCATCCCTTGTACAAAAAACACCAGGTTACATTTATATAACACTTTGGCTAGACCAGTGTTAACCTATGGTAGTGAAGCATGGACACTAAAAAGACAACATGAAAGCAGAATAACGGCTTGTGAAATGAGATTCATGCGCAGAACAGCGGGTTACACCAGATGGGATCGGAAAAGGGACACCGATATCTTAAAACCAACTAAATTTGAAACATCATCTAGAAAGAATGAGTTCAAATCGGATCTCCAAAGCTGTTTCATCGAAGATCCTCATTATCACCATTAGTAAATGGTAATTTGTTTTTGTTACTCTAGTGCACGAAATTATAACTGATTCTGAATTTCAAGTAAAAAAGTATACAGTGCTCTGCTATATGTATAGGGTTTTCAGTATAAAACCGGACACTCTGCGGCTGACAGAGTGAAATGCGGGCGAGGAGAGAGCGCAGCCTGACGGGTAAAACCCCGTGAGGCGTGTCCGGTTTTATATTGGAAGCCCTGTATAAAGTAATCAAAAATAGTTGTTAATGTTAAGAAAGAGGGAAACTAATATTTACATTCTACGCACCGTTATAGCAAGGGCGCTAGTAGCACTTGTGCTTGAAACCAGCTGCAATGAGCAACCGTGCCGTTACGAACCGGTCAATGAGACGCGATTGAAATTTAATGACAAATAACACAAGTTTTATTAAATTTGAAGCAAAATGACTAACCTCATCATATTTAATGTCAATTAATTAATATATCCTCCAGTTGATGTTACAATCCACCTGGTCCTTGTTAGTCTAAGAACCTAAGATTCAAATCTGCAAAAGTCAAATTTATTTAAGGACAAGAACACCCCATCTGGAGACTAAACCATAGCGACAGATTGGTGTCTATAAAACAGTACGAATAACATGTAAAGTTCTGAATCTTAACTTAGGAAATTTCAAATTTATGTTTTGAACATACAGGTGAATGGAAAAGACTACATAACAGTGAACTACGTGGTCTTTATAAGAATCCAGATATAACAGTTAAGTCTCGTAGACTGCGATGAGCAGGACATATGGCACGAATGGGGAATGAAAGACGTGAATGGAAGCTTCTTGTAGGAAAACCAAAGGGAAGACGCCCAGCTGGTAGACCAAGAATGAGGTGGGAGAATAACATTAACTATGATTTGAGGGAAGTATATTATACAGGGAATGATTGGAAAACATTAGCTCAGGATAAGGATGTATGGAGAGCTTATGTCCGCGCGGCCATGAACCTTCGGGTTCGATAGTGCCAGTGAGTTAGTTACCTTTGGATGGTTAATCATAAGTCTTGCGTCCAAATAAAAACCCCTGGTGTTTTTTTTTAATTTACCTATTTTAACTGCCCGACCAACGTAATGATACTCTAGATAGGAAATTTGCACCAGACAATATTTTCAGATGTGAACATTAAGCTGTTCAGCCGTATTATAACTAGTTACAGGTGTTAATAATTTCATATATTGTGCCGTTCAGTGGGCTGTCGATCGTAAGCGTCAAGTTATGGAGAAAATATTACTTAAGCTCCAATGACAAAATTACAAAAGAAGCCACATCACTTTTCTTAAAGCACCACTGTGAAAATCAAGGAGAGGGGATTATTAGCGAAATAAGGAGTACCATAACATAAAAAAATACAACGTATAAATTACAGTTTTAGAATTTAGTTAGGCTTACAGACCTGAGGTATATGTGGCTATATAACCTATTGAAAGAACTGGCTTTTATTTTATTTTCTTTTTTTTTACGTTGGCGCTTTAAATTTGTTGTTACAGGCGCTTATGTTCGTCCTCATAAAGACTGCTTGGATTAAAAAGTACGATAAATAAGGAAAAAATAGAGTTGCCTACACAACGGATTCTCAACCGGTCAGATTGTCTCTCTCTGTATCTCAATCTCCAAATTCAACATGACACAGTATAAAACTTAGATAATTTGTGTGACTTATAGTACATGTAGCCAAACTATCCCAAATCGTAATATAATCTACCCGAATATATTGAAAGTATTCGCTATTGTTACATTACGTTGACGCTTCAGTTGTTTATGTTAGTCCTAACAAATACAGTTCGGCGCAAACGTATTCCACAGATTCTGTTGACCCGCGTCTCATTTTGTGTTATAAATTACTCCAAATACTCGTCATTCACTGTAAATAACGCTTCACAGTTATATCTACGTCTCTGTAGTGTAGCTGCAGCATGGTACAAGAATTTTATATATGTCGTCTTAGTAATTAGTTGACTCTTAAATAGCAATGTATCCCATAATGTATGTTGATTCAATTAATGTAATAAATGTATTCCGTCATACATGAACTGTGTAAACTAAACGGATTCCTCGGTAAGTTTAATTTATGGTTTCATTTTGTTGGTTTATGGAATATTCGCCTATTTTTTTTTAATTAAGAAAACTTAATTTCTGACGCTAGCGTATTCAAAAGCTTCGGACTGCAGTGGAAACCAATTATGAATAGCCATAAGCTATTAACTTTATTAAAAAAGATTAAATAAATTAAACTAATGTATCTTACAAGATATATCCGTACTACCAATTTTATGATTAATTAAAATGTATGTTATATATAATTTCGGGTTTCAGGTAAACCGCCATTTCTAATGATCGGATTTCACTGATTTTTGGAGAATGACATTCCCGGATTATTTTAGTAGCATATACTGAGTCCGGGTTGTGAAATATTGACAATTCTGACCAAGTTTGGTTTCGATGAAACAAAAATTGCGGCCGCTAGAGCGTTTTGGAAACACATAGGCCTACACACATTTATAATTTTCAAAAATTGTTTCATGAGAACAACCTCAGTACCTTCATCCCTTCTCAATTCGCTAATAACTTACAGCTTAAATACTACTGCGGTCCGAAACATTGAAATAATTGCCACGAAGAATTAGAGAGGTTCACCAATTTAAGGGTTAAGACACAATTGACTCTCATCTCAAACTTGTTTCAGGGGCAGTTAGTACTCATGACAGTTATTTATGTTAAGCCTGGTCTACACATAACGTCTGACTGTCGTCAGTCTTGCATGATCAAATAAGACTGACACAAAAATCGTGCGGCTACACTACTCAAACTTGTACTCAGCCTTTGGGCTAATCCGCCGTCTTGCTTGTACTCAAAGCTCCATCCCACCAGCCTTTGCGAGTTTGTCAAACCTCATTCAGTTCAAGCAAAACGTCCAATTTGCCGTACACACGCAACGTTTTGTTTGACAAACTTGGCATGATCATGCAAGACTGACGACAAAACGATACGTGTAAGAGCAGGCCTTACAAGGATTCAGAGTGAGGTTTTAGGGATTAGTTCAGATGTTTACGGCCCAAGCATACCTGAGGGGGCTTTAATTTCGAAACGAATTCGTACCTATAACATTCTGAATTATTGTGATGAGCAACATTTTATTCCATGCTATGTCGAATTACAATAATTTTTTTTATAAATACTAAGATTCACGTATTAAATTATCGGTATAGAATAATGCCCCTAAAATATGTCCTGACTGACCTGACTCGAACGTAATGTTAAAGTAATAGTTTACTGATTTCTGTATTATTCTGTAGTATTTTATTCTAAAATGCATCTGCTTAGAAAATTGTTATTTAATCCAGAAATCGCCAAGACCACCTAAGTTTCTGGCTAATTCCGAAAGAATGAAGTTTTTGGCGTTGTTCTCATGAAAATATTCATGAAACAGTTCTACATATCTTGACCTATCCTATGTAGTGGATATCGGAAATGACCATGACCAAATTTTATAGATAGGCCTAAGCCTATATAGCCTACTTTAGGATGGTCGTTATTTTCGACTTTTCGTGTTTCATTCCGCACACCCTCTATTTCTTTCCCTTTGGTTGTAAGCAGTAATTTGAAGTTCATTATATTGAAATCTAAGATGAGGAATCCGTGCCGCATTGAGCTAGAACAGGCGCTAAAATATCGATAATATGGTAATGATTTGTGATAACTGTTAATAATTTCATTCAAGCAGCTCTATTTGAAGATATTCATTGATTTATTTATCTTGTTTAAGACAATAGAAAAATAAATAAAAAATACTCCTGCTGTAAGTAATTTTTTTAATATTTATAAAGATAGGTCTAATACTGAATTATTGTAATGAAGTTTGATACACTATAATTGTGGGCGAAAGGAAAAAAATAAATAGAGGTTGTGCGTTGAAATCAGACGGCTTTTTAATTCCTCCCTTCTAAATAAGAATTATTCTATTATACATATAGCCTGTGTGTATGAGTTCGTTAACGCTCTTACGGAGAAATTGTTGTTTTATCAGAACTCAACTTAGCATATAGCAATTAGTTTAAAAAAGTAAGGCCAAGTTCGTTAACAGCAAAATCGGACCATTAAGAGTAGCAGTTCACCTGAAACGAAAATTTTAAACATTGCTCCAGCTGTCACAACTATCGATATTTCAAAATGAACTCAGTAGGCCTATAAGTTATGATATTAAAATAAAACGAGAAAGTTATTCTCCAGAAACCAGCGAAATCCATTTATTAGAATTAAGGTTTTACCTAAAATGCGAAATTAAAAAAACAACTTTTACATCATCTCATTGTATCAGCAGGCCTATGTAATACACTTTAGTTAACCTGTAAATTGGAAATGAATCCTTTAATACAGTTACATTAATTTAATTTAGGCTATTTAATATTTAATTACCATACAATAGTAAGGGGACTGCCACTACTTTTAAAAAATTTAGTTTTGTTTCTTTTCTTGTGCTTTTAAATATCCTTTTGATTGTTCCACATATATAATTAAATTTGTTAAGTTTGTTAAATTTATCTTCATTTTTAAAATAGGAGATTTCATAACCCAGGTATTTAAAATGGTTCACTTGTTCAATGGGTTTCCCCTCCAAAATTTCCCAAAATTATACTTAAATACAAACCAAAAGGGCGCAGGAATGTTGGTAGACCGAAGAAGAGATGGATCCAACTTTTGAATGAGAATCTATGAGACCGGAACAAGCCACATGGGCTTAATCCGTGATTGTTGATGATGATGAATATTTCATTAAAGGAATACAAAGTGTAATCAGTAGAAATTACTTAAATTTGTGTAAAATTGTAGGCTATAACAATGAAACGGAGCATGGTTGGATTTTCTCGGGGTTTCGCCCATTTTCCAATGCCACAAATTTAATTCCACCATTTCTCTATACTAAGTTCATCCATTTCGTTTATCCGCCTCTATGACCGTGCGTCAGGCTTGGTCGGCAGGCATCCTTGCCGTTCACAGATCTATAATAGGCTATATAGGAGCTTGATCTCATCCCTTAATCTAACCCCGAGTTCAACGTTGAGGATATTTATCTTTTTATTTATAAAAAATATATATTCAAAAAGTTTTTTTTCAGTCCTACATGTTTAAATAAGTTAGCATAAGAAATTGAGTTTCTTCAATTTAACGAAAGAAAGGCACCTTCCGTAAACCAGCAAAATCCGACCCCAACTTTGACATGCTGAGAAATTAGCTTAGTTTACTCAAATTTTGCGCGACGAATTTTCTTCTTCTTCTTGAGACGTTCACTAATTTAAACTTAGTGGGTGGTATCGTATCTTAATACGACGAGTACCTCATGTATTCTTCTTTTACTAATCTTAGGATTCAATTTAAGATTTGGTCGCTCCGGGTAAGTTTGGTACTGACCCTATCTAAATATGTCAGCTGTCCCAGACCTGAAGCAGTAGGTTATTTTTACACTTTGCTACAGCTGACAAACGGAAGGAGCTAAACATGCGGATAAGCCTGACACACTTGTACACAAGGGTGTACAAACTACTTCTTGTCATACTTGAATGAATTTGGTGATGGATGAGCAAAATAAATTGGTTTCTACAATTATCGATTTCCAGCTCCCAAGTTGAACGCAATTCCCTTCGTGCTGTACAACTCTCTGCTCCAGGTGCCCAATAAGCAGACGTTCTCGATTTTAACTGAAAATTCTTCAATAATAACTTATAATATTAATGATGATGATAATAATAATATAAATAATAATAATAACAATGATGGTAAAAGTAAAGTGATCACACTACAGGCCATAAGAGACCCTTGTGGTAGTAGGAGGTTAAGGCTCTCACTTTTTCCAGACAATCGGCACTTGATGTCAGTGGGGTTGTCAGCCCTGCGCGACGGCCGTCTTCACCTTCAGAACAAGCCCCAAGGCTGAGTCGACCCCAGGGCCATGGTGCCACCAGAAGGTTTGGATCACTTTAAAAATCCTGACCCCACAAGGACTCGAATCCTCGACCTTGCAGTTTGTAGCGCACTGCCTTAGCCACTACGCTACCGCGTGCGCAACAACAATAACATTAGGCTAATAATAATGTTGAAATATTAATAGACTAATAGGCCTACTAATAAAGAGGAATAGAAAAGTATTCACAGTCCTATCAATACCTTAGAATACAATTTGCAAAGTCCGTCGCGCAGGAATTGTGATAACCAAGCGAATTTCTCAGCAATTCGAATGTATGGTCCCATTTTACTGTTTTACAGTAGGCTATATAAATTTCATTTGTTGGCTCTTAAATTGGCGAAACATTAATTTCTCGTGCAATTTATTTAAATTTGTTGGACTGCAAAAACAAATCGGGTATCAGATAACCCCACTTATAATGGTCGGATTTCGCTTATTATTGGAGAATACCTCCCTCGTCTTATTTAAATAGCATAGACCTAGAGGCTACTGAGTTTCATTGTGAAAACTCGAAAATTGAGATCGCTAGAGCGACTTTTAAATTTTCACTTCAGGTGAACTTCTCTTCCTGACGGTCAGATTTTGTTCATAACTAATCCGTCCTTACTATTTAAATGGATTGGTATATCCCGAGCTATTTTTTTAAATAATCAGACGCTATCATTAGCGGACACACACATAGGCCTACACATATATATGAACGGCTTCAGAAAGAGATAGTGGCAGACACATGTCTTGCTGTTGTAAACGCATGTTATAATGCAGAAAGGAACTTCAGTTCAGGCTTCTGTAGTGGAAAATCGATAAAGTTTATTTTTCCTGTATTGCAGAAAAGTACCTCAGTCAATGACTCGGGTACCTTTCTGCAATAGGCCTACATGTTGGTAATTCTACTCAGGTACTTTTCTGCTTTTTTGTTGGTAATGCTGTATCATAGAATGAGAAGGGGGCAAATGAAGTTGCCTCATTTGTAACAGATTGCATTAAAACGTATGTTCCAGATATTGTGACTGAACTTCACATCTTCTATGATAACTGCCCTGGTCAGAACAAAAATCACACGTTCATTAGAACCAGTCTGGGCTTAAGACACTAATGGGTGCAAGGTGATAAAACAGTTCTTCCCCTTGAGAGGACACTCATTTCATCCATGCGATCGAAAGTTCAGTATCATTAAACGACCAATAAAACGCTGTAGCAGAATTTATACATTGGAAGAGCTTTGTGAATTGATATTGCCACAGACAGTTACAAAAACACAATAAACTTGGTTGAAACTGAGCAGATTATTGACTGACAGATGATGGTCAAAATTCTACAAGAAAACTGTATCTCAGTGGAGACAGCAGGACGTCAATACAAAGAGAAGGAACAGTTCACTTTATCAAAATATCACTGTTTCGAATATTGTTCTGAAAGAAAAGGTGTCATCGTGACTTCCCAATACATTCATCCAATTAACCCATGTTACAGTCAGGGTAATTATCGTAACACGTTTCAACTGTTGATATTTGCCCAATATTTCAGCATACCCAGCGGGATGTGTACACATCAAGAAGACCAAGATGGAAGACCTAAAAGCAATTAATGAAATATGTGGCACATGTGTTCAAAGACTTTTATGACCAATTATTGCTGCTACCTGTTTATGAATAAGACTTGATTTTACATCCATAATGTAGTCACAATGTGTGTATCAGTTTAGGAAAGTGTAGGCTACCTGTAAAATGTGTCACTTATACATTAAAAAGCATTATGAATGTGATATTTATCTACTGGATAGTATTTTGAACAACAAAGAAGTGTGTTAATAAGAAATTAAAATTATGATACTTTCAATTAAAGATTTTATTGCAGAAAGGGACCTGAGTCAGCAATTTTCAAAATATTTTTACGAGAAGAAAACTTACTCTAAGTTGTGTTTTAGTAATTTATGATATATATTGTACACAGAAAAATAATCCTGTGAAAGGAAAATAATTTAAACCAAATACTGCAAATTTTACAAAGTTTTTTGCGTTTTCCTCAAAACTAAATAAAAGTGGCTCAGGTCCCTTTCTGAAATAAGCTGTATATATATATATATATATATATATATATATATATATATATATATATATATAATTTACACAAGGTCAATCGATGTCTACTAGGTAGGATCGAAGAAAATATGTAACAAATTTATCAATTTATCAAAAGTATTTTCGTGAGCTTAATTCCTTCAAAATTTGCTAAAAATTAAACGAGTGTTCGTAGGCCTATAATAAAAGTTTAATGAGAATAAATACAGTTGTTATCTAATCCACTGGCCTTATCAAACATGGAGTTTCATGGCCGCATGGAAATCCCTAATGTTTTCCATCATTTCCTGTATAATTAACCTCTCTAAAATCATGATTAATGTTATTCTCCTACCTCATTCTGGCTACCTACTGGGCGGTTTCAATCTGGTTTCCGTACAAAATGTTTTCATGTCCTCTTTGATTCCCCATTCGTACCACATGTCCTGTCCAACACAGTCTATGAGACTTAAATATTATTATTATTATTATTATTATTATTATTATTATTATTATTATTATTATTATTTTACATCTGGTTTCCCATGAAAAAAATCATGTGAATCACTGTAATCTTATAATTTTCTCCATTCGCCTGACTGTTCGTATATTTGGTACAAATATTTTCCTATACACTTTATTATCAAATACTGGCCATCTTCTTCAAAATTTTCAGTATTTGTTGTTAAGTGTTCATTCCTATTTAATATTGAATTTGTATGCGTGAAAATATATTTGTTCTATTGATATTGATTTCCAGCCCCAGTTTTTAATGTTAGGCCTATATATAAAATGTGTGTGGTGGCTTTTAGTATTTCGTCACTTTCACCAAATACTACATCATCCGTATCTTATAGAACAATAACTGATTAGCCTAATACAATTGAGTTGTAAGCATTCTTTATCATATGCAAACTCAAAATTAAATAGCTGAGGAGATAGTGCGTATCTTTGTTTTAACCAATTGTAAATACAAAAGTATCTGTAAACTAATTTGCATTTCCTCGCCCCCAATTCTTGTACCATTAGACACATTTGATTAAGATTAAATATATACATATTACTATCAATATATATATATATATATATATATATATATATATATATGGTATGATAAGAAAAATAAATGCCTGGACGGGATTCGAACATATATATATATATATATATTCATGAAATTTGATACAGATGTAGATAATTTGGAATATTTCAGTGGCCAGACATAATAGGCATTTATTATAGCTTAGGCCTAACAGTTCAAAGCAAACACATTAATCCTATTTTCAAAGAACAGCAATCACATCTATATCCATATCCGGCTGAATTGATATTGACTAAAGATTGTTGTGAATTCCTGATTATGTTAAGGTATCAACATAGATGGAGGCCTATAGGCCTATATGATCGTCAAACCACTTGGATGGTAAATAAGACTTCAAACTACAGAATGTCGCTTTATTGTTACTCATTCAAAGTATCTCTGCAGGCGGAAGAATCAGGAAGCTCTGTTTGTTGGTACACGTGACGTCATATAAGGCAGTGTACACTGTCAGCGTCCCACGTCCCATTCCCCTTTGCACTCGAAGATAGCAGTGTCACGTGGTCTATTTCTGCATAAACATGACTGCAGTGCCCTCCGTCAACAACTGCGCTTACTCCTTAAACGGGTAATAACAAACAGCAAGTATACGTGAACAATAATACAGCATTTCCACTAAATAATCAAAAATAAATAACATCAATTTCAGCAACTGCAATAAAACTCTAGGTGGTAGAAATTAGCACGAAACTGATATGATGGAGTAACTGATGACCGAGAAGTAAAAAAAAAAAAAAAAAAAATTAACAAAGTGAGGCCTAATACCTTGTCTGAATCTCAATATTTTGTGTCTTTCTATAAATTCTCGAGTAATAATGCAGTTATATGATCTGAGGAAAGTAGATTATACAGGGGATGATCGGAAAACATTAGCTCAGGATAGGGATGTATGAAGAGCTTCTGTCCGCGCGGCCATGAACCTGCGGGTTCGATAGTGCCAGTGAGTGGGTGAATGATGCAATTACAAGAATACATATTAAACGACAGTAGTCCTACACTAACAATTTATCTTTGGTATACTACAACCCCTCCAGTGTATGTATATAGCCTATATCTACTGCTGACTGACTCAAACATAATGAAGAAATAAGAATGAAAATGATCAATTAGCAAAGATCATATAGGCCTATCAACTCCTATTATTCTAGAGAATACAGAACAGAAAATTTAATAGAACAGAACACATTCCATTAATAAAGCTATACCGGTAGACCAAATCACGATAGAACACACAACTGTGAATACCATGTAATGTGTCACTTATTTTACGTAGCATTCAATTAACACAAAAGTCACATGAATATCCAGCTTTAAGCGTGTCTGATTGTACAATAAAAAATTGGAAATAATGATAACTGTGCATATTGTTCTCAGCTCCACGTGTATTATTATTATTAAGTCATTACATGCTGGGTTATATACTTTGAAATTACATAATAATACATGTAGTAACTGTAGGCACTTGTTTTTTTTTAATTTATGTATTTACACACACACACACACAATATATATATATGAATGTTTATGCTGGCATAAATCCCGAATACGTGGAGCAATTCCAACCAGACATGATGCACAAAATAATTAAATATCCATAGGGGGTAAGAGGGGGTGAATTTAAAATATTGGAGCACGTGTAGTGGTGGTTAGAATAAGGCCGTAGGTCTAATACTTTAAAATAAAGCCCACATAAGCCAATTTTTACACACAATTTTCTAATTCATTTTATTCTTTTCACAATAATTCACTGATCTTTCACAAATAATTTGTTACTAATAAAGTATCTTCCTTCACAATTTATTTTATCTCTCAGTTTTTCCTACTCGCTAACGGTCTCACTTACAACATCTTCTTTCCTCACGTTTACCTTACGTCTACTTCTTCATACTTTGGACAAGACTGACCGCTGCCGAAGCATCGTCCTTTATATG
Organism: Diploptera punctata; assembly: GCA_030220185.1. Lineage (NCBI taxonomy): Eukaryota > Metazoa > Arthropoda > Insecta > Blattodea > Blaberidae > Diploptera > Diploptera punctata. The sequence goes on along the minus strand of JASPKZ010007471.1, from coordinate 436,267 downwards.
TGACTGGGTAAACATAATCTGAAAGATTAGTCTCGAATCCTCTCGTATAGAAAGTCCGAAAGGTGATCCTTTCAGAATCGATATTTCTGAAAAATGATTTATCCGGAAAGTACGTCTAGAGAAGTCTTTTGTTGGCTCCACAAGAGCTGAATCTAATTTCTATTGACCTATAAAAAGTCCTGCTGCCGCCCGCGAAATTCAAAGGCAGTAAATTGAGCAACAGATCAATAATGCCATACAATATTATGTTTTTCGTGTGATTTTGGAACGCCGGATCATTTTCAACAAAACATAGGCCTATACATATAATATACTAACTTATATAGAAAATATAGGCTACTATGCAGGTAAGAGACTTATACCACAAATAGCTCATCTAGGCATAATAATTACAATTAGAGTAATATCACAATAATATGGGTAATTGTTACCTATATATTTTATAAATTCGTATATTCCTTGTCGAATCTTCGTTTTCACTTAATACGTTTCGAAGTAAACAGGCCTATTGTTATTTAGAAGGAAAATCAGGAAATATGTTCATGTCTTGTTTGGTGTGAAAGAAGTACTCTTATTTAATTAAATAAACATAAAACTTAGTTTTATGTGATTTTCATATTTATTAAAATATAAATTAGTTACAGCTGTTTCGGTTTTTGTACCTTCTTCAGACATGATAACAAAGAATGAATATTGTTATTATAGTATTTTATCCTATTTTAAACTAGTTTATTTTAATAGTCCTTTTGTTTACACAAAGACTTATTTTGCCCGTATAGGCCTAATTCTATATTACGGTATGAGGCTTCGAAACTTTTGTGCAATTAATTGATATACCTAGGTAGTATTTCCCTTTACCATTAAACCACGGACATCTGTATGTCTTTCATGCAGTGTTCTTGTAGTTTAATTTTATTTTTCACCATATTGTTTTGATTTAGGCTTTTTTTTACTTTCTCTGTTTACGTCTTCAAATATAGAGGAGCATTATTATCCTCTCATTCATTGCCATTTTTGCTGCAACTCTTGACTTCTCTTGCATGTTTTTTCCCTATTTTCATTATTATCATCATAAATAGCAATCAGGGATTAGGGCATTAGCCCTTTCCGCCTCAGGATAGAAATTTGTCCCTCCATCGCTTCTTAGGTCGTTCACGGTCTCTTCGCCCAGTGGGTCTGTAGTTGAATAGCTTCAGAAATAATCTATTATGTGGCATTGTAAAGAGGTGTTCATGCCAATTATTTTCGTATATTTGGATGGTTTCAGTTGTTGCTGGTGTGTTAAGAGCCTTGCGGATATCTACATTTCGCGTATAACCCGCTAAAGGTCTTAAGAACTTAATTTCTGCAGCTAATATCCTATTTAATTTGCCTGTAGTATTTTATCAATCTCCTATTTTTTATTCTTTCTAAATGACTATGCGACTACTTGTATTTTACAAATATTTTATAGGCCTATCTCTGTTGGTTTAAATACTGTAGTTATTAGACATAGGCCTAATTAAAATTTAAAAATTAAATCTGAGTGTTACCTGAAGATATATTTTAACTATTTTTATTCTATTAATTCGATCAAATTAAGTGATGATAACCTAGTGAAATCAAGCATACAGACCTAATAAATTATCATAAGTAATGCCACGAGTGATTTCCAAATTATCGATAAAGTCACGACTCACGTAGCGAGGAGTGAATTTATTTAGAGAATTTGGAAATCAAGAGTGGCATTTGTTAGGACTATTTAATGAATAAAATTAAGCTGTTTACTCACAAATCATTATTTAACATAGTTATTTTAAAATATTTATATATTTAATGTAAACGGCGATGTTTGAAAACAAATGAGAAATGATTGGTATGCTTCATCTGCTTCTTTTGTTTATCACTGCAACCAGATCATACTATTTATTGCCAAAGGAACGCAATATTGTAAGAATGCTCTCTAGTGCAGAAAAAATGAAACACAACAAACTGTATATTAATTCATTTCTAATGTCGTATGATGTAAATATGACAATTATATTTTTCTGGATTATTACCTGGGAAAAAATACATTTAAGAAAGTGCAAACAGTGGTTTCTTTTTTTTGGTGGTATAATCAATTGCTACAAATATTGACATGTATGCACTAGGCCCTATAGTACAATCTGGTAGCCGTATTTCTTATAGGCTCAGTCACTGCAAAATAACGGCCAGACCTGTTCAGAATATTAAAAAGGAGGAGCTTTGTTTAATATGGTAATTATAACACTGATAAATATTTCGTGAAACACGACTCTGATTGGTTGTAAAACAGAAATCATTGAAACGTGATTGGTCATTGACTCCCATTTGGGGCATGAGTTAAATAGTCATAATTATTTTTACATTTATTTTAATTTACTATTATTAATTATTTAAATTGTATTTCTAAATACGTATAGGCCTATAACAGGTCCATAGTATCTAAAAAATAAGATACATGTTGGATATAAGTTTGCAAATTTTAATTATAAATTTCTAAGAAAAATGCAATGAAATGACTTAGTTTTGGGTCGCAAATTCACGGTTTTTAAGAAAATTACACAATAGTTTAATCGTAGACCTAGGTTATAATTATTATTTTGTAACGATCTTTAGTTGAACTATATTTCTTGATTTTGCAGGGAATTTGGGGTTAAGAAATTTGGACATAATTAATTTTTTTATCTAATAGTCGGTTTTAGAATAAACAAAATTTAAAAAGGTGAAAATAAAAATAAGTCTAACATAAGTAATATGCTGATGAATCATGAAACAGCATTGAGGGTCATATAGTGTCTCCAGATCACAATTTGTATCTATGGAACTGTGAAGTAATTTACAGTAGACCCAGTTAATATTGTGACTATTTAACTCATGCCCCAAATGGGAGTCAATGACCAATCACGTTTCAATGATTTCTGTATTACAACCAATCAGAGACGTGTTTCACGAAATAATTATCAACGTTAGGATTATCATATATTAAGCAAAGCTCCTCCTTTTTAATATTCTGAACAGGTCTGACCGTTATTTTGCAGTGACTGAGCCTATAACAAATACGGCTACCAGATTGTATATAATAGTGCTTACATGTCAACATTTGTAGCAATTGATTATACCACCAAAAAAAGAAACCACTGTTTGCACTTTCTTAAATGTATACGACATCAAAAATGAATTAATATACAGATTGATGTGTTTCATTTTTTCTCCACTAGAGAGCATTCTTACAATATTGCGTTCCTTTGGCAATAAATAGTATGATCTGGTTGCAGTGATAAACAAAAGAAGCAGTAGAAGCGTAGGCTACCTATCGTTTCTCATTAGTTTTCAAACATCACCGTTTACTTTAAATATAAAAATATTTTTAAATAACTGTAGTTAAAATAATGATTTGTGAGTAAACAGCTTTATTTTATTCGTTAAATAGTCCTAACAAATGCCACTCTTGATTTCCAAATTCTCTAGATAAATTCACTCCTCACTTCGTGAGTCGTGAATTTATCGATAATTTGGAAATCACTCGTGGCATTACTTATGATAAACCATTTGTGTAAGAAATAGTACCATGACTGAAATAAGAAAATAAGGTTATGGAAGAAAAAAAATGGACAGCAAACGAAGAGATATCACGGTTCCGCCCCCATATCAATCTAGCACGTCAATTCTTATAGATTAGATTGTGTAATTAGCTATAATTGCTTTCTGTAACCCATATACGGGCTTGCGTCATTGCCTCAAACCTCTCATCAATACCTATTTCCCACACTTTACAGCGCTCCTTTATTTGAACATTGAGAAACATTAATTTCAAAGTCGTTTTAAATCAAAACAAAGCTATGAGTTAAAAATCAAATTAGAAAGAAATCAATTGATTTGGTGTTTATGATGAACATCCATTATGTTTTGTGATAAAATAAAACTGCTTAAAGAATATTTTTCCCAAAGGGGAAAAAAAAACTAGATCTTTTAGAAATTGTAATTAGATACAAATAAATTGAAGTTGAACAATAGGCTGATAAATTCCCAACTGGATTTAAATGTATCACCTCTTTTAAATTTATAATAAGAGAAAGTTTATGTGAAATTGTAGACTTTCACGCAGGTATTTTGATTCATGTATTTTATGTCTTTCTGGCTAAATGGCCGTGGTCTGGTTTTATTAAAACTCGACGTTTCGTCTACTACTGCGGTAGACATCCTCAGGAGATTCTGCGTGTTCTTTGACTTGTTGACTCTTCAAATGTCGGCTGTAGACTGGCTGTGTGTTCAACTCGACTCGACTTTGTAATGGAAGTAGGATCACTTTTCAAACATGTATTCTCCTTCAGATCTCGTCAAGGAAACATCCAGTTTTCTGGAAGCGTCCTCGACAGCTAGGAAGGGAATCAAATCTGCTTTCATGAAACTAACTTCCAGCTATTTTAGGGTTTTCTATCCCTCTTTAGCTCTTGTGATATAGTTTCTCTCGTTGATGATGATGGAGAGTGATTTTATCCTACGCCAGCGCTGACCAGACGCAGATCAGGAGACAAAGATCCAGTGGTCGGACATTAACAAGCCTTTCTGACACTGGTCGTCACTGATGATGATCTAGCCGACTCACTAAGCCGCCAGGAGGAATACTGCCACCACCGCAGAAGCCGCCAACCCTCAAAAGGGCAAGAGCGGGAAGCCAAGTCGACATTCCAATCAGAAACGGCTCTTTTCGGATTTAGCTGATCTGATTATAATTTAGAATTTTGAAAATTTATTGGACTTTAATAATTTTACTAGTGGGCACTAGGGGACCACTCCGACATTTGCCTTAACATCAAGGGAAACCACTAAAAACCTTGATAGAGTGGCTTGAATTTAATAAATTAAATCCAAATTGATCAGCGTTTAACTCCAATTGGAGACATAATTTAAGATGTGACAGGGCACTTCCTATTGGAAATCGTGTCCTTATTTATAGTTGAGTATTGTGCGGAGATGTTTTCTACACCGTCCGTTACTTTGGAGCTATTTTTCTGATTGGTTATCACTGGCGTAAGTCATGGGTTTTATTCTCGTGTTATATAATGCCGGAATCCAAATTTTATTAATCTTCATAGTTTCTTCTTTTTTGTTAAAGGAATTTTTGTGTTTGTAAATTTCAATAGCCTCTCTGTGAAGTCTGGTGTAATAATGTTGTGTTTTTGACAAAACTTGTGTTTCTTCAAATGTTATGGCATGTTCTTTGTTATTCACTAAATGTTCTGCTACAGACGATTTTTCAGTTTGTTTCAACCGACAATTTCTCTTGTGTTCTCGTATTCTTGTTCTTATCATCCGTTTTGTAGTTCCTATGTACACTTCACCACAACTACATGGAAAACGATATATGCCAGCAGTGCTTAAAAATTCTCGTTTATCTTTTGCTGGATTTAATGTATTGCTAATTTTATGTGTAGGCTTATAGATAGTCTGGATCTTATATATATATATATATATTCAGAATTCGCCCTATTTTGTCTATTATAGATTTAACATAAGGTAGAAAAACCTTAGGCCTATCTTTGATTTGTTTCGTAGTTCTGTTGTTAGTTCCATGTTTTTAGGATTTACTGCACGGTTGAAATCAATTTTACTGTATCCGTTTTCTTGGAAGGCTCTTTTAAGATTATTAAAATTTCTTCTTGAAGGTATTGTGGTTCAGAAATCCTGTTTGCCCGGTCAACCAGAGTTTTTATAATGCCAAATTTTTGCCTAGGATGATGATTTGACTGCTTGTTTAGGTACCTGTCCGTATGAGTAATTTTCCTATAAACTCGGTGTCCAAGTGTCATATCTTCGTTTCGTATTACTAAAACATCCAAAAACGGTAATCTGCTATTTTCTTCTTGGTCCACAGTGAATTGAATACTAAGGCAAATGCCATTTATGTGTCCCATGAAGTTTTTTAATTCCTCCTTACCATGTTCCCACAGACATAGTGGCACTTTATCGCATTTGTCTTACAGAATCTTATTTCCAATGGAGAGGAGCATTTTACGAACAAATAGATGGCGTAGCCATGGGAAGTCGATTAAGCCCGGTAATAGCCAATTTTTACATGGAAAATTTTGAAAAATAAGTTTTAGACAACGCAACATTCACACTGACAGTATGGCTAAGATATGTGGATGACACTTTCGTCATATTTTCAAATAGGTCTAATCCAGTGTGTAATCTACTTCCCTCAATTCATGGATAATTTTATTCTCCCAACTCATTCCTGAACTACTTACTGGACTCTTTATCTCTGTTTTTCCTACAAGGAAATTAAATGTCCCTCTTTCATTCTCTCCATTCGTGCCACATGCCCTGCCTATCGCAGTATATGTGACTTAACTGTCATTATTATATCTGGTTTCCCATAAAGATCATGCAGCTCAATGTTTAGCAGTCTTCTCCATTCGTCTTCTATTCATCTATATTTTGTCCAAAATTTTTCTTAAGAACTTTGTTCTCAGATACTCGTAATATTTTCTCCCCCCCTTAAAGTAAGGGTCCATGTTTCGCAATCATATGATATAACTGGAAGAATGAAATTTTTATATATTTTTAGTTATTTTTTTAGAAGGTTTGGGACGACAAGAGTCCCTCTAATACATAACAGCATGCATTTTCAGAATTCAGCGTAAATTTAATTTCTTTGTTCACCTCATTCCTCTTTCTAATTATTGTTCCTAGGTATTGAATTCACCCACTTCTACGAGATTTTCCTCATTTATCGTTAGCTGTCATATTCCCTTTGTATAGGCCCTAATGTATTTCTATGAGTGAACATATAACCTACTTAGTTTTATTGATGTTTACTTCCAGTCCAAATTTCTTGGTGATACTGAATACAGTGTGTGTGTGTTGGCCCTTAGTATCTCAATAGTCTATAGCCTACTCCTTGCTCGACAGGCCTAGAAGGCCCTTAGCCTACCAGCCCGCTGCTGGCCTCACATCCACATGTGTCAATCACACAGGTAGATGATCATCCAGCCAGTGCAGGGGTGACATGTGGCCAGCATGTGGAGTCCCCCAGCCGTTATAGCTGATTTTCTCAACCTGGAGCCGCTACTTATTGTAGCTATCCAAATGTCTGACGATACTGGGTGGGCACCGGTCCCATACTGGCCGATATACCATGAGAAAATTTCTTCCCCCATGGAGACTCGAACCAGCGCATGTCCCGTAGCTCTGCGCCAAGGCTTCTTGCCTTAACCATTCGACTACGGCGCGCTATCACGTAACAGTATTACATCATCAGCATAAACTGGCAGCATAGGCCTACTATCACCATTGAGGTGTTGTTCTTTGGAATGTGCTGCATCTAACACTGAAGTCATTAGCAGTCTTGCTCTCCAATATTTTGAGGTCCTAGAATCTTCATCTTTGACAGCGATACAGTTGTTCAGATGATCTTTGTCCATTTATTCATCAGGGTGATTGCATAAAGTGCATTTCGGTGCAGGCAGAACAATGATTTTGTGAAGGTGTTTTGTCAGACAGTCGTGGCCCGTTGTTATCCTAAAATGTGCTACTTCTGTTTTTCTTGGTATGTTCGGTATATCAGTATGCCTTTGTTTTATTAGGCATTCCCATTTTTTGTTTCTGGCCACTGTTTGAAGTCTATTCTCATTCATAATTTTGGATTTTAACTTTATGTGGCGTTTCACTGAGGAGTAAGGTGTTGGTTTAGATCTAGGCTTTTGTTCAATGTGAGATCCTTTTTTGGCGAGGAGATCGGCTGTTTCATTTCCGGCAAATCACAGTGGGAGGGTAGCCATTGAGGTGTAGGACTTCTTCTTCATCCGTTAGAGATTTGAATTCATGGTCTAGTAAAAAATTGAATAGTAGAGGAGCGCATCCTTGCTTTAACACATTGTGAATTTCAAAAGTTTCAAAAAATTGAATTCAGATAGGCCTTCCTAGAACAATAATTACAAACGGGAATTAGTTGAAGAAAGAAAGTAAACATAGGCTCAATTCTGGAAATGTATGTTATTACGCATTACAATTAATCTTGTTATCCCAACTTCTCTAAAAAACAAGTTAAACTGAAAATATATAATATTATTCTTCCACTTATATTGATGCGAAACATGGACTCTTATTTTAAGAGAGAAGAAATTATTAGGAGTATGATATTTGAAAATACAGTTCTTAGGAAAATGTTTGGACCAAAGGGAAAAGTACTGACAGTTGAATGGAGAAGACGATTAAGCGTGAGCTGTATGATCTTCATAGAAAACCAGATCTAATAGAACAGTTAAGTCTCTTAAACTGCGATAAGCGGCACATGTGACACGATTAGGTTATGAGAAAGGAGCGTATATAGACTACCTGTTGTAGAGGCCAGTTGTTAGATCAAGAACGAGATGGGAAAAAAACGTTAACCATAGTTTGAAATAAATCAATTATACAGGGTATGACAGGAAAAAATTAGCTCAGGATATGGATGTTTGGAAAGTTCATGTCCGTTCGGCCATGAACCTCCAGTTTCGACAGAGTTATTGAGTTAGTTTAATTTGTTAGCCTATTCGCATCGTGATTACCGGGCAAATACTTATAAATCTTGTTTAGACCTATGTGGTAAGCCTAAAATAAATCTAATTTAACCTCGGTGTTCGGTACTTTTAACAATGACGAAGTGACACAACGTATGGTGTAGGATAGGAAAGGATAAGTTATTCGGAATTAGTTTCCAGTAAGATGAAAGTAAGGTTAAATTATTTTTAAAAATCTTTGGTAATTCTAACTCAGGTGACAGATCCAATCTCCATTGTATTGTGACACATCGTTGATCCATTGTCCAAATTACCGTCTTTGAATTTTGTGGGGGCAGCAGGACTCCTTATAATCTAATAGAAGTTGGTTTCGGGTCGAGTGCAACCAGGAAACGACCATACCAGAAGTGCTTTCTGGAGAATTAATTTTCCAGATCTGTCTATTCTAGAAGAATATGACCATCTGACTCTCAGAGCTTTCACTCGAGAAAAGTCTGGACTGGGATTTCGGAACGTTTCTGCCCTGCGTATATAAAAATATGCGAAGGTCGGACAGGCCAGCCGTGTCCAAAAATGTCGATAAGTAAACGTTTTTCCTAAGTGTGAAGACAAGAACATGTTTTAAGTGAAGCCTTCTGTGAGCGTGAAGAACTGAATTATAAAATATCTGACAAGGGAACGGTCAAACGATGAATGCCGAAACCTACCTAGAAATTTCTACCAGAAAAGCGTTGTAATGTAGGCATACCAATGCTGTGTTCAAAAAATTATCTGCTCTTTTTAACTGCAGGACACAGACATCGAAGCCAGAATTCAGTAATGACAATCCACTGTACGGAACAGATGGACTTCTTGCTTGCGTAAGAGCGGAGTGAAGTAAGGTGGGCGTGGCGCAGACGATAGGCAGTGAGGGTTATCCAGTCTACCAATTCGGGAGCTGTAGGCCTATTCATTTACCATAGTTTAAATGGGAGATTTGGTGCTGGATTTCAGTGTCTAGCAGTTAGAAATTACAGATATAGGCCTATATTTTTTTGGACGCGGCCTTGGTACACAATAAACTACTTCTCTGGAAAGAATTTCAAGGTAGATTTCGGCATGCAATGGTTGACAGTTCCCTTGTGAGTACATAATAGACTGTTTTAACAGAAAATTATTTATGTAATTAAGTGGAGTAATGAGGAAACAATAACGAAAAATTTTACGTGGAGTCAGAATAAAGAATTTCTATCTCAATCCTAAGCGAGCGCCATCAGTGAGAGTATTTTATAGCATTTACTGAATGGATGTTATGATGAAATAAGTGCGAATTAATGTTAATAGACTCAGTTTCTGATATTAGAGTGAACAAGAGATGATTGTGCAATTTGGAGCATGACCTATAAGTGTAGCATAACAGTTTTCGCAATGTTGCAACATCACATTTAATACTTTCAGGAAATGTGACCAGAATATTAATAACCTACTCCTAGGCTACGTTCTCAATTTGCATTTAGCAAGGTAAGCGTGTGATGAATTTGATTAATCGCATTTCTATTTGTATATATCTAAGCTATTCCAAAAATCTGATTTAGACAAAAGTTTCAAACATCATATCTTTGATGTTTCTAGATATTAACTGAGACGTTGTGTTAATCGAGAAAGAATAGGCATATAGGCGTAATGAAACAAATTAAAGGAATTTATATTTAAACGGTTCACCGCTACGGTCTCAAGGTAGCGTGCTGCTTGTCACGCAGCGGGCTCGGGTTCGATTCCCGGTCTGGACGGGCTCCTGGGTGAGGTTTTTTTCGGGTTTTTTCCTCACCTGTAAGACAAATGTCAGGAAGCTTAGGGCCCAACGATCCCCGAAAATCATCCGGCTATCACCATCACCCTTATCGTTTTATCATCATCCTTCACCGGTGTGGAAAGCAACGGGAAGCTACCACACCTATAATTCCCTAGTAAAGCTGCAAAACATAGTATGAAAATGCTATGATTGTAGTGAAAGACCTGCCCTCAGGCAGAATTACTATGGATGGATGGCTGAATGGATGGATATTTAAACAAATTGCTACATCCATAGGATGAAAAAAACTGCATGTAACCATCTATGGAATAGTTTATTTTAATCGCTCCAGGTTTTAGAACCAAAAAGTGTAAAAAAATAAATATATATACTATATAGGCTAGAGAAAATGTATCTAAAATAGATCGAAATTTGACTAGGGCCTATAAGAAAGATTTTACAAAAATAACTGAATATGACATCATTCCAAAACAATTAACAATGGGTTAAAGCAAAGGAGATGCATAATATCCTCCTCAGGTCATCAGACCTTTGGAGGATAAAGAAGACAACCAATTGGATGTTTTGAATGTTATTAATAAGCTGTTGGTATATACTAATGTTAGGCCCTATAGTATTATTAGTTGATATCAAGGAGATACTAAAAGCCGACAAACACATTCTATAAATTAATTGAAAATATGGATCTACTTATTATTTAGACCTATTTACAAATAAGTTTGCCACATAAATAAGGAATAGACGTAGCTGTCACAGAATGGCAAACACAGCTAAGTAAACATTTTAAAATAACTACCATTGTGGACACAATTATGTTTGCAGACGATCAGGTCATATGTGCAGAATCAGAAAATCAATTACAAAAAGCGACACTACTTCTCAAGAAAACCATGGAGAAATCTCAAGATTTCAACGAAGAAAACGAAAACAATGGCCTTTCGGGGAACATATGCAGTTCGATCGAAAATAGTTTTGAACGATGAAATTATCGAACAAGTACAGAGTTTTAAATATTTAGGATGTCACATATCTTACAATTGGGAAAATTATATATATATGAAAAAATTATAAATTTCAAAGTATGTGCGGGACTATTAAAAGAACACTACACACAAAAGTAACAAAATAAACAATGCTAAAGTTTTATAAGGTAATGGCAGTTCCCATTGTGACATATGGAACAGAGAATTCGGTCATGAATAGGTCAGACAGATGATTACTAGAAACATCAGAGATGAAGTTGCTCAGACACGTTGCAGGATATATATCTAAGAGACCACATTCCTAGTGAAACATTTAGGTAAGAACCCAAAATTTTTAATCTAAATGAAAAAATATAAAACTATAAACGAAAATGGCATGAACATATTTTAAATTGGACTCTTCCAGGCTAACAAAACTAGCACTGTTGTGCCAACCTCATGGCTATAGAGATGTGGGACATCCTAGAAGACTATGGGAAGATGGATTCTGAGAGCGGAACAGGCCGACGGCCTACCATGAAGATGATGATAAAATAAGGAATAAGAGAAATTATGGATTAGATGGAATAATGATACATCAAAAGCATCAGAACGGATAAGTGGTGCATCTAGGAAAGAGAAGAGGAAGGAAGTAACTTCTTTGTGGACTCTCCAAATAGATAACAAGATAAATAAATAGAAAAGAAAACCGAATAAACAATTATCTTTTGGCATTAGAAGCTTTTGAAAAATAGCCTATATAATAAAATGAGACATTATGAAGAAGGCTACTGGTATAAGAAAAGTGTATAAGAACAATTTGTAATAATAACACTGGACAACAGCCAAAAAGTTACGCAAGTAAAAGTGACGACTTTATATTAAGATGAAACTCCTAATTACGAATATGATAGTTAAAATGATGACAGTGGTCTGGTTTTAAAATTATCAGCATGAGTAGTATTACTGCATATGCTGTGAATATTGTAGTTAGTGTGCTGGTCAAAAAAACACCCTTAGAGGAGGGGAGACAGTTACAGCTATATAATATAGATAATATTTATCTTAGAGGGTCGGTATTTAATAGCCGGGATGTGTATGCACTAAAATAAAAATTGCTACATAGTAAAATGGGAAGTAATACTTGTGGCTGTATTTTGTTTTCTTTCCACATACACACAGTTCAATAAGTACACACAAGCTGTGTTCCAATCTTAACATTTAGTGCATAAAAATCAGGACTCTTCATAGAGGAATATAGGCTAATTAGTTAACTTACTGTGAAAATATATTCTAGAATTTTAGAACCTAGACTTGAGATCTGTAATGGAAAACAATTTGGAAGAATCACAGTAAAGGTTTCGTCTAGGAAGGAATGCCCAAGACTTCCTGCACTAGGTGGGTAATTTGTAATATTACAGTAGCCTATAATTATTTAGTTGGCAACCCCGAAATTTAGGAAATTGAACTATTAGTCGTGGTCGCCATTGCTGTAAATACGACAGAACGCACTGTCGTACAAAAATAAACATTTATAGAGAACCGTTAAAGAAATCCAGTTATCATAAATAATAATTACAGACATCCTTACACATAAAAATCAGTAATTTCAACAGCTTAGTTAAAAGGATGTTAAAAATATCACTAAATTAAGAAAATTACAACTAATAATAAAATAATATTAAGTAGCCTATCTTACAAAAAGTAACGGCTACAATGAAAAAATCGTAAATAAAATTAAGCCTATAAGAAAATAAAAAGAAAGAATAATGTACTCAACATAACCCAACTCGAAAATGAATCTGATAAGAAAAAGAACTAGTTAACACTTGGCCTACATAGGCTATACAGGCAAATAAACAACAAAATTAGCTAACACGCTTAACAGATTTGACAAATATTTAAAATCGTACAAAAAACAGGAAACAAATTAAAAAAAAGATAAGTAATATCACAGAAGAAAAAAATTAAATAAAAAGGGCCTATGTGAACTAACGTGTACATTTTGTAACACATTTTTACATAAAAAGAACCAGCAGAAGTTTTAATATTAGATTCAAGAGTGCATTTTAAATAGGCTAGTTTAAATAGGCTATGTAGAAGTCAAATGAAGTTACGCCAAACATGTAATAAAGGAAACACATCACATGCACGGCATAGACAATAATACATAACGAATGGAACCCAGCCAAGGTAAACATACTGGAGGAATTAAACATTTTGAAGGAAGTTTACAACAATTTGATTTTAAACTACAACGCACCTAGTACGCACTACCATATCTTCAATATAATCACAAACCATTCAATACGTGGTATAACTAACTCACTGGCACTATCGAACCCGTAGGTTCATGGCCGCACGGACATTAGCTCTCCATATATCCCTATCCTGAGCTAATGTTTTCCAATCATCCCCTGTATAATCTACTTCCTTCAAATCAGAGTTAATGTTATTCTCCCACCTCATTCTTGGTCTATCAACTGGGCGTTTCCCTCTGGTTTTCCTACAAGAAGCTTCCATTCACGGCTTTAATTCCTCATTCGTGCCACATGCCCTGCCCATCGCAGTCTACGAGACTTAACCGTTCTCATTATATCTGGCTTCCTACGAGTATAAAGACCATGTAATTCACTGTTATGGAGTCTTCTTCCATTCACCTGTCTGTTCATCTCTCTTTGGTCCAAATATTTTCCTGAGCACTTTATTCTCAAATAGGCCTACTCGTAATCAACCTTCCTCCCTTAAAGTAAGAGTCCATGTTTCGCATCCATATAATGTAACTGGTAGAATAATAGTTTTATATATTTTCAGTTTAACGTTTTTTGAAAGGAGTTGGGAAGTAATACATAATAACATGCATTTCCAGAATTGAGCTTATGTTTAATTTCCTTATACATCTCATTCTTGTTTGTGATTATTGTTCCTAGGTATTTGAATTCAGCCACTTCCTCAAATTTTCCTCATTTGTCATTAGCTGTCCATTTCCATTATACAATATAAATGTGTGACCATATAGGCTATTTACTTTTATTGATATTTACTTTGAGTCCCAATTTCTTAGTGTTGCTCAGTAGTGTGTGCGTGTTGGCCTTTAGTATCTCCTCGCTATCAGCCAGTAGTACTACATCATCAGCATAAACTAATAGCATTGAGTTGTAGGCCTTCTTCATCCTCTGAAGATTTGATGGCATGCTCTAGTACAAAATTAAATAGGCTAGTAGAGGAGATAGTGCATCCCCTTGCTTCAACCCATTCGTGGATTTCAAAAGTATCCGAAAATAGTTTGACTACATGCACCCTACTCTTTGTGCCATTTAGACACATTCGTATAAGTCTAACTAACTTTTTAGGAATTCCGAACTCAGAAGGATACTATATAACTTCTCCCTCTTAATTGAATTATGGCTTTTGGAAGTCTACGTTGATGTACAGTACAATTACATTCCCATTTATTTTCTAAAATCTGTCTTAAGCTAAAAATCTGATCTGTTGTAGACCTGTCTTCTAAATCCACATTGATGATCTCCTAAAATCTCATCGATATAAGGAGTAAGTCTGCTTACTAATATATTTGTTAGCATTTTGTACGAAGTTGAAAGTAATGAGATCCCACTATAATTGTTGCACTTAGTTTTATCTCCTTATAAATTGGTTTGATAATCAATTATTTCCATTCATCTGGAAGAGCTTCTTTATCCCAAATTATATGGCGTATCTAGTCCATCAATTTTTCTCCACCTGATTTTATCAGTTCTGCTGGGATCTCATCTGAACCTGATGCTTTATAAAGCTTCAATTTTTCTATTGCCTTTTCAACCTCTAATGCACTTGGTTCTACGATTAACATTTCTGCTATCTGTAAAATATCTTCTTCAATATCTTGTTCTGTATGTACATTTAATAAGTGATTAAAGTAACTTTTCCATCTATTTAATATACTCCTGGAATCTGCATTCATATTTATCCCCATTTTCATTCCTAATTATGTTTGTTCTAGCCTGATTCCCTGATATAATTCTCTAATGTTCCTATTTTTGGCATTCATTTTCAAGATGATTAATATTCTCTCTCAGATATTTCCTCTTTTTACTCTTAAGTAACCTCGTGGTTTCCCGTCTGACACTTCCCAATTGCTCCAAATTTACCTCATTTGGCTCGTGTAACCATTTCATTTTTGCTAGCTTTCTTTTCTTTACAATGTCAGCACATTCCTTATCAAACCATGTCTTGTTTTGCCTCTTTTTTAAACAACCAATGCTTTCTGATACAATTTAATAGTATCTCTTATAGCCTCCCATTCTTTATTTATATCAGTTTATTCTTCGTTTGCCACATTGCCATCTGAAGATTTCAGTACTTCAAATCTATTAGAAATTTTAATTTGGTATTCTTGCTGCATTTCATCATTTTTCAAGTTTTTTAAATCAAATGTTTCAGAATCATCTTTAGCGTTTGTTCCTCTCATTAGCGATAGCCGTTGTCTGATTTTCACCCTGACCAGATGATGATCCGAATTGTAGTCTGTCCCTCTAACTGATCTAACATCGATGATGCTACTGTTCCAGCGTTTGTCCACTAATGCGTGATCTATCTGGCTTCGAGTTTCTCCATCTGGAGACGTCCAGGTGTATTTATGAATATCCTTATGCTGAAATGTGCTCTTAACAATGAGATTCCTTGATGTGGCAAAGGTGACTAATCTAACCCCGTTGTCGTTACTATCTTCATGAAGACTGAATTTGCGTATTGTTGGTTTGAATATATCTTCCCGCCCCACTTTTGCATTAAAATCTCCTAAGATAATTTTCATATGATATCGTGAAAGGCTATCAAATATGCATTCTAATTCTTCTACAACTCATCCTTGATGTTGTCATCTATTCAATACCTGGATAGTAGCAGGAAATTATCGAACAACCTTCTGCTGAGGATTGAACTAGTCCCAAAAAGCCTTCAATATTTTAATTATTTTAATAGTTGAGGAGACTGTATACAAGGTACACAATTATATAATTTTATATTATAATTTTTATATAGGCCTACTTTAACATCTCAACGTAATTTTACCATGAAATTGATTAGTATTGAGAATAAATACATAGCTATTCCGTAAACCACCAAAATGAGAAATAAATTCGTCTTGCTAAGGAATTCGCTTAGTTTACGCAGTTCCTGAATGACGGATTAAAAAAAAAACTCATATTCGGTAACCGAAG
Source organism: Diploptera punctata (assembly GCA_030220185.1). Taxonomy (NCBI): domain Eukaryota; kingdom Metazoa; phylum Arthropoda; class Insecta; order Blattodea; family Blaberidae; genus Diploptera; species Diploptera punctata. The sequence continues at coordinate 419,787 of JASPKZ010007471.1, read as the reverse complement.
CTTATGTGATAGAAATTTTAGGTCTAAAAGTGCTTTATAATATTATAGGACGGTATAACTTAGTAGGCATGACGTATTTTGTAAATATTTATGTAGGCTAACTTAATGTAGGATCTAAACTATGATTGTGCTATTATTCTGATAATAAATAATTATTTAGCAGTAACGCCTCGAAGTTAGGCAACGAGATTTACAAATACGCCACGTTACGTAAATCCATCTGAATGTCTCCTTTCAAAAGCTTAACTTAATGACACGCTATGCATTTTGGCTAATGTCCTTCCACTTTATTTATAGTCGCCCTAAAACACATAAGCTTCTCATAAAAAAGATATATTTACTCTTTAATTACCATGTTTTCGTAACTATTCAGCAAAACAATATTTAGGGTATCAATACGTCTTTACAGAATTGATTAGCCGCCATATAAAAATTAAGCCTATCAGCCTATCAATATACACAATCAAGTTAATGTAACAATGCAAACAGCAGAATAAAATTATGATAAAATAAATATATGTGAATTTTTATTATCATTACGTCTTTACAGAATTGAAATAAGATAATAAAAATTCACATATATTTTATCAGAATTTTATTTTGCTGTTTGCATTGTTACATTAACTCTATTGTGTATATTGATAGGCTTAATTTATATATGGCGGCTAATCAACGAACTCTATGATATCTTATGATATTAGGCCCTATTTCCATTTAAAGTATTACTGTATATTATCTACTTTTGTCATGTAATAAAAATATATAGGCCTATCTATTCTGGTAGAGTTATGACCATAAGACCTTCTCTTCCACTGAACCAGCACAAACATACAAAAACAGATTTACAATAAAGTTAGGCTTATATAGCCTATATACAACCTACAGATTATAATAAATTTAAAAAAACCATTAACAATTGAAATGTAGATTCAAGTGGGCCTACAAACATTTTATATGCTAAACACAATTGTAACAATAATAATAATAATAATAATAATAATAATAATAATAATAATAATAATAATATAATTAATTGAACGGAAAACACCATTTGATACATTACATGTTAGGATAATGTTTAAAACAAAATTAAAGCAAATAGCCTATAGGATCCATCCATATTAATTCTGCTCGAGGCATGATATGCTTTGCATCTTTACTTGGTAATTGAAGGTGTGGTAGCTTCCCATTGCTTTCCACACCGGTAAAGGATGATAATGATAAGGATGATAATAATTATAGCCGGATGATTTTCGGGGAACATTGGGCCCTAAGCTATCTAACATTTGTCTTACAGGTGAGGAAAAACCCCGAAAAAAACCTCACCTAGGAGGCTGTCCAGACAGGGAATCGAACCCAGGCCCGCTGCGTGACAAGGCAGCACGCTACCTCAAGACCACAGTAGTAGACAAGTCCTATAAATTTAGACTTAGGCCTATTTTAAATTATTCTAACATCCGTCAGCCCCTGATTTCCTGTGATAGTTGCAAGAAATGGAGATAATGTATTATGTGTAGTGATGAGATGTCTTACTGTACGTCACGGTATGTTAAACAAAATATTATGATGTGATCGTAGGTTTAAGTTATGGTTGGATGATAAATATTGGAAACGAGAGGCTAAATAACACTGGTGCAAGTAGGGCCTATGTAGAATATTAAATAAGAGATCTGAACAGTGTAATTTTCTCCTATTTATTCGTTGATTGTAGAATAAATTAACACACAATATTTATAGACTTAGCAATTATAGGCCAATTGTAGACGTAATATGTAGCATAATCAGTTACGCCTACTTATTTTCTATAACTTGGTTATAAGACTAATAACGTAAATTATACTAATTGAGTGGTATGAAATGCATTAAGACCTTATTGCTACCAGATAAAGCAAATTATTATTATGCCTATTATTATTATTATTATTATTATTATTATTATTATTATTATTATTATTATTATTACTGTTAGAGGTAGCCTCATAGAATATTATAGGTAGGCCTATAAATTAATCATAAAATTTAAACTTTACGAAATTCGTGGTCTGGTTAAAAATCACACTTTATTTTCAATCAACGTTGTTCGTAAAATATAGTGCATGTGTTTTACATTGACGTTACCTACAAGAAAGGAGATATAGTTTTGTTTTCAGCCCATGGAGAATTGAACAAATCTAGGCCTATTATTAAAAACTCAATGGCATGATAGGTCTAGAGGGCCTTAACCTACAAGTCAGCTACCATCCTCTTATCCACATTGTTAATAATTGATGTAGAGGATCATGCAGCCTTTCGGGCTATGGGGGTGACATATCGTCACTATGTCGAATCATCTAGCCGTTATAGCTGGTTACCTCAATTTGCTGCCGCTACTGATTTTAGGTAGCCTACCTAAATTCCTCGCAATACTGGGTGGGTACCAGCACTATACTGGCCGAAATTTTATGAAAAAGTGTCTTCCCATGGGGAGTCGAACTGCTCCCAAGTTCCATAAGGCATGAAAGGTCGATTACCGGACCAATCTATTATTAGAAGTAAGTCTGAATAAATAACAGATTTGCCTCTTAGGGATGAGTCACAGGCACAATGTCTGCAGCCTATAATAATGCGTATTCAAAAGTAGGAACATATTCTGTAGGCTGATACCAGTCTGAAGCAAGATGTGATAAAATAAGAATAAAACAGTACGAATTAATCAGACTCTTGTACTTTCATATTTTACGTAGACTACACAGACGGATAAAAAAAGATAAATCGCAACAGATAAAATATTATTTCACAACGATTGTCATCAACGTAAGGATCTTCCTCCATAAAAATCCTTAACAATTATGAAATGAAATATTTAAATTTGATCACTCAGTGTCCGTCTATAGTTTTTTCCGTATGAGAATAAATAAAAAAAATACATATTTATGAAACAAGAGTTCACCGCTGTGGTGTCGAGGTAGCGTGCTGCCTTGTCACGCAGCGGGCCCGGGTTCGATTCCCGAAGGGGCAGGCTCGTGGGTGAGGTTTTTTTCGGGGTTTTCCTCGCCTGTAAGACAAATGTCAGGATGCTTAGGGCCCAACGGTCCCCGAAAACCATCCATCCATCATCATCATCATCCTTCGCCGATATGAAAAGCAAAAGGAAGCTATTTCACCTATAATTCCCTAGCAAAGCTGTAAAGCATAGCACGAAATGCTATGGTTGCAGTGAAAGACCTACCCTCGGGCAGAATTACTGTGGATGGATGGATGAAACAAGAATAATATAGGCCTGTTTCTAGGGTATTTGCAGCTTCGATAATAAATTCCTCAATCATAGCCAAGTCTTCCTTTAACGTAAGTTTACTTCAAGGTAGACAGTTTCAACCGATAGTCTCTTAAAAACAGACACCGTAGAGTCTAAAATGAGTGCCGCGGTTAAAAACATATGAAGGCGGGTTATATTGAAGTTGTTCTTTTAGAAAAGAACCACTTCAATTAATTTTTTTAACCATTTTACATACAAGGCATCAACCCGCGTCCTTCCGGATTGTAGGGTATTGCCTAAGACATTTGACAAAAACTCCTCTTGACCTCGTCTGTCATCCCTCAGTTATTGTAATAAAAAAATAAGTGCATTAGGCCTGTTAGAGTGTTTAAGCCTATTTGATGTTATAGGAGAGACATGTTGATTTATGAGGAGGAATTGAGTTTATTTTATTGAATAGTTTCATTAAAAGATAGCGAGTAAAAATTTGGAGGATATGAGATGCTTTATCACTTTTGTCCATTCACTGCTGTCTTTTTTGATCAACCAATTAGACCCTACATGATGTGAAGTCAGTCCCCACCAATTATGAATTAATATAATGGTTGCATATCCTTCCAAGCCATAATTGTGCTGCTTTGACTTACTTTTTTCTTTTTTTCTTTTTTTTTGCATTAGGCCATACGTTACACATTAACTTTTTATGCATGTGTTCATATTATTTTTGACTTAATTTCGAAAAAAATAAAAAAGGTTTTATCCAAAGTAGTGACTTATTAAAGTAAGCTTTAAATTTAACACAAAATACAGGCCTATTTATTAATTAATTCTTTAGATAGCTAATATTTGATTTAAGCCAATATTGAAAGATTTTGTCTTCTCCTCATTTCACACCACGTGGAAAAATATATCGATAAGTTATAGCTTAGCAACGAACAAAATGCAGTGCATTATATTCATGTTATGACTGTAGTCTACATCTCTCACTAGCCAGAGCTTGCTCCCCTCATTCCCTTTTTTTTTTTTTTAACAAACCAGCATCAATACCACTTGAATTTCAACTGGTATCACAATCAAAACAATGCTGCATAATAACAAATAACAACGATGATGATGTAATTGAAGGCCTCTCAAACTTACAACTAAACTACGTGATCACGAAAAATTTGTTGCACCACGTGATTGGAAAGAGAGAATTACTTCATAGAATTCTAGCGCATGCGCAGCACAACTGTTTTTTGTTCGCTGTCATGCATTAATAAGATAATTTTCTTAGATATGCAATCTTCTTTTGACTATTATTCGACTAGTTAAACCTACGTGAATTGTATATCCTATTTCTTAATTGTCCTCTTGAAGGACGGAGAACGAATTTGCTAGTTTTTATTTCTCTTTGAAGTTCCTGAAGGGATAAGTTATAGCCTAAATAAACATCAAAATTTAATTTTGAGTCACTGGAATTACTGCTTGTTGCAATAATATTTAATAAAGAAGTTTTCTTGATGTAGGCTATTTGGAAATGCTGGTAAGCCTATTATACTATTCATTTTTAATAGAAATTGCAGTACAAGTGCTATTTTGAAATTGCAATAAAATTAAAATTATTTTATTAACATTACCTGTACTATAAAAACTATAACTTAATGAAAATACCCATCTACATAATATTCTGTAGTGAGGAACTTAGAATTGATTTACGAAATAATAGTAGACATTGTTTTCAGTCAGTCGTAATCCATGTGTGACGTATAAAGAAATGCGAAACACGGAAGTGTTGGATTCAACAGAAATGCGGAAGACCGCATCTAACTAAATCAATTGTCCAGGGGTCAGGTCTTTGCATTTAGTCTGGGTAATACAGTGGAGGAATGGGAGCAAATCCCCCTCTCCCTTTCACTGCCTCCCCTTCTTTGGTTCTAATCTCTTTTGCAGAATCAGGGCAGAGGAGGTGGTGGTACCGTATACTTAATAATAAAACATATGGGTTCAATGACCTGATAGCTAGATAGAGAAGGGCAATACAAGGTGAGCGAGATGGAGATACACTGGGAGGGGCAAAACCCATGTAAAGAGGTCAACCATTCACAGCCCGTTGCACGTCTTCCTTGCCACCACTCAAGTTTGAGCACTGCAATACAACTAACCAATCAGAAGCCAACACTACAACTTCTATTTTTTTATATTATAGAAAAGCAAACAATAAATATATAAAATTTAAACAAATCATTTGGACCTAATTTCCAGGAAAGAGTGAATGGCATGATATTCTAACTTTTTCCCACAAATTGTTACATGACAAAAAAGTGTAGTATTTCATTGTTTATTAACTAGTTTATTTCATTTCGTGAAGAAAAAAAATTGAAATATATAGGCCTACTTTAAAGATCATGTTGAACTGTTCTTTACCTAGGAGTATAATTACAATATAATTTTTTAGACAATTTCAAAGGCTGAATCCTAAATTTTAGAAAAATCATGACAATGGGCCTAATGAATGTAGTAAGGATTTGTCGTTTCAGAGGCGATATCTATACATAGGCCTAGGTCTATTGACAATTTTCCAATTCTTGCATGTCATTTAAACTCATTAGGCCTCATTTTAATACATTTATTGTGTTGATATAATAGTTAAAAGTTCACATAAATCTAGATTTTTTTTTCTGTCTTCTTTATCTGGATGAGAAGAGTATGCCAATAGCTACTTCCTTCGGTCAGGTTTTTCTCTCAATAAAATCTCCAAAGTAATTATATGCCAATAAAAAAAGTAAAAGTAAAGTGATCCCACAACAGACCCGGAGGCCCTTGGGGTAGTAGGAGGTTAGGGCTCCCACTTTTTCTAGACAATCGGCACTTTATGTCAGCCGGGTTGTCAGCCCTGCGTGACGGCCGCCTTTACCCCCAGAGCAAGCGTCTGGTACTCATTTCCGTTAGAGGCTGAGTCGACCCCAGGGCCATAGTGCCGCCAGAGGGTTTGGGTCAGTTTAAAAATCCTGACCCCAACGGGACTTGAACCCTCGACCCTCCGGCTTGTAGCTCAGTGCCTTAACCACTACGCTACGGCGTGCCCCAATTATATGCCAATACATTACTTAAATTATGTATCATGAAGATTATTTTTAAAATATTGTGTGTTCCTACACAGAACTAACACTCTGCAAAAACGTTAGGCCTTGGTAGGCCTAATTAAGAGAAAATAATTATAATAGGCCTAGATATCAAATTATTAGTTAATAAAATTAGAATTTTATGTAGGCTACTTGAGTTAACATCTGTATTGTATATTTTTCTGTTAACTTGATGAACATGTTAATAATATTTAGTGTACTAATTCCATCAACATTTAGGCCTAATATGCTTTTTTATGGCAAAGTGGGCTTTGAAGGTTTTTATCTACATGTCAATCATATCTGTATATTATAGCCTATAGACGATCATCCAGCCAGTAGCCTATGCAATAGGTGACATTTTGTCAACATGTCGGGCCGCTAGCCGTTATAGGCTTCCCAATCTGAAACCACTACAAAATCGTCATGATGCCATGCGGGCATCGGTTCCATACCTGCAAAAATACCATGATAAATTTTCTTCCGCATGGAGACTCGAACCCTAAGGCATGGTACTTTAGATCGCTCAACCATGAAGTGGGACTTCAAGAAAAAATATAGATTTCAAAAAAAAAATATTTAACATAATAGCCTATGGTTGTGCTCGAACTTCAACAGTCCAAATAGGCCTACTTCACGTTAGTTGAACTACTGTATGTTATAGCCTAATCATTAAATATTTAACTGAAATAGGGCCTATTATTAAACTATTCTACTGAAACTACCGTGATATTTTTATAGACTGAGCTATGTGGCTATAATAGTGGACCTACATAATTTTAAAAGTAGGTCTATAGTAGCCCTAAAGGCCAATATCTTTTCTTTATTTTAATAAGATCTTCTAATTTTTTTTCTGAACGATAGGCCTATATAACTTATAGCCTATATAATTTGATAACTACAGGCGACAGATCCTACTAAAATGTTCACGATGATGATGTTGATGATAAATATAATTTGATTACGTCAGAAAATATAATGAAACGATGATAGCCTCTTCTATTAGCCCATGAAGGTAGATATGAGATAGAGAATTTAGAACTAGATAATACAAATATTTGGATTATAGCTTGATGTAGGCCCCTATTCAAGCTACAGAAATTGATGGGAAATGTAATAAGATCGGAAATATCATAGGATAATGGCTATTAAGAAAAAGAGGATAGGAACAAGGATAAAGTAGGCCTAAATGCTCTAATGTCCTTACGTTTTTATAAAGCTTACAATACCCAATAGGCTAGACAAATATTTAGGCCTGCTGCAATTTAAATTTCTTCAATAGCTTATAGCCTACCTATTAGTTTATAACTTAATACCAGAATTTTAAATTCCGATTCCGATTGAGGGTCTTTCCACTTTTCAGCGGTTGCCCTTTTACCAGCCGGCTGCGGCCCTTCACATCCACATGTTTCAATCACAGAGGTAGATGATCAACAGCCAGTGTAGGGGTGACATGTGGTTAGCATGTCGAGTCCCCCAGCCGTTATAGCTGGTTCCTCAACCTGGAGCCGCTACTTATTGTAGCTACCCAATTGCCTCACGATGCTGGGTGGGCACCGGTCCCATACTGGCCGAAATACCATGAGAAAATTTCTTCCCCCATGGAGACTCGAACCAGCGCAAGTCCCGTAGCTCTGCGCCTAGGCTTCCTACCTTAACCGCTTAGGAGTTTGATAATATTGGCTTAGCGTTCCTACTTAAAAAATGTTCCATTCCTTGATCTAACCTTTTAACTTAGGGCCCTAGGTCTATAGGAACTTTTCACATGCCACACGGACCTTCCTACAGTGGCACAACCTGTTGGGAGAGGGATTTTAAACCAGGCCTATGGATCACACATTCTTGTTTGACCACATAGTGACTGGAGAGCCTCGCTGAAAAAGTGATCCGAGACAGCACAACATTAAGACGAAACACACCATTCACACACATTCATACTAAATATGGCGAAAATGATAATAATGATTATAAGGGCCTGATGATGTTCGGGGTCATTTTGTCAATTATAGGGAAGTTCGGGTAATGTGGACCCTTCTGTTTGAGTGGACCCTGTTAATATATTCTTTAATTGGTGCTGCCCTCGAGAAAAAAAAATTAACTTCTTCCCCTCGTCAACTTTGACGAGTAGGCCTACAAGGCCAGTTTATTTTATTTTTTGTGCGAAGAAGGGTTTATTTGTGATATTTATGAAAATTGTCACTTTAAAAGTTTTTCAAGCTAAGAATCAATTCATAATTTCTACTAGCCTATTGAACATTACAAATGTTGAAAAAACTCCTAAATAGGCCTATATTATATTATGTAGATGCTGTTTTAATATACTGATGGGTTTGGTTTGAATGTATGTGACATGGTGGCTGTATAAAATATTTAAACGTAACAAAGAAATTCGGATAATGTGGACCCTCCACGAGGGCCTGCGTCCACTTTACATGAATACGCACATTTTATCAATGAGGATGCTATCTGTAAAAACCATACACTTAATTAATTTTATTTAATATCCTTGTAATTTTACTAAACCGAAAGATCGTCGCTTTCTGCAGATGAATGACGTGTGAATGTTATAATCAACAATTTTTCTAAACATTAAGTAAATATCAACGCTATATGATCAGTCATAAATATTTTCAGATTACTCCGTGCCTGTCTGTATAAATTAATAGAGTAAATAAGCTTAATAATAGACTAAAAGCTAAGGTGGACTCTGGGGTTCACTTTTTCCGAATATAGAGGTTAAAGTGGACATCTCTTTTATGTAAAAAAAAGTTTATAAATTATGAAGATGTTTCCATATTTGAATAAAATAGGAATGCTATTTGATAGCTACAGCACTTATGATAATCACTGTAATTAAACAAAATTCAAATTCCTTAATTAAAATAAGGAAACCAAATTCAAATTAGGGGTCCAAATTACCCGAAGTTCCTTTATGTATCAACATCAAAACGATTATTTAAACTCACTTTTTTACACATAGAATAGTTATCTCGGTTTACGATATTAAATCGGTAAATAAATAGGATTTGATTTAACAGGATATAGCTTGCCGTTACCGAAAATAACATAATTACCTATCTTATTGATAACAAATGTAACGTATCTACAAATGTAGGCCCATATAGACATGTAATCTATTTTTATCTAGTCTACTTTCTTATTGAATATCCTATAGTCTACTGGAATTTGAAGTTTCGAAAGAAATGTGAAAGGAAAAAGGCGATGAAAGTAAAGAATGCGTTCTACTATAATATGCTGGTAATTAACTAATTTATTATACTGTCACTTTCCTTTTTGTAGGATGAGAAAACAGTGAATTGGTTTTCACTAGCGAAAAATAACAATTCTCACAGCTAAATCTAATTTACTGTTTATGAGAATTTCATGCAATAGTAGGTAACCCTATACTAATATTTTGCCTTGAACACTACTAAGTTCATATAGGCCTGTAGGCCTGAACTAACTAAACATTATCGACGATAAAGCGTCTTGGTTTATCCCAAAAGGCCATGAAGTCATGTCTCACACTTCCACACATCCAATTCCTTCACAGACTACTTTCAAAAAATTATCTGATTGAGTTTTCGACCTTCCATTTATCAATATTTATAAACCTCATTGTAATCACAAATGAGGTTATGTATTACATTTTATAACTATTAATATAAGTAATTTTTATGCCCGTCTTCTTCAATTAAAATGAAATTTTGTTTAAAAGAACTTTGTTGATTATTTAAATAATTAATTTAAAATAATTAACGAAGTTTTTAAACAAAAATCAATTTTAAATGACGAAGACGGGTATAAAAAGGTACTTATATCATTATTTTTAAAAAAATCTTCCATTTATCGTAAAATTCTTAGAGTAACAATAGGGTATTATTTGACAGCTTCCTATTTTCACGACAGAATAAATTTGGTCCTAATAAGAGACCATAATTTGATTGAATATATGCATTTTATTAGTTTGTATTTGTAATGTAACAACGTATATTTAACAACTCTATCATTAGCGTCACAATTCAATACTGGTCGCGAAAGTGCCAGTAAATTTGGTTCAGATGCCTCTTATTTAAGGCGTGAGTTTCTATTACATAACGTACACCTGCGAAATGGGACTAATAGCTTTACTTCCCTTTCGAAGAAACTCATGTTCAAGATTTTCATGTCCTTGAAAATCCATTGACCTGGTTGAATTTGAAATCGCTGACCTCGGAACCAGAGGTGAGCATTGTAATTACTAGTTCACCAGGACCGACAATATTTGATTAGTTAATCGGAGAACGACCTGTTTAATCTAATCTTATTTACTAATGTCTTACAACTTTTACGTAAAGCCTACAAGTCTGAATAGAAAATATGATACTTATTCTGCTATTATTAATGGTTTTGCCGTAGCCAATGAAAAATAAATAACTTAAGACTTGCCAAAGTAGCTACATGCCTATTTAATTCAATGGATGTATGTAATAAGCACATGTGTAACCTCTGGCACATTTATGGGGATGTGAATGACCGAAATTAGTGTTATCGGGGTCGCTAAGCTGATTGGTCCCGATAACATTTACGCCCATAGCAGCCCTAGCAGGGTGAGAAGGATGAATTTATAAATAAATATCTTCGGAGGACTGCAGGATACACACTACTAGATCACAAAAAAAATGAAGACATCTTAGAAGAATTACACATGGAATCTTTAGAAAACAAAATTTCTGATTATAAGTCAAGATGGATACAACATGTTCATCGAATGGAAGATCACAGAATACCCAAACTAATGTTAAGATATCAACCTGCAGGAAGAAGAAGACCAGGACGTCCACTCAAAAGACTTCTGGATGGTGTTTCTCTTGTGGCCGAAACAGGTCAACAAATGGCCTAAATTCGTGAATGTACTATGATGATGATGATATAAAGGACCGATATTTGTGTCGATTCTATAGTTTTTGTAGACACTGGCATGAATAATGGCATTCCCGATGCCGTGTAAGTCCAAGTTGAACAGCCACCTGCAAGTAGAGGGCGAGGAGTTGTGAAAAATAAAATGTCAAAGTTGAACGAGAATAGTGTTGAATGCATAGTTTTATGGGTCACTAATCTGAGTAGTACCAAGAAGATTGGAATAAATAAATACCCGAGCAATATTGGGCAATCGGCTAGTAAATAGTATGTATCTAACGATAGGCGTAACATAGGCCTACTAATAAATGTAACAATTGTATTAATGTAGGCCTATTTTCTTTTTTTTCATTTCTAGCTATTTCTTCATTCCATATATTTTCTAGTTAATCAATTTATTAAAACGATGTCTTTTACTATTTTTCTTTGAACCATAATCTCCATGCTTCATTAAAAATAATAATCTATTTTCATCAACCTCGTTTGATGTATGGCTATGTTCAGCCTTCTTTAAAATATTCTACGTACCGGGAATTATTTTTTGGGTAAAATCAGACTGAGTGTAAGGTTATCCATCCCTTCTTCCTTGTGTCATTGGTTAAAACTGTGTGTATCCTAAGGTTCAAATTCCCTACAAACATTTGCTATCGATACTTGCACATAGTCTTGCTTCAAATTTTAACCTATATTCATTCAAATACGTTTAAAGAATGTCACAATATTGCGCATTGACAAGAAGATTTGAATAAATCTAAAGTAGCATTTTCTAGCTAGGTTCATAGCATACCTGCTTTCTGATTAACGGGCCCGGATTCGATACCCTGCGGGGCTAAAAACATTTATTTGTAAAATTAATTGAATTAAATTAATTCTTCTTCCTCTTCTTCCTTCCAAGTATTAGGCCAAGGCCTGTTACGATCCTATAGAAAATTTTCCCTCCAGCGTTTCATAGGACGGCCCAGTGATCTTCGTCCTCTTGGTATATAGGCCTAATTATAAACAGCTTTTGGGATCCAATTTGAACTCATTCTTTCAAGATGGTGTTTCCAATTTAGTTGGTACTGTTTAATATATTCCAAAATTGGCGTAGTCTTCAATTCTTTTAAGATATTGGTGTTCCTTTTCCGATCCCATCTGGTGTAACCCGCTGTTCTGCGCATGAATCTCATTTCACAAGCCGTTATTCTGCTTTCATGTTGTCTTTTTAGTGTCCATGCTTCACTACCATATGTCAACACTGGTCTAGCCAAAGTGTTATATAAACGTAATCTGGTGTTTTTTTGTACAAGGGATGGTTTCATAACTTGATTAATAATTCCTAAACTTTTATTATAACAAGTATTTTTTTCAGGATATCCTTTTCATCCCAGATAGAGAGATAATATCCAAGATATTTAAATTAATTAGATCTCTCTAAAATTTTATTCTGGAGACAGATTTACTTTGTATGGGTCCTTCCCATGAAATGCCATAATTTTAGTTTTATTATTGATATTTTCATATTAAATTTGGCACCTTTTTTGTATTATTTTAAATTAATTAAGTATATTTAATTGTAAAATTTTAAATCTCAGAACCAGGAAAGGTGATGGTGTATGCCTCCAATTTTTATCGCTATATTGCGCACTAGATTCCTGTATTAAATTGAAAATCCCTCCTAATATTGTCTATTTTAGTTGAGAAAGCATGTAATATTGTTGATAGAGATTCGTCCGTCAGATGGGGACGTTAAGTCTGGTGGTCCCCTTGGTGCTTTTCGAAAGAAGTAGGCTGTTTGCCGGCATCGGGTTTCACCTTCTCAATTCTCCTCATCAGCGTTCCTCATATAACACACTTAACTCGACATATAGTTCTTAAATCAGAAGAAAGCGACCACCGGGAATGTCTTACAAACAAGGCGCATTACGTCATAAGAGATTGTACTAACTAAACCTTTCAATTTCTCAGTGGGTGTGCTAGTTCCAAGTCCTCTGCCGAATACGTCTGAAATAGACCACACTGATGCGTGATATATGACTGTTCCTGTATTTGAAGCGCATTTAGTACAGTGACTTTGTATTTCCTCCGCATACCTCATCCCGCTTGCATTCTCTTCATATGCAGACTTACAATCACTTATCTAATACTCCTCTCTGTACACAATACAAGAAAACATATGTGCGTAAAGTGGTCTACCGAAGTGGTGCCTAAATTGAAAATAGAACACATTAACACCATATATACTCCCAGTGCGGAACCGAAGCACGAGAAGTTTAGTGGGAGATATTAGAACAGAAACACACACACACTTTTCGTTATGCTAGATATTGATGGGACATAGAACTAATCTTGTTTTTAATTTTTTATTTTTTTGTAAACTGAAGTGTATATGGAAAGGGAACTGAAAAGGACAAAAATTCAGAACTTGTTATTCCATCTTCAGCAACTGATTATATATTATTTGAGATTAAAGTTCTTAAATGAAAGAGAGACGAAGAGAGAGGTGAATGGTGAAGAGTACACAATAATAAACTACATGATCTTTATGGGATGTCAGGTGTAATAAGAACATTTAGATCTCGTAGACTGCATTGGACAGACATGTGGCACGATTGGAGAATGAAAGAGTGTCACGGAAATTCCTTATAGGAAACTAAAGGGAAAACGCCCAGTAGATAGACTAAGATTGAAGTGGCAGAATAACAGTAACATAATTTGAGGGAGGTAAATTATAAAGGAGATTTTTAGAGAACACTAGCTCAGAAAGGGATGTATTGAGAGCTTATATCGCGCAGCCTTGTTATTGCCAGAGAGTTAGTTATAACATGGCCATTTTTTAAAGATGAATAGGCTGCCATATTTTCTCCTATCATCGTGTTAAGTTAATACAAATTTGAGGTAAGAATTGAGTATCCGCGCAGACCAAGGTGTAACCATAATTTTTTCTTCGATAATTAATTTTTACATGAAAAAGTTCACACGTGCTATAAACAATCTTTTTATATGTAAAACTGGACTTAATTATTACATACATAATGATCTGCCCAAGAGCAGGTCTTTCATTGCAAACTCAGCATTCTCCATTCTTTCCTTAACTCAGCTTTCCATTTGATATCTGCATAAAAAACATTAATTTTAATATTGCCTATCATCTGATGTATTTTTCTGCCTCTAACCTTCTTTCCATTGACCATTCATTCTAGGGCATCCGTCAGCAGGCAGTTTCTTTTCAGCCAGTGGCTAGTCCAATTTCTTTTCCACTTCTTTATGAATTTCAGCATTGTTCTTCCTTCACCCACTCTGTCTAGCATAAGTTATCTTTATTTTTTATTTTGTATGTCCATTTTATACGCTCCCTCCTTCTCCATATCCATATCTCAAAAGCTTCCAGTCGCTTTTCCTCATTCCATTGTAATGTCCAAGGCTCTGCACATACAATGCTACACTCCTCAAAAAGCACTTCACTAGCCTCTTCCGTAACACTTTTGCCAAAGGTCCACAGAAAATGCTTATCTTTTTGTTAAAAAAAGCTACTTTTGCCATTGCTATCATCTACTTTACTTCGTGACAGCAGTACTTTATTATTAACAGACTGACATTTAAATACTCTTTTTATATATAGGCCCCCTATATATTTTTTTTTTGTGTTCTGCTGGAGAAGGAGATCCAGGAGAAAAAAAATAGAATGCTCTGAAGTGCTATTAAATTGTCGAGTATTGAACTTTATGATACATTCGTAATAAATCACATGTCCTACCTATCGCAGACTAAAGACTTGACTATTTTACATCTAGTTTCCTATAAGGCTTATGGAGCTCATCTTTCAGGTATACTGCATATGAGATGGGAGAATAACATTAACCATAATTTTTGGGAGATGAGTTATACAAGAAATTATTAGAACATATTAGTTCTGGTTAGAGATGTACAGTATGGAGACTTAATGTATGTCCGCCCGAACACGAACCTCCGGGTTCCATAGTGGCAGTGAGTTAATAATGATTGAAACATTAGAACATTAGCGAGATTATATGTAATAGACATCTGTTGCAAGTCCGTGATTTTTTAGCTGTGAAGAGCTGTGGTCAGCTGAAGTTGTTTGTTGTGAATAACATAAAAAAAGTAGCTACAGGAAATATGATTTGAGTAACCCATTATTTGTGTATTGTTTTCAGGTTTCTAATCAATTTTGCTACTTTTCAACTCAAGTAAGCATACCTAGATAGCCAGTTTTCTCAGTTGTAGAATATTCTTACAAATTAATTAAAACAGTAGCAGCAAATTTTAATTTTAACTAGAAAGAATAACTACTTTTAAAATATGCAATGTTTCCATCCCATTAACTTAGTTTAACCTCTCACTTTATAATTACTTTTTACATGCCCCACGCCACGCGGGTCTTACAGTGCCACAACCTGTCGGGAGAGAGATTTAAAACTATGGTTCGCACATATATACTCTTTTGATCACACAAGGACATAGAAGGCTCCCACCAAAGAAGTGATCAGCTCAATGTCAGGACCTCCTCTGAGACAACACAACATAAAGACAGAAACACTCCATTTACACACACGCGAATATGATAGTGATGATGACCAGATGATATTCGGGGACCGTTTGGTCCTTAACATTTCCTGGCTGACATTTGTCTTACAGGTGAAGAAAAAAAAAAATCACCCAGGAAGCTTCTCCAGACATTTATGACTTTGTACTTTCATATAATGGACACATTATTGGTAGAAAAGTACAAAAGTTTTTTTCATAAGTAATGCTACGAGCGATTTCCAAATTATCAATACATTCACGATGTCATGGAGTGAGAGTGACGAGTGAATTTATCTAGCGAATTTGGAAATCAAGAGTGGCATTTGTTAGGACTATTTAACGAATAAAATTAAGCTGTTTACTCACAAATCATTATTTAAATACAGTTATTTTAAAATGTTTATATATTTAATGTAAACGGCGATGTTTGAAAACAAATTAGAACATTTGTTATGTTTCATCTGTTCATCACTGCAACCAGATCATATTATTTATTGCCAAAGGATCGCAATATTGTAAGAATGCACTCTAGTGGAGAAAAAATGAAACACATTAAACTGTTTATAACCAACATTATATTTTATTAATTAATTTCAGATATCCTATGATGTAAATATGTCAATTATATTTTTTTCTGGAACGTAAATGCCTGGGAAATAATACGTTTAAGAAATGTGAAACAGTAGTTTCGTTTTATTTTGGTAAGTTATAATCAATTGCTAAAAAAGTGTTTCTATTATAACCCGCAAGCAGTATCTGTTTACATTCGTGCACTGTATATAGAATCTGGGAGCCACTTACATTCTAGGATTCTTACATCATAATATATAAATTACTGTAGGCCTATTCAAGGGTATTTCTTAGAGAGTCAGTTACTGCAAAATAATGGTCTGACCTATTCAGAATGTTAAAAAGGAGGAGCTTTCTTCAATATGATAAACTTAAGTTGATTGGTTTTAAATCAAAATTCATTGAACGTGATTGGTCATTGACTTTCATTTGGGGCATGAGTTAAGTAGTCACATTAATGACAGTTAATTCAGATATTTAACATAGGTAGAAACAGTGACAGAACTTAGATAGAAACAATGTAAACTACTATACTGAACGAAATGTGGTGTATCACAAGATAAGATCAATAATATTATAATTCTTCCTTTCGGAGATGGGAATTTTACTACTGTATAATGGAGGACAGATAATGTTCTCCACTTCTGTTTGTTTCTATTTCTTTCGTCCTCGGTTTTCAGTTTTATCACAAACATTGTCTGACACTGCATTTTCAGTCACGCTATATTCTTCTTGTATCATATTCTTTGTAGTGTTTTGGTATGTAGCTAATAGCACAATTTTCTCTGTTCTTGACCCGTCTTGAAAATGAAACATTAATGTAGGAAACGTGTCATGGCTACATATTTTATCTTTTTCCCTTAAACTGCTCGAAATGAATAAATCAAATTTGATCTTCAGTAATCAGGTCAATAGTGACACAACTCAAAATAAATCGCTACAACACACAAAATACCTTGGCCTATATCTGAAATACAAGAATAGTTACATAACTCGAAAAGAGACAAGCAGAAATCAATGAATTCATTGCCTTGAATCTTGAAGGCAGTCATAACTCGAAGAATGTCACTATTCCAGAAAAAAAAAGTACAATGTCTGGCATAACATTACAGTAGCAACTCCAATGTGACACTCTTCTTGGCTTCTTGGCTTATGGGAATGAAAATGACTGCCGAGTATAACTACATTTCCCCTCTCTAGTGGCCAATTGTAGAATTTCAGAAATATCACTGTAACAGACTTGTAGAGACAATATATATTATTTTGAATTGGGGATTAACTCTCAATCGTCAATTTTTTAGTGGTGATACTATTCTTGACGGGGTGCGTATATGTTTCCATAACAAATTGAACCATAGTTCCTGAGATTAATCAGACGTAAGACTGACATATGCTGACCGGTTCTGACAAAACTGAAGGAGAGAAAGCATATTCTGATTTTCATAACTAAGTAGTATTTTATTTTATTTGTTATTCTGGCAACAGTTCTAACGGAAAAACATTAAATCTAACTTACAAGGTAATGATTCAGATTTCTGGGAGATTTGCTTGTTTCTAGTTGCGTCACTTCAGTTGAATGCACATTTAGAACGGTTATAATTAAGTTATCCGGTTGTAAAATCTTTGTTTCCTGACTCATGCGTTGAGTCTTACATTTCGGATTTGTATTACTTCCAATATCGTTTTATTGTAATAACAGATTCCAAGTTAATTTTTCACTTTCTAGTATGGAAAGCTTATGTCCGTGCGGCAATAAATATACAGGTTCAATAGTGTCAGTGAGATAGTTTTTTCCAAGAATTTATAATACACACATCCATCTATTTTTTAAATCACAGCTGTTACATACTTAGAAATATCATGCTATAAATATATAACTAATTCACTGTCACTATCGAACTCGCAGGTTCATGGCCGCGCGGACATAAGCTCTCCATACATCCCTATCCTGATCTAATGTTTTCCAATCATCCCCTGTATAATCTACTTCCCTCTTGGTCTACCAACTGGGCGTTTTCCTACTGGTTTTTCTACAAGAAAATTCCATGTACGTCTTTCATTCCCCATTCGTGCCACATGTCATATCCATCGAAGTCTAAGAGACTTAACTGTTCTTATTAGATCTGGCTTCCTATAAAGACTATGGAATTCTCTGTTATATAGTCTTCTCCATTCACCTGTCCTATGGTACAAAAATTTTCCTCGGAACTTTATTCTCAAATACTCGTAATCTGATTTCTCCCTTAAAGTAAGAGTCCATGTTTCGCATCCATATAATATGTATAACTGGTAGAATAACAGTTTTGTATATTTTCAGTTTAACGTTTATTGAAAGGAGTCGGGACGTCAAGAGTCTCTGTAATGCATAATAGCACGAATTTCCAGAATTGAGCCCATGTTTTATTTCTTTGTGCACCTCGATCCTATTTGTGATTATTGTTCTTAGGTACCTAAATTCAGCTACCTCCTCAAAATTTTCCTCGTTTGTCATTAACTGTCCATTTCCATTATATAATATATTTCTACGTGTTACCATATATTTAGTTTTATTGATATTTATTTCCAGCCCTAGTTTCTTAGTGTTACTCAATAGTGTGTGCATGTTGTCCTTCAGTATCTCCTCGCTATCGGCCAATAGTACTACCTCATCAACATAAACTAACAGCTTATTAATACCATTGAGTTGTAGGCCTTCCTCTTCCTCTAAAAATTTCATGGCATGCTCTAGTATGAAATTAAATAGTAGAGGATATAGTGCATCCCCTTGCTTCAACCCATTCTGGATTTCAAAAGTGTCCGAAAACTGTTTGTCTACACGCACCCTACTCTTTGTGCCTTTAGACACATTCGTATAAGTCTAACTTTTTTTTAGGAATTCCGAACTCCAGCAGGATACTATATATACTTCTCCCTCTGAATTGAATCGTATGCTTTTTTGCAGTCTACATATAGTTGATGTAACAGTATCACTATATTCCCATTTCTTTTCTAAAATCTGTCTTATACTAAAAATCTGATCTGTTGTAGACTTGTTTCTTCTAAATGCACATTGATGATCTCCTAGAATGTCATCAATATAGGGAATAAGTCTGCTTACTAATATATTTGTTAGAATTTTCTACGAATTGAAAGTAATGAGATGCTCCTGTAGTTGTTGCGAGCAGTTTTATCTCCTTTCTTATAAATTGGTACGACAATCGATTATTTCCATTCATCTGGAAGAGCTTCTTTTTCCCAAATCATACCAAGTAACAGGCGTATCTTGTCTATCGATTTTTCTCCTCCTGATTTCATCAGTTCTGCTGAGATCTCATCTGAACCTGATGCTTTATACATCTTCAATTTTTGTATCGCCATTTCAATATCTAATGCACTTCGTTCTGCGACTAGCATTTCTGCTGTCTGTAAATTATCCTCTTCAATATCCTGTTCTGTATGTACATTTAATAGCTGATTAAAGTAACTTTATCATATACTAGCGTACCCGGCAGACGTTCTCCTGCCCGAACATTCAATTCTCATGTCATGGGCGGACGATAAAAATATGTTACTTTTTTGCCATAAAATTCAGCAATTAGAACATGATGACGTCACACAGTCATGAACATTAGAATTGTACCCTCCTTTGCAGATAAGTTAAGAACCGTCATATAACAATTATATTAGAGTGAAAAAAAAAAAAAGATAAATCGATGAGAGTGAATCAAAACAGTTTCTTTTCTGACCCACAGTGCACCGGTCCCATACTGGCCGAAATTCCATGAGAACAATTTCTTCCCCCGTAGAGATTCGAACCAGCGTAAGTTCCGTAGTTCTGTGCCAATACTTCTTGCCTTAACCACTCGGCTATGGCGCGAGACTCTTGGTATCAATGAAAGACAAAAATGGTTATTGTGAGTTACCGTTAAGAGATAAACATATGCTGTCGCGGACTTTTTTTGTAGAGCTTTTTGAGATATTCAATTCTGTGTACATTAATTTTGTGTATTTCTTATGGTTTAGGCAACGTAAGCCATTTAAGCGTCCAAAGAGATACTTTTTCACGTTTTCCACTACAAAGGGCAATTTTTAAGGGTGTAGGAGTTGAGTATCACAACTCTCTTATAGCCGGGAATCTCCTGAAGATTTTGCAAAAAAAACCCCATCACAATCGGATCAACGGTATGGCCGCGCATAAAATACGAACAAACAAACAATTATGCAAACAAACAAACATTAATTTTTATATATAAGATTTAATATACTCCTGGAATCTGCAATCATATCCCCAGTATGATTCCTAATTATGTTTGTTCTAGTCTGAAACCATTTCTTCTCTATCCTAATTCCTGATATAATTCTTCAATGTTTCTATTTTTGGAATTCATTTCAAGATCATTAATCTTCTCTCTCAAGTATTTCGTCTTTGTAATCTTTTGTAACCTGGTGGTTTCTCGACTAATAATACCCAATTGCTCTAAATAATAATAATTGGAAAATTGATCAGGATAGGGATGTATGGAAAGCTTATGCCCATGTTACCATGGACTTCCGGGTGCGATTGTGTCAGTGAGTGAATTGGTTATAAACATTGCATATCAAACTAATCAGATTTGGCGGTAAATTACGATATGAGATTTGTAATCGAGATTATTTCGGACTACTTATCTCATGCCCCAAATGGGAGATAATGACCAATCACATTTCAATGAATTTTGAATTACAACCAATCACAGTCGCTTTTCACCGCGTTTTTTATTAATTTAATTTTATCACAAAAATCAAGTTCCTTCTTTTTAATATTCTGAATAGGTCAGAGCATTATTTTGCAGTGACTGACTCTCTAAGAAATACGTTGAATATAACAATTTTTATATTAAGATGTAAGAATTCTACAATAGACATGGCTCCCAGATTTCATATAATGTGCACGAATGTAAACGGATTCTGCTTGCGGGATATAATAAAAAAATATTTACAGCGATTGATTATACCACAAAAAAGAAAGAAACCACTGTTTACACTTTCTTAAACGTATTATTTCCCAGGTTTTCATGTTCAATAAAATATAATTGACATACTTACATCATAGGATATCAGAAATTAATTAATAACCTATAACGTTGGTTATTAACAGTTTGATGTTTCATTTTTTCTCCACTAGAGTGCATTCTTACAATATTGCGATCCTTTGGCAATAAATTATATGATCTGGTTGCAGTGATGAACAAATGAAACATAACAAACGTTTCTCATTTGTTTTCAAACATAGCCGTTTACATTAAATATATAAATATTTTAAAAGAACTATAATTAAATAATGATTTGTGAGTATACAGC
Source organism: Diploptera punctata (assembly GCA_030220185.1). Classification (NCBI taxonomy): domain Eukaryota; kingdom Metazoa; phylum Arthropoda; class Insecta; order Blattodea; family Blaberidae; genus Diploptera; species Diploptera punctata. Next base: position 398,136 of record JASPKZ010007471.1, on the reverse strand, counting down.
TTAATTTTATTCGTTAAATAGTCATGCCACTCTTGATTTCCAAGTTTTCTAGATAAATTGAAAATCACTCGTGACATTACTTAATATTAAAATATCGAAACTTCATTTTTTTAGATAGTTCGCTCTTTTCATCAGAATTTAAGATAAATTCTTACTTTAATTCCATTACTACATACTATTTTATCATTTATCACTTGATAACTAAATGATAATCAAAATTAATTAACTTTATGCATAATTGCGATTTATATAGGCTTTTATATACTACATCTATTTTTTTTCATTTTTATTTTTTTTTTCATTTTTTTTCTTGTATCTATTTGCTGCTTTTTTTTTCGCCGATACACTACACATACAATCTCACACCCATACACGCACTTAAACACCAATGGAAAATGATCCTTTAGCAAAATCTTCAAATCTCGAAATCGATATTGGGCCTTAATCCACATTAACACATGCACAAAAACACACCCACACACACACACATATGCCTATCAGCCACATCCAGAGATCCTTGAAGCGTTGTGGCGTAAGAAAGTTGAAGCGTTTGTGGCGTAAGCAAGTTGAAGAGTTACACAATGAAAATAAAAACAGAAGTTATTGTTTGAATACACACACATATGTATGAGTATATAGGATATTAGGTAATGAATATTTGTTACTACCGAGTAGTGGAAACAGAAATATGCGTAAACAAAACGTAGACTGAACATAATTTAATTACTTTAAAATCAAACGAAAGAAACAGAGGCATACTAATAAAATTCTAAATATAGACCCATGTGTTAAATTTTTACTTTTAAAATCAGCTTCAAATCACAGATCATAAATATTGGATTTTGGCTGTGTGTGTCAACATATAAATATGTACCTAATATAACAGAAAGAAAACTCACGATCATAACTTATTTTCTGTCAGATGTAGAATAATCAAAAGTGTTGGTAATTTTTTCAGCATATTTTTAATATTTTAGTTCAGTTATTAGGCCTATATAGAATGGATGTAATATCGTGTTATGGCCATCATTAGTTATTTCTACAAAATGTTTCAAATATTTTATCTCCAGTATGAAGATATGTAGGCCTACTGTTACAATTGCTAAGGATTCTGTTAATACCAAAGTGCCTGTTTTCGGTTCTCGTGAGACAAACTTTGCCTTTCAATTGAATTAATTTTCTGATTCAGATTTTCTCGTATTTTTGTTTATAAGACTAATTAATTGGGCCAATTTTTTCTAGACCACTTAAATAATATCTTTTTCTATCTAAAAAATTCTGATTTGGGGTAAAACCGCAAATTATAAAACAAATATAACAAAATAGCAATTTACTAAAAGAGTAAACTAATACGGAATCGAATTAATCATATTTCCGAGGTTCCGATGCTTGGATCAGTTGATATGTTGGTTTATCCGCGTCGTGTTTTTATGTGTATAATTTAATATATTGAAATTACTTAAAGAACATTTATGAATTTTGGAAATGTTTGATTTTCAATTTAAATTTGTGTAAAATGTGAAATAGTTAAAGAGAAATAGCAAGAATCCAACTGCTTTCGTCGCGAATAGCATAGCAGAAGTTATTGGTAGGCCTACTTGTAACGGACATACCAAATCTGCTAAGATTCTTCATATGTTGATGCAAGTGGTTTTACTGTGATTCTAATAGTCATTACGCTATCAACAAAATTGAAATTCAAAACAGACATGTGAATACCTCTATTATTCATCTATTTAGTGTGTATGGATAGGCCTATTACGTTACAATCAGAGTACTTTCAGTTGCCAAAGAACAACAATGAATATTTCTTCCATTACTCAATTCTTGAGTTAAAGTTAGTAATTTAATAATTATTAATAGTGTCAGTTAATAGACGACTATAAAAATTATTTAACGCTATAACAATATGGGAAATTCAGGACTCGATACATCAATATAAAATGGCTGCAAATGATAAATTAACACAGGAAACAATAAATAATCAAGCAGTATGCAAACATTGTGGTAAAAATTTTAAAAATGACAGAGGACTAAAAATTCATATAAGTCGTTCACGTCCAACAGAAAACCGAGATAAACTGTTAAACCGTGGAGGTAAATCTCATCAAGCAATTGTTAACTCCACCCATATTGATGATTCCAAAAATTATACAAAGCATGACTTAAGTGAATATCAAATACAAAAAGTAGCCATTTGGAAGGAGAAATTTTTCGTGGCACTTTATGATTTTCAGTTTTAAAATCGTTTCCTTCTTAGCATCTGCAGTTCATATTTTACCTGGTCCCAAACATCCTGCTAGAAGATACTTTGATGCACGAAAAAAGAAAATAGCTGCAAATAATCAACAAACTTATAAAACATCTACTAATCCTGTAAGGGCTTCGAAACGAAATAGACTAAAGAGGAAAAATGAATATAGGTATCAGCTGACTCAATTTTATTTTTACAACCAACGTACGAAGGCTCTCTGACAAGTATTTCAAGGAGACAATACTTCATGTTCTATTGATTGCCCTACATTACATGAATATTTCTCAAATTTGTTTTCTACACACGATGACTTTGTTCGAGAAGAATACCCAAACAAACTAGGTGAAGTTGAAGCTGTTCAATTAGATGAAACATTTGATACTTCTATAAGTACATTATTGAGGCTACTAGGAAAATTTCAATAGACACTGCCAGTGGTCCAGATCAAGTAATTGTAAGAGCAATTAAAAACAATGTCGCCGTTGAAATCATATCTCTAATTGCTACAAGAATGCTAATTTCAGGAATTGTGCCACCAGTATAACAGAAAGCTCGAACTGTATTAATTCATAAGAGCGGTGATAAAGATGAACTTTCAAACTGGCGTCCTATAACCATTTGTTCAGCAGTTCGGAGAGTAATCGAGAGAGCCCTTAATAAACGCCTGTGTAGTTACATAAACTTCAATTAACACCAGAGAGGTTTCATAAATTCTCCAGGCACACACATTAATACATCTATCATAGTATCTTACAATCAGCAAAACAAAAGAAAGAGTCTGCATGTATAGTTTTTTTGGACATAAGTAAAGCCTTTGATAATATAGGACATAATCATCTTAAGAACACATTACAAACTGTCGGTGTTCCAAAACAATTATCAAAATTAATATTAAATCTCCAGGTGGAAACACGACTCAGATTGAAACCCATCAAAATAAAACTAAACCAATTACTATCAATCGAGGAGTTCTACAAGGTTCTCCGTTATCACCATCTTTATATAACATTGCAACTAATCATATTCTCGATGAACTCTCAGAAAAATCAATAAAAAGTCAATATGGTTATCTACTACTTCCGGATCAACCTCATCTAACAATTATGAGCTTTGCTGATGGCACGGTGATTATAGGGAAAGATGTAGCAGCTGCCAGTGAACCGACAAGAATTGTTCTACAGAGGTTTCAGGAAATAGGCCTTCAAATTAATGTTTCCAAATCAGCAGTGCTTTCAATCGAGAAAGGTAAACTATGTGAAAAAGATCTCCAATTTGATGGACATGCTATTCGTGCCCATAAAATCACTGACACTATTCGTTACTTAGGTGTCAGCTTTTCAGATCATATAACTTTTGATTCTAAGCAAACCCTTACTAAATTACGGGATAATATTGAAACTCTCATTGCTTCACCGCTGTTACAGCCTGATCAGAAATTTACAGTTTTAAATTGTTCCATATCTCCAACTCCAATCTACCCGTTTCAAACAGTACCACCAAATCAAATACCAAAAACATTTTTAGTGAATTGTGATAAACTTTTGAGAAGTGGACTTAAAGAAATTGTACATATTTCGATTGATGTCCCTGATCACATGTTATAGGCCTATACTGAACGTCGGAATAAAGGACTTGTTTATTTTGTGCAACGTGGGAAACAAAATTACAGCTTATAAACATTTGCCACATTCTTCACCAAGACAATAATACATAAATTACTACTCTCCGAAACCTAAAAGAGGAAAGTTTACAATGTGAGAGAGACCTTAACATTGAACCTAGTGGCATCAATATTAACACTCGAAGTCTTCTACCAGATGCAAGGAAAATCAGGAAACAACTAAGAGACAAAGAAGCAGTTTCTGGAGTCAACTTCCTCATAAAGGAAAAGGCGTTGTTCTCTACAATGAATATACACCGGCAAATCAATGGATTCGTGACCATCAGGGATTGTCTTGTTCCCGAATGGAGAGAAGAGCGATTAAAATGCAAGCCAATGTATCGGCGGTGCGTTCTTTGCCGGCCAGGTCTAGGGACGATACCCTCTGCAGACGTTGTCGCAGAGAGCACGAAACCCTTGCACACGCCCTTGGGGCCTGTCCATTTGGAGAATCACTGAGAAATATTCGGCACCACACTATTCGAAACATGATGGCAGAAGCCTTGCGAGATTTTAGATACACAGTTTATGAGGAAGTACATGGTGTGGCCACTAATAGGAGTAACAGACGAACAGATATTATTGCATTTAGACCCATCCTCTAAAATTGGTATGATATTAGATCCCACAATTCGTTTTGAGACTCATAGTGGCCAACCTGAGGAAGTTGACTCTGAAAAGAAAGCCATATATGAGCCAACAATTGACTATTACAAAGATAATTACCAACTAGATAATGTAACTGTCACAGGATTGATGATCGGGGCAAGAGGTACTATACCAGGATTCTTAGCCAAATTTTGGAATTCCTTAGATTTGGACAGGGTGTATCTTTCTAGAATTGCCATCGCTGCCATTAGAGGATCAATTTCAATTTTAAGAAACCATATATACAAAATTACTTTATCGTATGTATACTTCAAGTAGGCCTATAAGTTGAATTTTTAAAAATATATTTACAAAATGTATTTCATCAATTACAAAAATTAATTGTCTGTATCACTTTGTCCTTGAGGCAATCCTCTAACGAGGAAAGTTTTATATAATAATACTAACCAACCTGACTGGATTTTTTCATGATTTTCTTCAATCTCAGTTTAAATTATTCATTATAGGCCTATTTAATAAAATAGTAGTTTACACAAGGCATCTGAATATTTCTTGTGTAACAGTAGACATAGGCCCCTACACAGCTTACTAGTATTTGATATAGGCCTATGCATACAGAAAATGTTCAAAAAAGTTTCAAAAAACGTTAAACGTAGGCCTACAGATAAGAATTTAATTTAGATACAACATTATAAATAATAATATTGTTATTATTGTATTATTATTATTATTATTATTATTATTATTATTATTATTATTATTATTCGTCTGGCATTACATTCTTGTGCGTTTTAATAGTGTAGAATTTTTCCAACGAAAAGGGAGCTAGCCTGATGTATCAACCCCCAACCTGGAGGACCAGAGTTTTATTCGGGTCTTCTTCCCCTAGAAAGTTTGCTTTCACCACGGCTTATAAGAATCTCTCTCCCCGTGATTGATGGTGTATAAATGAACAAGGATTGGAACAACAGAGAAATGTGTTAGAGGATAACAATAGATTAAATGGGCGGCGGAGGAAGATGTGATTGGGGCATGCCGCAGCGTAGTTTGTAAAGGTAATAGCTACAAACCGGAAGTTCGAGGGTTTGAGTCCCCGTGGAGTGAGGGTTTTAAACTGACGCAAATCTTCTGGTGATAGCATATCCCGAGGTGGACTCAGCCTCTAAAGGAAATTAATACCAGACGCTTGTTCAGGAGGTAAAGGCGACCGTCACGCAGGGTTGACAATCCGGCTGACATGTAGTGCCGATTGTCTAGAAAAGTGTGAGGCTTACCTTTCTACTACACAAGAATCTCCTATAGTCTGTAGGAAGATAAACATTGTAAAACCTGCTTAATAACTAAAATATTATTATTATATTATATTATTATTATTATTATTATTATTATTATCTTTATTATTATCATTGTCCTCCGCTGTGGTCTCGAGGTAGCGTGCTGCCTTGTCACGCAGTTCGATTCCCGGTCGGGGCAGTTTTCGGGTGAGGTTTTTATCGGGGTTTTTCCTCACCTGTAAGACAAATGTCAGGAAATCTTTAAGGCCCAAATGGTCCCCGAAATCATATGGCCATCATCATCATCATCATCCTTCACCGGTGTGGAAATCAACGGGAAGCTACTACACCTACAATTCCCTAGTAAAGCTGCAAGCATAGCATGAAAATGCTATGATTGCAGTGAAGGACCTGCCTTCGGGCAGAATTACTATGGATGGATTAATTATCATTATTAATAAAACCAATTAATATTATCGGAAAATTAAATCAATAATATCTAAAATTTAATAGGCCTATATAAAAATGAATGTTTGTTTGTTATTTCGTATTTTATGCGCGGCCATACCTTTGAACCGATTGTGATAGGGCCTTTTGCAAAATGTTCAGGAGATTCCCGGGATGAACATAGGCTATAAGAGAGTTGTGATACTCAACTCCTACACCCTTAAAAATTGCCCTTTATAGTGGAAAACGTGAAAAAAGTAGCTCTTTGGACGCTTAAATGGCTTACGCTCCCTAAACCATAACAAATACACCAAATTAATGTACACAGAATTGAATATCTCAAAAAAGCTCTACAAAAATGTCAGCGACAGCATATGTTTACTCTTACGGATAACTCACAATAACCATTTTTGTCTTTCATTGATGCCAAGAAGATGCAGACAAGTATTTAGATTCCTGTGCAAGCATAGCAGCACATGGCGGGTATTCTTTTACGGATAAGTCACAATGACGAATTTTGTCTTTTAGTTCATTTATGCCAAGAAGATCGACATAAGTAGATTCCCAGGCAACACCGGGTAATCAGCACGGGGAATCTTAAAATAATTACGATATACGCCTACATTTATAATTATTTTTCATTTTACTTATTCAACTAATCATAAGAAGTACTTTCTTTTTCACCTCATTTATGCCAAGAAGATCGGGATGAGTAGATTCCCGGACAACGAAGGTTAAACAGCACGGGGTATCTAAAAATAATTACGATATAAATTTTCCGTTTACTTATTCAACTAAACATAAAAACACATTAATTTTCATTTATTTAAGCGTAGCAGCGCACGCCGGGTATTATCCAGTAATAAATAAGTTTTTGAAATTATTTTTTGTGCCCAGCATTTTCATAGTCCTATATCTGTACAGCATAGGCTTATTAAAGGTTTTAATTAAATTAATGATTTACATAACACATAAGAAATAGATAAACTATTAGTGTAAATTACTTTGAATTATCAGGAATGCTGTACTGTACACTAACGCGACAAAGTTGTTGAGAAATAACGGGTTTTCTCACAATACTTTGTATCCCGCTATTTGAACTCGCACACGTCTAGCAACAAACGTGCCACTTACTACTGAATTCGGTAACGTTATCCGACAGTTATGACTTCCAGGTACTAAATTAACCTGTCATGTCGTGTGTCTGCTGCGACTCAAGTGGACGCCATCATATCCACCAGAGTAAGCTAAAACCTTCATCGACATTTTATCAGACGTCTCTAAATAAAACTCATTTCATTTGATATCGTCATTAAAGAGAGTCCTTATGATTAATGAAATTATATAATAATATTAATAACAATAATAATAATATATTTATCATTTATACTGATAAGTTAAGGTCATAAGGCCTTATCTTCAATTCATTCAGTGAAATAACACATACAATGATATATTTGGACAATGCAATTATCTCTGAGGTTGATACTAGACTTTAACATAAAAAAAATATTTTAAAAAAGCAATACTTTAATATACTCTAATAGTAATAGATATATCTACTAATAATTTATAATTTATCAAATAAGTCGTGGTATTAAGAAATTAAAAACAGTAAAACTAATGTAGGACTATAGCTTTTAGAATTGTCAATTTTTGTTTGAATGAAACTATTGACTGGCAGCTCCTGATTTTAATTCCAGTAACGGGAGAACGTGGTTCAAGAAGAATAATAAGATGTTCTATGATACGGTATGTTTAACATTTTATTGACCTACGATATAATGTTGACGTTATGACTAATAAGTTAGATAAAAGTTGAAAGCAAGTTGACAGATACGATGTATGTGATTAATACTACTGTATAGATCATAGATTAATGACTGTCAGCACAATACAAATTTAGTATAAACGCTTCACTATATTGTATAGTTTTAAATAACACTATATATAAGAACCATAAATATGTAGGCCTATAATAATTTTAGGAAACAGTAGCTTCATAATATTTCTATGTCATAATTTTCATACTTTTCATATTTTGCTATTATTATTTCACATTTTGGTATAATTTTCATCATATAATGTCTCGCTTTAGTTATTACACAATTTCAGCCGATGGGGGAAGTTCGGCTTGTATACAGCTGCCCGGCTATGTTAGCCCAATTCCCTCAACTCACGAAGAAAAATTATGGTAAAAATCACAATGCTGATAACATTGTCGAATTTTTTAGTGATTAATTCAGCTGACGATTTTTAGACATCGCCTTTTTTAAAGATAGACTAGAGGTCTACCTTTCGAAAATAATATAGGCCTAAGCTACTGCCTATCAGGTCACTGTGGTAGTACTATCATGTTCCTACCTTATAACATTTTATAAGGTTGATTTTGGTAGCATCAGGACACACACACACACACATATATATATATATATATATATATATGACTTACTCCATACTTAGGCACCTCCACCTACCATCATCACTAAGTTCTGTATATCTATGAATGTTACTATTATTGTATAACTGGTTTAATGTGGCAGAGAGAGAGAGAGAGAGAGAGAGAGAGAGAGAGAGAGAGAGAGAGAGAGAGAGAGAGAGAGAGAGAGAGGAGAGAGAGAGAGAGAGAGAGACAAGGGTAGATCGTTGACCGCTTTAGTCCAGATACAAAAGAAAGAACCCACCCTGTTGTCAGTTTTCCTCTCCCCCCTTTTCCCTATTAACATCTGGTGAAGAAAAACCGACAACACTGGTGCGTGTGAGAGAGGCGAGTACAGTTGTCTCATTCTACAAATTTCTCGTAAAGTTAAACCAGAGATACTATAGTTGTAATACTGAAGAATACACAACACGCTACCATTACGAAAACCAATATAAAGTTCGACTACCCGAAACAATACTACTAATGGATCTTCCTATACATTTCATCATATCTACTGCAAATATGATTCTAGTATGTACAAGGTCTCTAAATTAGAATGCAGTATTTAGGTATAACACCCACGCAATTAAAAAAGCTATAAATGACCACTTTCTGCTGTTTAATTTGAGGAACTATTTTCAATATATAATCTGTGTATTGTCTGTATTTCTCTGTATATAGTTTGTGTAAATCACACGTGTTAGATATAGCTGTATCAATCAATAAATCGATATTTGAAATTTAGCGATTAGTATTATGTCTGTTGTGATGTTCTATCATTGAGAAGTGTGAGAAGTGTAGTCTACAATACTTCTCTTATTTATACATAAAAGACAATCAATTTATTTAGTCATTGATATTAATCATGAAATTCAAATATTTTCACGTAGCAAAACATGGAAACCAAAACAAACAGGTTCCCATGAAATAGGAACACTTAAAAAATTTAGAGTGGATACAGTTTGGATGATTGCTGTTTACGTTCATAAAGACATTGAACTTCATAGATACAAATGCAACAATAAAATTAAACTGGACGGGGGACGGAACGGACCAATAGACCTATACCTTGAAGATGATTTGTTAAAAGTTGTTATACCACATATAATTCTAGGGAATTTCCAAATATCTCTTCTCAATTAGTTAGATTTAAGCTTAAACTATGAACATGGTGAAATGTATTTATAGTTATTTTAATATTAGTGTTTGTCTAATCGTGATATACCTGTGTTTTGAACAATCCAATTGAAAATTTTGTTCTCAATTCTCAATTAGAAATTTGTTCTATACTTCCTGATAAACTACAACGCCTGCCTGTCAGAACTATTTTGTACGATGACGAAGAACACTCAACATCACACGTTTTGTGTTGGGAGGATATTTTATCGCGCTACATTTGATAGTTTAATGAGAGTGAAAATAATGTTTGCCTTACCTACAAAAACTTAATTAATTTCACAAAGTGTCGACTAAGACCTGCATTTTCCCAGCACTGATTAAAGTTTAGCAGTAGCAGTCTTTCCTACATTTAAATACTGTAATCCGCTCATCAATTCCATTTTTTGCAATGTGCCTTTGACTTATAAGATGTAAGACTGGAAGTAGAAACTGGCTTCTACCTGACTAGAGAAGGTTAGGTGGTTATTATTCTAACATTCCAGAGTAACATCTGCAAAATTTAGAGGAGATGGCTTTACAGAGTAGGACTGTCCCCTAGGAAAACTAATGACAATATAAACGCCAAATGTTTTGAAGATATTCTGTCTGGGTTTATAAGGTTATTACTTGCTGAAGAATAGCTACTTGTCTGGTGATTAACATTGTTCGTACAAGCACGATAATTGTCTTAAAACAAGGTTCATAGGGAGGTCGTTTGGAGACTAACTTTTATAACATTGACTGTTGACTTCAACCCAATCTAACATCTGTGGACGAATTAGAACACCAACTTAGTTTCAAACTCCAACAATGCAAATCCCCTCTGTTTATAGCTTTTGAAGAAGAATGGGTTGTCATTCTTCCACTGACGTTCAAGGACCTATTGTAAATTATTCATGTTACAGTTAAGACTGTCATAAAAGCAAAGGTTTGGACCCATTCGTTAAATTTGAGGACCTGTGAGATTTTGGTATCTCTATACTTTTTAATCACATAGTGTGACACGTGATGTTTCAAAAGACAATTAACAATTCACATATTACAAAGAATCACTATCTCTTAGATATGCAGTCCGAAATATTCACTTGAATATGTTGTATTGAACCAGGTTGAGAACATCAATTTTTAACATCTAGGAGTTTCGATATGCTGACCACATACTGTCTGAATGATGAACCACTTCTGTATATAGGACAAGTGGATGTAAAGCCAGCAGCTGGCTGGTAGGCCAAAGGTCTTCTATGTCTTTAGCGTTTTAGAGTTTAAAAGTTTAGTTCATGTTTTATCGGAAGTAATCAGCTGTCTTTTATTGCTATCCACACAGATGATTATTTTTACCCGTGAATATGGCACAAATATTATAATATTAATATTAATAATAATAATAATGATAATGATAATGATGATAACTAACTCAATGGCGCTATGGAACCCGTAGGTTCATGGCCGCGCGGACATAAGCTCTCCATACATCCCTATCCTGAGCTAATGTTTTCCAATCATTCCCTGTATAATCTACTTCCCTCAAATCTTGATTAATGTTATTTTCCCACCTCATTCTTGGTCTAACAACTGGGCGTTTTCCCTCTGGTTTTCCTACAAGAAGCTTCCATGCACGTCTTCCATTCCCCATTCGTGCCACATGCCCTGCCCATCGCAATCTACGAGATTAATAATAATAATAATAATAATAATAAAACATCTGCCAGCCCTTAGGTAGGAAAGATAGAAAACATAATACACGACCAAGTACCAAGATCCCATATTAATAATTTGCATTACAACACAAAATTAGCATATCCAATTTAACAAAACTACACATATACACCTTTCACTATTGTTGAGAACACAACACATCGCTTACCCCAAGAAAAGTAACACATCATACATTTTTCAATTCAATAGGATATTCTAAATCTTTATTATTAAGGCTTTTACATTTACATTCAGTGCTAATGCTATGTAGCGTACATAAAGTCGTAAAAAAAACCTTAAGAATTAAGACAATAGAATAGACAGAGAGGACTGATACGTAAAATTCAGTATTTTTTTTAGATACGTCACTTAACTTGTGAGTAGATATATAAATTATACTGGTACAAAAACACTTATCGCTGACAGTAATAATAGAGATATATCATAGCAGCATTATACATTTATAACATGTAACATATAAAAAAGTTTACATTTGTTACTGATTTAGTTCATTGTACAGTTGGTATTTGAGTTTCACAAAGTTATTTTTTCCTTGTTTTCTGTACAGTATCATCATCAACATAGTGCATTCACGAATTTAGGCCATTTGTTGATCTGTTTCGGCCTCAAGAAAAAAACCATCTAGAAGTCTTTTGAGTGGACGTCCTGGTCTTCTTCTTCCTGCAGGTTCATATCTTAACATTTGTTTGCGTATCCTGTGATCTTTCATTCGATGAACATGTTGCATCCATCCTGAATTAGAATCAAAAATTTTGTTTTCTGAAGGTTCCATATGTAATTCTTCTAAGATTTCTTCATTTTTTTTTGTGATCTAGTAGTGTGTATTCTGCAGTCCTCCGAAGGTTCCCTACAATATTATTGAATAAATAACAATGAAAACAAATAATGTATGTGGTATGAGAGATAAGTAAAAGTGTGCTAGCTGATGAAAGGATAGGAATCATATGGAGCAATCACTGAACATTAATTTCAGTTTTCTTAACTATATTTCCTGTTTAAATGAGTGGAATATAAAGTAAACATAAAACAAGTAAAGTAATTATTTTAATGATTTGTAAATCCTTAAATAATATATTTTTGATTAACGATTAATATTTTGACAATGAAAATGCGAAAAAAAATCCGAGTTGAAATTAATATAATTCTCTTTTATAAGGAAAAATTATTCATAACAACAAAGATAAAAATAAACAAATGCAGGTGCAAAATATTAAGAACATTTTGAAAACATTTTACTGTAAGTTCCAGGCTAATCCATTGCGCGAGTGATTAGAAGCCTCTGGGACACGATTTCGCGACTCGGTCACTCCATGTGGGGTTCGTGGTAGACGAATCGAAGCCAAGGCAGGTTTTCCTCGAAGTTTCTCCCGTTATTCTCCTGTCAAAAATTTAATTCCAACACTTCTCCATACTCATGTCATCTACTTCGTTTCATTTAATTTCATCTTCACTTGATGTTGAAACAGATCTAGTCAGCCGGCATCCTCGTACAGCATAGATCTTCAATAATAGGGACTTCTTCACATCTCATCCCTCGATCTAGAATTTTGATACACACGAGTAGGGGATTTAAGTTACTTTACTGTAAGTGCCGCCAGACAATTTACAATGCTTTGATGCAGCACATCCCATAATCCTCCATACCTACATTGCTTCTCTTGTAATTGGAAGTTATAAATTATGTTCATATAAGGAAATAATAGAAAATAAATCATTGAAACTCGTTTCTGTGGGTAAGTGGAAATTTTGTATAGCTTATGCACGGGGATATCCGGTCAGTTACACAAGAAGTCACACTTTTATGCTCTATATAGGCTATGTAGATTCAGATAGGGTTAACTCTATAAATACTCGTAAGTTCTATAAATACTAATCACGCTTTTAAAATAAATAATATGTTTAATAAAAGAAGATGAATGACGTATTTGAATTATGAAATATAGAAAGAAATAAAGTTAATTAATTACAGAAAATCTGTTTATTTATCACAAGTAAAATTATCACTTTTATATTTTTTTGTTAGTTTGATAAAACTCTGAATATCTCCGGAAATTTCTGGAGACATGGTAATGTTGAATTGGAATTAATTATGTATATTTAATTAAAAGGAAAATTTAAGTTAAAAAATCACAAAATATCGTACAGTATGTAGGTCTACTAATGTGTAAAATATCCACTTTTATGTACTAGTGGTCGCTCAGCGGTAGAAATTCGATCACAATTCGTTACATTTTTAAGTTTGTCACAAATACGGCATTATGCATTCATTTTCGATTTATTTTTAAAATACGAACGATAGGAAATACGTGGTTATAGCCATAGCTAAGCTATATTTAAAAAGCAATAACGTGTCATTTGACATTTGTGTACTGTTTATATTATTTAAATTTGCATTTGGCATATTATTATGTGTAGGGCCTACGGGAATATATATCCCTCTTCTTTGTCTCTCACTCTGACCCGTTAATGTTTCACGTCGAGGCATAATGGAAGAAGGTGCGAATATCTACATAGGCTTTAAAAAATATGTAATGAAATTACTGAAACGAAGATTAGACAGGTTTTAATTTAAATTTAAATAATAAAATATACTCCTTTTAAACCACTAGTAATAGACCTCTATAATAAATAGCTAGAGTAAGACAATTCACATTGCTGCTGCACAATTATGTTTTTGCAACAATGCACTTTCAGTATGAACGTAAACAAATGAGTACACGAATGGATGAGTAATGCACACAAATTACTTAGAATCAATTTATTTTATTTTGTTTAATCTGATTTATTTGTAACACGTATTATACATACATTGTAAACCTCCCCACTTCCTCTTTACATGAACTTTAATTGCACCAAATACCACACTCTTCCGTGACGCATTGTGCTTAAAAAGGGGTACAACGTTTTTCCTTCACGTATTAATATAGGCCTATAGTTAGTCTACTCCACACGTCCCGTGTGAGGACACGGGTACTCCCTAGCGGGAATTTCTTAACAAGCTAATTTAGTTACGCTTATTTACCTACATATGTCAATGAATGATATGTAGATAGCACATCACCTCAATGAGACATCTTGTAGGCAACTAAGGAATTACTTGGACGGATGGAGGTAGGTTAAATTTTGCATAGAGGTCCTTTATTCAGGCTTGCGGTTCTTTTAAGAGTCTGATAATGTTCATACTCAGGACCCATGGCTTAAAGTTTCTTCCGGAGGACTTAACCATTGTATTTTTTTTCCATTCTAAAAATCCATCGACGACGACCGGTTTTGAATCCGGGATTGAGGCAAGGAACATAGCCACTAGAAAACCGCGGCCGACAAAATAGGCACTTTCATGTGAAGTTAAACTTTTACAGGTGGTATAATGTTTCAATAAACTTATATCTACATAATTGATTTTTTATTTAATCCTTCAGGAAAAATAGGCGAGAGGTTAACCTAAAAGGAGGACTTACTTATAAAAGTTGACATGATAAAACTAACTAATTTATTGGCACTATCGAACCGCAGGTTCATGGTCGCGCGGACATATGCTCTTCATACATCTCTATCCCGAACGAATGTCTTCCAGTCATTCCCAGTATAACCTACTTCCTTCAAATCTTGGTTAATGTTATAATCTTACCTCATTCTTGGCCTACCTACTGGGAACTTTCCCTCTGGTTTCTATAGGCCTAAGGAGTTTCCATGCTCCTTGTTCACTCCCTATTCGTCCCACATGTGACTTAACTGTTCTCATTATATCTGGTTTCCCATAAATAGGCCTACAGTATAGCTTAACGATAAGTAGTCTTCTCCATTCACTTATTTGTTCGTCTATGCTCCAGAAATTTTCCTAGGAACTGTATTCTCAAATGCTCATAATCTTGTCTCTTCTCTTAAAGTAAGTCCATCCTTCACATTCAGATGAAATAACTGAGAGAATAACAATTTTATATAGGGTCTTTTTCCGTTTAACGTTTTTTATAGAAGTTGGGATTACTAGTGTCTATGTAATGCACAATAGCATGCATTTCCAGAATGAAGCCTATGTTTAATTTCTTTCTACACTTCATTCCTGTTCGTAATTATAGTTCCTAAGTATAGGCCTATGAATTCAGTTACTTCTTCAAAATTTGCCTCATTTGTCATTCTACTATCCAAATCCATTATAATAACGAATATCTATTTGTGACCATATATTTAGTTCTATTGTTTACTTCTAGTCCTAAATTATCAGTATTAGGCCTATTCAATATAACGTGCGTGTTAGCCTTTGGTATCTCCTCGCTATCGCATAATAGCTAATACTACATCATCAGCATGTACCAAAAGTCTTAATACAATTGAATTCAACGCTTTTATCTTCTAGAGTCTATAAATTTGATGGCATGTTCTAGTACAAGATTGAATATAGAGGAGATAGTGCATGCCTTGCTTTAATTCAATGTGAGTTTCAAAAGAATCTGAAAACTGTTTGCCAATCTCCACCCACGTTAAATTTATTAGGGCGTTTATTTTTACAAGATTCGTTTTTATTAACTAAACTTTACACATCCAGTTATGGGAATATTAAAATATGTATTGAGAATATTTTCGAATATTTAAGTTCAGCAAATGGTAGAAAATGTTTTTTTTATTATAACTCATAACGTACTCGTATTATAACTTAACATATAGGCTACATTTTCTGGTGGCGCTGTTGTCTGAGTCAATTGCGAGGGACGTAATAACCTATAGAATTAGATTTTAAATAAGTTTGAGTTGACCTGATGTAGAGTAGGTGACATCCAAACACAGAAGACATCGGAAAGAAATATTGACCCAGTTGCTTACTTTACATAAAATTGAAAGTAGGTTTATGAAATGATTACATTGCGTGTACTTGATTACGTGTTTTTGTTCAAATGCTGGTTGTTACGTTATATTTTACAAATTGCGTATACAATTTAGAGTTATTAGCTCTTAGAAACTTTAAGGCTAGTCCTATTCTCCTTTTTTTTATCTATATTGGCTCTTGTACATAGATCCTGAATTTTGTACAGTAATTTTACTAAATACCGAAAAATTGAGCAAGATTGGTTACAGTAGGATATAAGCTTAACTAAAATTTGTGATACCTGTAAAATGTTCACCTCATATATACTGTTGAACATGAGAGCAAATAATTATGATACGTGTACAAACGTAGTACCGATAACTGTAATTCACTCTTGTTTGTTAGAAAAACTCAGTTTTTAAAACTTTCCTCTAAACAAAGCCTATATGAAACTTCATGTTGCGACTAGCTTAAAAGATCCTTGGGCCTATCAACCAGTAATTGATTTCACATCCACATTTTTTGTTAAATAGATAGTTACCAAGCCAACATAGAAGTGACATGTTGACTGCACGTTATAGCTGTTATAGATTATTTTCTCAGCTCGGAATCATTGCTTATTAAAACTACACAAATTCCTCACGATGATGATGGGCTCTGGCCCCATACTGGTGGAAATTCCATGCAAACATTTCTTCCTCCATGGGGATTCAAACTAGCGTCCCGTTGCTAAGAACAAAGGCATAATGACGTAGACGCTAGGCTATGGCGTGGATCTTTAAAGTAGGTATATAACTTATATCTCGTTCAAAATAGCGAATTAGGCCTATAAAACTTGTTTCGATAATTTTTCTTTATTTCAAAATAGCTCTACATAATTTATAGCCTACTTTATCCTCTGAAGTAAAAGTGATAGGCCTAATAAGGCCTATTTAAGACATAAAGGCCTATGAGATATAGAAGCTGAAGACAACAGAAATAAATTATCGACAAATATTGACATTTACAATAGTAGAATGCACTCATAAGATACAGATTGCGCGGATTATATTAGGCCTATAATTTAATTCTACTTGATTAGACGTTCTTGATCAATTAAGCTGGTTACGTTTATGCGGGACATGATATATTTTAATTAGCGTTTTCTGATTGTAACTTAAGTTGCCTTAGATATAAAATATGTTAGCAGATAAGCACAAACAAATTAATATGATTATTTTAATAATTATTATTACTAGTTAAATAATAATTACATATGCCTAATGAATTGTTTCTAGAAGGGACATTCACTCTTCCTGGGTTCTTTTGAATGTCTTTGTTCGTTGAAGAGCTTCTGCGCGCTCTTTAGCTGAACTTTTTAGTAAGTTACTTATTATCGATTAAGTCTTACAGGTCAAATAGGTTATCTGTTATTTGTTTTCCTCGGAAGATGTTTCACGTATGTTGATAAATCATATTTTATAACTTCTTTTTGAACCTTATTTACTTAGATTATGGTGTAACTGTTATCATGCATGACTAACATCCCAAGATCACCGGGTTCAATTCCTGCATCTATCATGAATGTTTTGTTTGTGTAAAGTGTCTGTACCGAGTCCTCTCAGCTTCACACAGACAACTGTATGTATCTAATATTAAACTATCGAAATCCGGTTAAAAAACTGAAATAAAGCTTAACCACGCTACTGTTTACATTGTGTTAATTTTAAGTAAGCTTAGTACCAACCAATAAAGTTGGCCTTTGGTCTTGGACCTATTGTGTTACAGATTTATTTATTTTCTTAATTTAAGCTCAAAGATTTGGACTGCAAAAAAACTTACGAAGAAGTTCAAGATATAAATAAGGAAATACAGAAATTTCAACATATTTGTGGAAAAATCTGACGAACAAAGTAAGAAAGGATACGCAGCTAAGATTTTACTCGACGATGGCACTACAACCGGCGATGTATGCAAGTGAGGTCTGGGTCCTGAAGGCAAAAGAAAAAAGTAAAATTCAGGCAGCGGAAATGGGATTCCTACGGGCTGTGAAAGGTTGTACAAGAGAAGAACTTATTAGAAAAGAGAATATTAGAGAGGAACTAAAACTGCAACCACTTCTTCAACAAATAGAAGAAAACAGGAACAATTGGAAGGAGCATCTGCAAAGAATGAGAAAGGATACGATACCATAGATGGCACTGATGTAGGCCTATAATTCTGTAGGACGAAGATCGGTGGGAATACCAAGAAAGCGTTGGGCTGAACAGATGTAAGATCGAAACAGGCAAAGACCTAATCCGTGAAGGATGATGATCATGAGAATGGGACTACAAATAGAAAAGATTAAATTTATTATCTCCAGCAATAATAATAATAATAATAATAATAATAATAATAATAATAATAATAATAATAATCCATCTATAGTAATTTTGCCCGAAGGCAGGTCTTCACTGCAATTATAGCATTTTCATGCTATGTTTGCAGCTTTACTAGGGAATTGTAGGTGTGGTAGCTTCCCGTTGCTTTCCACACCGGTTAAGGATGATGATGATGATGATAATGATGGCCATGGCCATATGATTTTGGGGACCGTTTGGGCCTTAACGTTTTCCTGACATTTGTCTTACAGGTGAGGAAAAACCCCGATAAAAACCTCGCCCAGGAAAACTGCCCCGACCGGGGATCGAACCCGGGCTCGCTGCGTGACAAGGCAGCACGCTACCTCGAGACCACAGCGGTGGACGTAATAATAATAATAATAATAATAATAATAATAATAATAATAATTATTATTATTATTATTATTATTATTATTATTATATGAAAACCCCGTTAGAATATAGGATATAGGCTACAGATTGGAAACTATAGGCCTAAATGTGAATGTAAACATAAATTTATACATTGTCTGAGTTTCCTAATGAGTCATAATAATTGTAAAATGGACGAATTCAGGAGAAGAATACACGTAGGCCTAATTACGGCAAGCAGATGTTACTATGGACTCAAGACATAATATTTAAATTAATAATATTCTAAAGATAAGTTACAATAGGCCTAAATGAAAGGTTGATTAGGCATTTCCTAACATATTCTTCAGAAACCTGGTTCTTAAATGAAAAGACAATGTTCCTGAAAATATATATCGTTAAATCTATATAGCCAATTAAAGCAAATAATGCAGAGAGAATCCGATACAGAAGTGAATTTTATGAACTGTTCGAGGAGCCAAATATTACATATAAGCTTATAAATATCTGTCGATTAAACTGACTGTACACTTAATAAGAATGGATGATCTGTGACCTGGGAGAAGAGTTCTTCTGCTAAATCCAGAGGACAGTAGATCCAGAGGGAGGCCAAAAGAATCAGGTAGAAAAACGATGTGGAAGAAGATGCCAGAACTGTTGGAGAGTATTGATGAACAGTTAGGCTATAAAAAAAGTGTCACGTATTGTTGGGCGAATTTTGAATTTCGCGAGCTCCAGCGAAACTCTGAAACCTCGCCTCGTATGGTGTAAAGGATTCGTAGGTCGCGGTTATTGAGCCAGGAATGCCTACTGGGAGTTTTCTAATGGGTCTGGCTGCTGGTTCTCGGTGCTTCGATTTTTGCGAAGCGTTGTCTGTTTTGCATAAGAACAGTCTGAAGCAGTCGTCGTGGTCTGAAAAGCAACATTAAAGGAAAATTGGAAGGCAGTGTGTGAAACTAAATGTGGTGGATACTCAGTGCAACTCCAGTACAGAATAAATAACGTTAGTGATTCTCGAAGGATAAGGACTTAGAATAATCATTTATGCTTATAGTGAATACAATTAAAAAGAAATGAATTCTTTGTGAAAAACCGGTGCGACTTTATTAAAGAAAGGCTACCTGTTCCAACATCACTGCTACTACTAACAATAAAAAGGAATGACGTAGACTTTAGAGGAGGGTTGATACTTCTAAAGGGTTGTTGAGCTAATGATTATATTGATGATTTTTTATTAGACCGTAAGTAATCGAACCGTAAATAGAACAGTAACTTCTCCAAAGCATGTTACCTGACTTTGTAAATATTGCGACTGTTATGTTTTGGATTGGAGCGTAAAATATTCAATAGGCCTATATTAAAAAGGTGTTCAGTGATGTGATTTATTGTGAAGTTACATGTGGACTATTCCGAGCACAAATAGACAAGTCCAAAATTGTGCTAGGCCTACTTCACGAAAAAAATAAATAAAACTAGCGTTAAAACAAATCTAATTATATTTCACACAGATCATGATTTAAGATTAAATCTAAAATGTATATTCAAACAGAGTTTTGAAGTAAGTTACTCCCCAGAATCAATTAAGGATTAATGCTTTTAACTTCTTGTTTCTCTATATATGACATGCTGGACTTGTCTATTTCTGCACTAAACCATCCAAATGCATATTTTCCTATTTATTTAATCATAGGCATAATGAAAACTGTATTTAAAAAAAAAAATATATTAATTCTGATCCAATGTAGGCCAAATTACAGAAATACGAAATAAGTTCATTTACAAATACTAAAAAAGAAACTTTAATGTACAATAAATTGATGTACTAAAACGTTGAATAATTTAAGCTCACGTTATAAAGCCATCCTTCACTGACCTTCAAAATTAATTAATCGCATAGGAAAGGTTCAGGAATAAGTAAAAGGGTGTAATTTCATATCAGATGACCTATACATTAAACTTTAGATTCTACAGTAACATTTTTCCACCTCCGAAAGATGATCGAAAGAATCAGAGATGCTTAAACATATTATTATATCTGCGCAGTTGCACTGGAATATTCATTCATGACGCACAGTGAATACATTTTCTGCATGTGCCTCCAAATCTGATAATTCAAGGAAAACTGATCTAATAATGCAATTTGTACACGGTTAGGCTTCAGGGTAGCATAGCTGCCTTTTATGCATCTGACCCGGGTACGATCCCCAGTCGGGGTAGTTTCCTGTTTTTTTTCGGTATTTTTCCTCACCTGTAAGACAAATTTCAGGATACAGTCGAATATCATCTGGGCATCGTAATCATCATTATCATATTCGCCGTGTTTTGTGTGAATGTGTGTGAATGGTATGTTTTGCTTCATATTGTAGTGTCTCGAAGAAGGCCCTGACGTTCAGCTGATCACTCAATCAGGGAATTCCTCCATGTGTGTGATCCATACTTTGAATTCCCTCTCCCGACATGTTGTGCCATTGACGGTGTGTGGCATGTAAAAATTACCTGTAAGGTTAAAGGTTAAACTATGTTAATGGAATGGAATAATACAACATGCCCACTGAATACATATATACTATTGTTATCATCAAGAGCTTCAAGGATTGAACCATTTGATCCGTTCCGTCTCCAAAATTTATAGGCCTACCTGTTCTCTCCATCGCTTCCATGATCTTTTAATTCTTCATTTACCCTTTAGCCTGCACCTATATGACTGTAATGGACTTCTTAATGGTGGCAATGCGTTGTAAATATGAATGCCAGTTTGATCTATATTCGTCAAATCTTTCTAATATATTTGCGATATTTAGTTCTTGGTGAATAGATTCGTTTGTTTTATAGTCAAGGAGAGTGTATCCTACAAGAGATCTAAGTAATTTCATCTCTGTTGCTTCAATTCTCCTCCTCAGGGATGTGGCTAAAACCCAGTTTTCTGAACCGTATGAAAATTTAGTAGTAAGTTACTAACGATCTGTAGGCTATAGGTATAATAGGCCTATAGGCTACTTTCTTTTCTCACTTTTTTTATTATAGTTCGTTTGATTTTGCCAATTAATTGAAGAACTTTTGTTAATTTGTTTTCCAAGTCATTTGAAACTTGGTATGAAATATTGCAGCCTAGATAATTGAATTCATGAACTTGTTCTAATGCTGTATTGTTTATAATATAATTATTTTAGTTCTGATGTAATCTGTTCCAAAAAAATCCATATATTTTTGTTTTTTTCCTTGGAAATTTCCAAATTATATTCTTTTGGTCCACTGCTGCGGTCTCGAGGTAGCGTGCTGCCTTGTCACGCAGCGGGCCCTGGTTCGATTCCCGGTCGGGACAGGCTCCTGGGTGAGATTTTTTCCGGTGTTTTTCCTATAAGACAAATAATAAGACAAATGTCAGGAAGCTTAAGGCCCAACGGTCCTCGAAAATCTTCCGGCCATCATTATCAACATCATCCTTCACCGGTGTGGAAAGTAACGGGAAGTTGCAAAGCATAATATTAAAATGCTATGATTGCAGTGAAAGACCTGCCCTCAGGCAGAATTACTATGGATGGATGGATGGATACTCTTTTGGTATATTCTATAATGTATAAACTGTCATTTGTAAACTGTTTTCTGAATTTGAAATAATTAGTTGGTCATCGGTAAATATTAAGGTGTTGAATATAATTTTTTTTAAATACTTGTTTTGTTGTATCTTTTCGATCCAGATTCTACAATATCATCTAGGTATAAATTAATAAGGATCGGAGATAGGGGACAACCTTGTCTGATTCTTTAATGACGTTTCTGTTATCTTTAGATATTCCATTGCCGACATTTACTCTTAATATTATTTGAGTACATTATTTTAATTGTTGATATTAGATGTAATGGTATTGATTTTCTTTCCATAGTAATCCATAATTATTTTTCTGTCTACCGAGTCGAATGCCTTTTTAAAATCAATAAATGATATGTATGTAGGCATTTTAAATGCATTGTGTTTTTCAATGATTTATGATGTAGAGAATATACAATCCTTGCAATATATTCCTTTTCTAAATTAATTTTGTTCTTGTAACAGTAAAGTTTCTGAAATCATGCCCAATCAGCCCAATCTTTTTTGCTATAATTTTTGCATATGTTTTGTATCCGGTGTTCAGCAGACTTATACCTCTATAATTATCTGGGTTAGTCCTGTCTCCTTTCTTGTGTAAAGGAATCACAATAGCTGTTCTCCATTCTTGTGTGATGTCATCATAAATCCAGCAAACATTTAGTAAGTTCATTTAGTAAGTGCAAAAATGTTTTACGCGCATATTTATGAAGTTCATCTGAACATGGAGCCTTTCTATATTCTAATTATTCTGTCGTTTTCTTTTTCTAGTTCTTCAATTGTTTGGAATTTTTTCTTCAGTGGTTTGATCATCAGTTGACTTAGTCCAAAGTCTTGTGTATTATTATTATTATTGATATTATTATTATTGATATTATTATTATTGATATTATTATTATTGATATTATTATTATTGATATTATTATTGATATTATTATTATTGATATTATTATTATTATTATTATTATTATTATTATTATTATTATTATTATTATTATTATTATTATTATTATTGGCCCTTGGGGTAGTAGGAGATTAAGCCTCCGAACTTTCTAAACAATCGGCACTAGATGTCAGCCGGTTTTGTCAGTCCTCCGTGACGACCGTCTTTACCCCCAGAATAAGCATCTGATACTCATTTTCGTTAGGGGCTGATTTGACCCCAGAGACACGGAACCGCCAGAGAGTTTAAAGCCAGTTTAAAAATTCTTACCGCACCGGAACTCGAACCCCCGACCTTCCGCCTCGTAGCGTATTGCCGTTATTAACTACGCTATGATGTACCCCTAGTATCAGTAAGAAACTGAAATGTGAACTACAAAATTCAAAGCTTCAATAAAACCATATTATAAGCAGAAAATTTAAATTAAAAAATTAAATCGTTGTAGTGAAAAACTTGCTTACACTTTTCATTTGACAGTCCATTTGTTTTCCTTCAATTATATAACAGTTTTATCGGGTTTGTTACAAAATATTCGTGAGTCATACTTCAAACATTCTGACATTTGTATTGACTTAACAGGAATTACAATTATCTGAGTTTTCAGAACCAAGTTACATGTTTGCTCAACTTTGATAACGGTATGTAAATTTTAGATATTACTCTTTTATTAACTTACACTCTTGTCAGAAAAAGAGAGGTGTAGCCTAGGCCATCGTATAAATATTATCTAATAATAAAATACTAGTTTCATCAAATATATATTAATTTTTTTTTCGAAATATTTGATTAAAATTATCATCAAAGAAAAGGGAAGTTTTGAGTGTTTCGAATGAAAAAATAAATTTAAACATTAGTATTTGAACACTGTGCATGTCGTAATAAAAATGCAATAAGGCAATATGACTAATTTATGATTTGGAAGATTATTCAGTGGTCGGGCCAGAATTGATTCCATTTTGTAAATGAGGTAATTCAAGACATAGAAATAGGCTATTTGCAGGACGTCAAGAGAGTTAGTTAATAACGAGAATAAAAAGATGGAAAGACAAGACTGAAAAAGAGAGCTTTAGAGTGTAAAAAGGATTTTCTGTACCAAAAGCATTAATAAGAATAATAATAATAATAATAATAATAATAATAATGACAATTATTATAGGCCTAACTGACTCACTGGCATTATCGAACCCATAGGTTTATGGCCGCGGGGACATAAGCACTCCATATATCCCTATCCTGAGCTAATGTCTTTTAATCATTTCTCTGTATAATCTACTTCCCACTAATCATGGTTAATGTTATTCTCCCACCTCACTCTTGATCTGAGCGTTTTCCTTCTGGTTAACCTACAAGAAGCTTCCATACACGTCTTTCATTCCCCATTCGTGCCACATGTCCTACCCATCGCAGTCTACGGGACTTAACTGTTATTATTATATCTGCCTTCCTATAAAGACCATGTTTATGGCCGTGCGGACATAAGCTCTCCATACATCCCTATCCTGAGCTTATGATTTCGAATCATTTATCTGTATAATCTACTTTCTAGAAATCATGGTTAATGTTATTCTCCCACCTCATTCTTGATCTGCCATTTGAGCGTTTTCGCTCTGGTTAACCTACAAGAAGCTTCCATACACGTCTTTCATTCCCCATTCGTGCCACATGTCCTACCCATCGCAGTCTATGGGACTTAACTGTTATTATTATATCTGGCTTCCTATAAAGACCATGTTGTCATTGTTATGAAGTCTCCTCCATTCACCTGTCTGTTAATCTCTCTTTGGTCCAAAAATTTTCCTATTAGTAAAAGTGATTAATTATAATTTTATTAATATTATTACTATTAGGTCTGTTATCAAAATTACTATTTTGAATTTTGTAAGTTCACTTCTTTCCGTTTTAATATGAGAATTAGTATAATTTAGTGGCTTGATTTGGATATAAGTTTCTAAAGGGAATAAGTTTAAACCTGCTAAATTAATTTATTATAAAATTGTTCAACTCAAGCGCCGATGAAATGTGCAAATATAGTAATAAAAGATTATGTAGTGGGAATAAATAGGATAGTCTATGTAAATTAGAAATGTAAGATACATTAGCCTCAAGGGTGAGTAAGTGAGAACGAGAGAAGAGGAAGGGAGGGAGAGGAACAGAATACTATAAGAAGCAAATTCATGTAAACCTAAATTAATCCCATTTTCGTCATGTTGATCAAACATCGGAGCAGAAATAAATGCTTCTCCACACAACAATTCTGACATAATATGAATATAATTAAAGAAAACATGGAATTCTCTTCATTCACAAATTCCTTTATAATTTACGACTATATAGGCCTATCCTGGTTTTCCACAAATGAGGTAAGGATGAACTGGCTGAATTGAAATATCTAAGAACAATAATTACGAATAGGAATGAGATACACAAAGAAATTAAACATAGGCTCAATTCTGGAAATGAATGCTATTATCCATTACAGGGACTCTCGTCGTCCAAACTTCTCTCAAAAAACGTTAAACTGAAATATATATAACTATCATTCTCCCAGTTATATTATATGGTTGCGAAACACGGAGTCTTACTTTAAGGGAGGAAAGGAGATTACGAGTATTTAAGGATAAATTTCTTTAGAAAAATATTTGATCTAAGAGAGATGAACAGGCAGGTGAGTGGAGAAAACTACATAACATTGAGCTACATGGTCTTTATAGGAGCCAAATGTAATAATAACGGTTATGTCTCGTAGACTGCGATGGGTAGGACATGTGGTATGAATGGGGAATGAAAGACGTGCATGGAATATTCTTGTAGGTTAACCAGAGGGAAAACGCCCAGTTGGTAGACCAATAATTTGGTGGGAGAACAACATTAACCATGATTTGATGGAAGTAGATTATACAGGGAATGATTGGAAAATATTAGCTCAGGATAGG
This sequence comes from Diploptera punctata, assembly GCA_030220185.1. Classification (NCBI taxonomy): domain Eukaryota; kingdom Metazoa; phylum Arthropoda; class Insecta; order Blattodea; family Blaberidae; genus Diploptera; species Diploptera punctata. The sequence continues at coordinate 371,598 of JASPKZ010007471.1, read as the reverse complement.
GATGTATGGAGAGCTTATGTCCGCGCGGCCATGAACCTACTGGTTCGAAAGTGACAGTGAGTTAATTAGTTATATTCTGATTTTTCGAGAACCGCTTTAATAAAATATTTTAAAATTAAATTTAATATTCAATATTATTTTTTAAATTGAAAGCAGCCTGTTTTACAGTAGGAATCATATTTATTAGTTCAAAAAGTTTAAGGATTTGCACAACGGCCCTTTCAAATATGAAAATAATTTATCATGATCATAACTGCGTAATATAATTGTGCCGCTCAGGGATCGTCTTTTGTTTTCGTTGCTTCTATTAGCGTAGATCTGATTACCTCCAAGGTTATCAATCACAAAATTACTTGCCTCGGGCCCATAGAAGGCAAGGATTGATTCATCTTTCTTTCCAAGGCGTATTAACATAAACCAATAATGATTCTCAAACCCACAGAGTGACTGAAAATAATTGTTTTCACTATGATTATCAATTAGGAAAGCTAGACAGAAAAATAAAGGGAGTTGGAAATGATCTCCTAAGTGAGTGAGTTTCCGTATAGGATTATACCAAACAGCTACGTGCACATAAATCAGTTTGATCATTAACTATAAAAATGATATTTAATGTAAACAAGTAGTCTGAAGTAAAAACAAAATCAAGATAAACATTTGATCATTCAGAAAAAGAATATAAATAAATAAATGATAATACTTTTACAAGACAAAGACCACACCATACCTCATACTACACTCATGCTAGCGTCCAAGCCAGGGTGGCTTCTTCCCTGGTCTACAGGACCAACTAAAACTGCGCCGCTTCTCGGCTTCAGACGACCTTGTCCATTTTTAGAGTTCCAATCCCATCTCGGAATGGATCGATGAATGAAAAAATGAATGAATGATAACGTTCTGCCTGTGCACCACGTATATGAAGGTTCCGAGGTAGAGGGGAGATGCGCCGTAGGCACAGCGCAGCAGGAGAGGTAAAGAGGGAGAGTGGGGGTAGATGCAAGGAGAAAGGAATATTGGCATAGTTCATGAATATCACAGTCTAGGGAGGATAACGACGCTGCAGTAATGAGCCGAAAAACGCACTTTCGGTTCATAATAATTATAAATATATATTTGTTTTTAAAACGAATCAATGTAACTTTCGATAAGATTATCCTAAATACATCATATATTGTCCTCCTCCAACAACTTTAGCACTGGGAGGTAGGGTATTCTTGCCATTCGGTTTACTACTCTTGCAGGTAGTTTCTTTTGTTCCTACAGCCGAGTCGAAGGGAAGTAGTATTAATTCACAAATATCCAGTTTTCAGTTTGTGGTTTTCTGTGACGTTGTCTTTCGAAAATAGGGCGGATGTTTCCTATATGATTGTACTTCCTTCCTGACTGATGTTGTCATCCAGTATCCGTCCCCTCAGCACATTCCTTTTAGCGCTAAACTCGTCTGAGGAGAACAATAAATATGTCTAGAAAGAAGTAATGAGAGGTATTTACTAAGAAAATATCCTACATGGACATCCTGGCGGAAGAAGTTGTAAGGGAAGGCCGAGGAAGAAGTGGGAGGTGAATATAGATGACATAACGAAAATAGTATTATGGAACACCACCAGTTTTAAAATCATATAGTCTGTACTGAAACAATTAGAAATATAATTCGGAGAAGAAAGACACATTATAGAAGTGAGATGTTACAATTGAACGGCAGTCTCTGGTATCGTCAAGAAAGAAGAAGATAAATTTAAGGGAATACACAATATTTTTGTCACTAATTATCATTGTTTGTGCGCAGATTATACCTAAATTAGGAGATTTGTATCGGGGCCTCGATTTTTATAATCATCTAGAATTTCAGAATCAGGCAGAATACAAGCTGCTGATATGGAATTCCTCAGACCAATAGCAGGATATCAAAGAACAGATAAAAAACATAACACAGAAATAAGACAACAACTAAAAGTAGAGGAATTAAACACAACAATAGTGAAATACAGAACCAACTGGAAAGAACACTTGGCAAGGATGACTGAGAATAGAATACCAAAAGCAGCATACAGCTATTCACCACGATGAAGAAGTTTGGGAAGACCAAGGAAAAGATGGAAACAGCAGCAATTTGGAGCCGGAACAGGCTAGTAAATAAGCCTAAACCGTGATGAAGATGAAGAATTTCAGTTGGGTTTAACGGCTACTATATCGTTCATGCTGTGTGATAGTTCATGAAAAAAAATGTTTTTTTCTGTTGATTTATCAGAATATAATTTTAGCTATTCCTCATTCACATCTTTATTACTACTGTGGCAGTAAGGTAGTCATTAGTGATTCTAACTCTCTTTTGAAAAGCTTATCTTAATCAGTAAACGTTAATAGCTTAATTTATATCTGTAGTCAGAGAGAATACTGTAAGATAAATATATAATCGCCAGTTTTCAACATAATGTTTTAGCCAAGAGACATACAAATTCGGAAAATATTATGAATTCTGGGTAACCAACTCCTTCGCCGAGTCCAGAAGTCTTGCAAAATGATTTCAGTACACTTAACTAATTTTTCGAATTAACGACTTATTTCCTGTGGCCTCAGCTGTATCATTAGGCCTAATATGTTTCCCGTCAACATGTAACACAGGTCTGTGAAGGATGGGGGATACAATGATTCATAAATTGTCAGCCAACGATATAAGCTTAGTGATTGTAGAGGATAAAATATAAAGTGATCCAATCAAAGACCTTACGAGACCATAGGGTAATAGGAGGTTAACCTTTTCATTTCCACGTTATGAATTCGAGTATGAATTTGTGTAGGCCTATATTTTACTATGTTTTAATACAAAGTACTAAACATATAAAAAAAAGTTTAATATTCTTGTCAAATTGAGGTTTATATCTTATTGTTCAGAAATATATGAACGTAAAAACACAGACGATATTGTGATAAAACTCGTTACTAGAAGCTGTTGTTTATTTAAAATATTTATGTACACATTATCCTGTATTACAGCTTTCAAAATTATGTTATTTGGAGCCACGCTGGGGATGATAGTTTAAGGATCTCATCGTTCTATACAATCTGTAGGCCCTACTAGTTTCATCCGTGTCCTGAGTCTTTCATGACTGCCACCTTTACCCCAGGACATACTTATGGTATTAATTTCAGCTAGAGGCTGAGTCGAATCCAAGAACATGGAGCCACCAGAAAGTTTAGGCCAGTTTGAAAAAAAAAAAATGATCACATCGGGACCCGAACCTGCGAACCTGTAGCGTATATTCTTAACCAACTACTGTCAAAAATGTACGGTTTTAGTATTGTAAGATAAAAAGATCATATCAAATACACCGCCTCACCTAATGTATGCCAATAAGGTATTTGTCCACATCAACCATTCCATCTTTAGTTATGTGTTCAGGCGATATTTGTCGGATGATATGTAAAATGTGTGCTGCTAGAACCACATTAGCTCAACAACATTCAGTGACACATCTTACAAGATCAATCAGCACGTCCAGCAGTGGAATCAATTTGTAAACAGAAAACACATTCCATCAGATGAATTCGGATGTCGATCTTGTCAATAAGGGATGCGTACTGTGAACTAGGAGATTTAAAATATTTATTCTTATCATTACAGAACTACAAGGGTTCATTTTAGGGCATAAGTTCTTAATGGTTATCTACTTGCTCCTCCTATAACATACAGAACTGTCCAATAGGAAGTGCGTAGCTGAAACAATTGATTTAGTAACCTTGTATATTGCTACGTAGCAGCCAGTATTGTATTTTACGATTCATTTAAATAAATCGTTATTTTTATAATTAATTATGAACCACCATTAACATTACTACATGCCATGCCATTCACTTAGTTTAACCTCTACATTTTGGGTACTACTATGTCCCACACTCTACCCGGACCTTAAATTGACACGACCTATCGGAAGAAGGATTTTATTATGTATCACACACATATTTTTCTGGCCACAAAGTACCTGGAGGGGCTCCCCAAATGAGGGATCAGCTCAATTTTAGAGCTGCCTCCAAGACAAGACAAGGTTAAGACGAAACAACCATTCTCACAGACACATACACACACACACACACACACACACATACACACACACACACACACACACATACACACACACACACACATACATACTACTGTAAACAAGGTGAATATGATAATTATTATTATAATCGCCAGATGATGTTTGGGGACCGTTTGGGCCTTAATGGTTCTTGTCATTTGCCTTATAGGTGAGGGAAAACCTCGAAAAATGCTATCACCCAGGAAACTAGTTCTAGGCTATATAACATTTTTAAACAATGAAACATGTACCTGAGATCTCGGTCGTCCTCAATGAAATAAAATTCCAATAAAACATTTTAGGCCTTTCGGAACATATTTTTTTCAGCTGTGATGACGTAACATGTTCCGAGAGGCCTACAATTGTTTTAATGGAATTTTATTTGATTGACGATTTTTGTTGAGGCACAATATCTGGATAACTCAGATTATTACCGTCGCTTTTTAAATTTGGGAAGCAAAAGACTGACAAATTTTGCTTAGAGGCCTCTTATTTCAGGCATGAGGTTCTTTAACATTCCGTAAATCTACGAAGCGGGGACCCACGATTATCTTTCCTTCCGAAGAATGCCATACACAGGATTTACGCCCTTAAAAATCAATTGTCTCTAGCCGGGTTTGAACCCGCAAACCTCGAAACCATAAGCGACCTTGGTAACCATTACTCCACAAGGAAATACTGATTCGTATTTATTTATTAGTTTATATGTTTTTTTCTCATAGCATTGTAATTGTTCAAGGTCTGCGAATGGCGGACATTTTGTTATAATGTTATAAAAGGAATTAGGAAATGACGTCATGATTTATATAGCCCCGCTGTATGGAAGCGTCAGACGAGGTCATATCAATGAGCAAGTTGTGATCGTATGTAAATTCCGCAAATACCAGCGCAGCTAGCGATGATGTCCTCAAACGCGGAAGTGGCCTCGCAGCCGTGCCGGCTCTTCGCTCCAGTGGCGTACACAGGCCTCGCTACTTGTTTTATGGAGCAAATACTTTCTACCGATTTTATCGCAGAGTTATTTGGCATATGCGGCAGCGTTTGAGACTGTATTCGGGAATTCCTGAATTAAAAGCCACATTATCCAAGGACCTTATACTCAACCGTCTGAATTTAGTTCACATCACCGATATCCATTATCTAACTCCCATCCCAGTAATATACTCGCACTTTACACCTAGGCTTTAAGTCATTCATATTTATATTATTTATTAAAGGTTTATGTATTATTTGTTAAATAATGCTAGGGGATATTTTCAGTAAAAAAAAGCACAATACCAATTTATAAAATCTCCAAAAAAATACAAAAATACTGAAAAAAAAAATGCAAGAATTGCCGTTGTATAATTTAGCTCCGACCTGAGGAATACTGTATTCATACATACATACATAAATACGTACATAGCCTATAGAGTTCTTGGTGACAAAAAAGTACGAGTAGGGAAAACATGAAATAGAATTCGCATGACTCTAACCTAAGAATCATAAAAAAAAAAAAAAAACGATATGACTGCTCCAAAATTTAGGACATAATCATGTGAAAATAGAATTCTCAATCCAACGGATTTGTAATACTAACCGATCATGATGCATCACTCGATTTAATAACGGACATAAAAAAAGTAAAAAAAATCGTAAATTTAACTAAATCTCCTCAAATCTCAATCCAACTACTCAAATGTGCCGGAACGTGAGGAAATTGCCGTCTTTTCACAATTTTTGGGTTAGATTTATGTGAATTTCCAATTTACTTGTCCCCTATATCTCCTCCCCAACATTATATAGGCCCTATATATATATATATATATATATATATATATATATATATATATGGTATGATAAGAAAAATAAATGCCTGGACGGGATTCGAACCCGGATCTCTGAGTCTGTACCTCAGCGTGATATCCATTACACTACCAGGCGAATCCAATTCAAACACTTATTTTTCTTATATATGTATTATACTCTCCATTATTACTAGATGTCGCGAGAACACTGTCTTCACTGCCATCTAGTAGCTGACTATATCAAGTAAGCAAATTAAAGAGAATATTTATTTTTACTTTATAGCAGTGACGCTTTATCGATGTTATAATTAAATGTTTTAACATTGAGCAATGCAAGCTTAATGTGGTATGATAAGAAAAATATGGTATGATAAGAAAAATAAATATATATATATATATATATATATATATATACATGAAATCGGTAACTAAATTATACTACGGTTCTGCAACTAAGAAAATATGACGTGTCATAACTCCATATCCTTATCTCTACGTACTTCTCTAAAATAAAGAAACCAATCAGTTCAGATCGATGAAAATTTCTATATATTTCATAATACTAGTATGAAAATTTCTATATATTTCATGATACTAGTATAGCGAGTAACTTTCTAGACAATCCCGCTAAGATAGACACATTATCACACTCGCCAAACATATTTTTGCATCTCAACTACATCGCATATTGTGAAAAAATATGTAGGTCTGATATAAATAAATATTGATTTGTGGATTTCACACCACTTTGGGATTTATTTTCTTGGTGCCTATCTAATACAGGTGCAGCGTGATTCTGAAACCAAGCAAGGTTGATGTCTGCCATAAACTCCACACATTTTTGGAATTGTAATACGTAAACAATGTGGACATTACGTTTATAGTAGCCCTTGGTTGTTTTGTTTTAACAACTGCGGCTTTGATATATGGCTTCCATCTGTATTAGCACCCAATAACGTAGAAATGTGTTCTTTGATAATTTTATATTCAAGCGTATTTTTTTAAGGACTTGGAAGCTAAGTACTCTCGAGCAAGTAGCGCCAAAATAGATTTCTCTTATACACTTTAGATAAATCTTACCCTTCTTTTCGAATAATGGATTTTACTTGTTTAATGGATCAATAGCAGATATTGTAACACTTAGACTACATCCACACTTTTTTTTAACGTTGTGGCGCTTGCGGATTCTGTATAACCAGTCCGAACTAGCCGAAAATCCGTTGATACCAAGTTGTTTCGCAAGACGTTAGCAGCTTGAATTTCATCATCCCACACTGCAATTCCGCTTGCATAAAATTGTTCATACCACTTGTACATCGCGTCTTCTAACATTTCTTGAACTGATTGCCGCATTCGCTAGACATGAGAACTTTTTTTCGTTTACATCACATTTAATCACAATGCAATAAGAGCTCAGCTTTTGTTTTGTGATTCCATATTTAACATATAGGCCTACATATCTAATAGTGGCATCATTTCAAGCTTTTCGATAATTTGATTTATGCTAGTATTCCATGTATGTATATTCGCCTGGTGGTGTAATGGATATCACACTGAGGTACAGACTCAGAGATCCGGGTTCGAATCCCGTCCAGGCATTTATTTTTCTTATCATACCATATTAAGCTTGCATTGCTCAATGTTAAACATTTAATTATAACATCGATAAAGCGTCACTGCTATAAAGTAAAAATGTTCTATTTAATTTGCTTACTTGTTATAGTCAGCTACTAGATGGCAGTGAAGACTGAGTTCTCGCGACATCTAGTAATAATGGAGAATATAATACATACATAAGAAAAATGAATGCTTGAATTGGATTCGCCTGGTGGTGTAATGGATATCACACTGAGGTACAGACTCAGAGATCCGGGTTCGAATCCCGTCCAGGCATTTATTTTTCTTATCATACCATATATATATATATATATATTAATTTTAAGGTACTTGTCCAATTTAAATTAAATCTAGTTTAATGGGTTCGGAAATATCGAGGATATACTGTAATTACTTCACTACATTTTCCTTGTTGATCGTAGTTGTGAAGAATATAATCATTTTTTTATTAATTTAATTGTGGTTGTAAAATATGTTGCACTTTCAACTATAAGAAATTAGGATAATGATAAGAATTTTGTTTTTAGATTTTGATGGGTTAATTCTTTCATGTTTTAACTCATATTTGCTTAAAGCTCGAACTAACTAGTTGGTGTGCTTTAAGCTTTTAAAATACAATTATTTATACGTGCTGCAGAATAATAAGCAATCTATTTTAAACAATTAGTTATCCTTTGATCGCATTACACGAATAGGTATTTAAAAAATACTTACATTTTATCGTAACCTATAGTTTAATAAAATTCATTATACAGGGATTGTGTAAACTATGCGAATTCTTTAGGATAATACATCCGTAACCATAACGAAAAAGTTCTGCATAGTTCTAATAAATATGTAGGCCTATAACAATAATAGTATTAATAAAAATAATTATCAATTTCATTCTCGGCTTTCTGGCATATTCCATTTCAAATTTAAATATGGTTCCTTCAATGCTTATTTGAACGTTTCTCTTCCCAAGGGATCTGCAATTGAGCAGTTTCTGGGCCAGGGTATTATTGATCATTCGTATTAGGCCTATGTGGTTATACAAGTAGTTTCCGTCATAGCAGGCCTATAGTTCCGGAAGATCGCAGGATCGATGGAATGAGAACTTTAAACTGGCCTAATACACTAGTGGCATGTGGCCCTGAGTTCTGTTAAATCTGTAACGAAAATGAGTATCTGAACGATTGTTCTATGAATAGAAAGGCGGCCGTCACGCAGTGTTGATAACCCGGCTGATATTTGAAGCTGATTGTCTAGTAACCTACCCGAAAGGCTTCCTAAGGTCTGTTATGGAATTACTTTATCTTTAGGGCACGCCGCATTGTAGTTGGTTAAGTAAATACGCTACAAGCCGGAAGATCTTGAGTTCGATTAGTAACGGATTTAGACCTCTGAACTGGCTCAAACATTCTATCGGCACCATGGTCTAGAGTCATTTGATCCTCTAAGAAAAATGAGTATTTGACAAATTTCCTGCTGTAAAAGACGGCTGTCCCGCAGGGCTGATATCCCGGATGACATCTCCCCTCACATGTCGTCTAAAAGGTGGTAGCCTTAACCTCCTACTACCCGAATAATCCAGTGGTTTCTGTACATCTTGATAATGTCAAAGATTATTTGCATATTTAGTACTATTCGGATATTCTCCTTCCGTTTATAGTTGTAGAGAGTATGGGATTAAAGACTGGCAACGATCAAAAGTGGGACCACCGATGCTAAATTTGAATATGCTACTCTATTAATCACTTTTTAATATCTACTGCCACTATACCGTCAAAGAGTTCTACTCCCACTCTACCCAACAGTTTCTATAGTTAAAGTAGACGGAGAGAATGAGAGCAAATATCCGGCGCTCACCGTAAAGAGCATTCTGGCAATAGGAGTATAATCAGTAGGCACGTTTTGAGGCTTTAAGGTGGCAACCTACACTAAAATCATTCAGTGTTATGTTGGTCCTCCATTCTGAGAATATGTCTACTCCAAACCTTTAGAAAAATAATAATAATAATAATAATAATAATAATAATAATAATAATAATAATAATAATAATATAATAATAATAATGATAATAATAATAATAATGATAATAATGATAATAATAATAATGATAATAATAATGACGACAATAATAATGACGACAATAATAATGACAATAATAATGACAATAATAATGACAATAATAATGACAATAATAATGACAATAATAATGACAATAATAATGACAATAATAATGACAATAATAATGACAATAATAATGACAATAATAATGACAATAATAATGATAATAATAATGATAATAATAATGATAATAATAATGATAATAATAATGATAATAATAATTAGTAGTAGTAGTAGTAGTAGTAGTAGTAGTAGTAGTAGTAGTAGTAGTAGTAGTAGTAGCAGTAGTAGCAGTATAAGTGATAGTAATAATTGTATGAGCGGCAATAATAATATTAATAAATCTTCCACTCATGTGTTAGGACATGTGACCTATTCCTGAGTCAAACCATCTTATTTGGACGTCTAATTAACTTTTCCCTTGAAGCCTGTTTGGATGGATAATTTTTGGATTCTTTCTCTACCCATTATTTTGGGGTTTACCTTCAAATTTTCTCTCTTTGTTTCTAAATATTGTAATACTGATTCAATCTGTAGTTTTCAACACTTTTTTCATTTCTCTTATAGTTACACTTTCTATATCCAGTTGTATACTTCATGAATTACATCTCTGCTGATGTCAGTTGAGTGTCATTGTGTTTTCTGATGGTCCACGTTTCATTACCATATGCCTACTACTGCTACTACTAATAATAATGATGATGATGATAATAATAATAATAATACTAATAATAATAATATTAATAATAATAATAGAGGTTGAAGGCACGAATATGATATAGGCCTATATATATTTTTTGTTTTAATTAGTTAGTCTCAAAACGGATATTGATATGAAAATTTAACAAAAATGTTTATTAATTTTATATGACATGTGATGTATCAATATAAATTGTGTACGCATTTCAGAATTTTCAAATTTAATTTTTACTAAATTTAGTCAAAATCTCAGTGTTCTCAAACAGGGTAGTAATAGGAAACAATGTAATTTTAATTATTTATAGTTCAGCGATAAAATTACAGAGGAAAACGTATAAAATTGCCACAAATAGAAAGAATATTATTTAACTTAGTTTGAACTATCTGTTTGCTTTATTTTGATGGAAAAATTGCTGAGAATCATTTATCACTAAACATTGTGATTTTCCTTAATTTGAAACAGCTACATTCTCAGCTTAATTAATACAATTCTTCTATGAAGATGCAGTAATATAAAATAAGATTATGTTTATCTATGAAAAAATCTGATAAAACGTACTGTAGAAAAAATTAATATATAGCTATAAAATAATACATAGGGATATAAAAACTATCGAAAAAACGTACACGGGTAAGTCGAGGTGCCTGCATTTAATTTTTGGATGCTTTAGTAGGTCCATTAACCTTTATTACATCTTAAAATATAATTTCCTCAATTCGTGTGGAACTCAGGGTGAGATGAGATGAAGTCCCTGTATTTTAGAGGTAAAAGGTGCCGGGCGACCACCCTGTGACGACAGGGGTAGATAAAATAAATAGAACGAAATGGATGAGGTGAGAAAATCCTCCCCAGGCTCCGTTTCGTCCATCACGAAACCCAGATGGAGTGACCGAGAAACGATTTCGAGTCCTAAGCGGTGAGAGACGAGCGTTTAGCCATTTGCTCCACGGAGCCGCTATATCACATCTTTTTTGCCGGTAATTCTTTCTTAGCGCTTTATTTTCTTTCCTTCATTTTGTTCTTAGCATCTCAACACTCTTGTTTTGAGGTGGTAGATATGAGAAAATATCATATTACTACCATATAGGTATCTCATATTACAACCATCTCTACATTACAATTTCTATCAGTATGAGAAACAGAAAAAACACATTTATTTTAAATATTAAATTACATTGCAAATCCTAATTAGTATAGAGTAATTTAGCTTATTTTTTTCTTCTAAGTTACTAAGCTCATAGACGTAAATCACACTTCAACATCAGAGAGGAAAAACTTTGAACATCGCGACAAATGAAAAACAGCCACCGAGCACGACCATTACTGAAAGGCCAATGACATTTTCAAAAACATCTTAAGCTGAAGAATACATAATTTCCAAGCATTCAGAAATATATTGTTAGCCTATTTCATATTGATACCCCATCTCATATTCCTACCTATAACAACAACAATAATAATAAGCTACAATTCAAGCTGTTTTTGGTATGAGCATAAAATAAAAATTGTATTGTCTGTATATTTGTATAAATGAGATGCACAAAGAAATTATACATAGCCTTAATTCTGGAAATGCATGCTATTATGCATTGCAGGGACTCTTTTCCCAACTCCTTTCAAAAAACGTTAAAGTGAAAATATATAAAACTGTTATTCTCCCAGTTATATTAATTACATGGATGCGAAAAAATTACACTTATTTTAAGCGGGGGAAGAAGATTACGAGTACTTGAGAATAAAGGTCTTAGGAAAAATTTTAACCAAGGAGGGATAGACAGACAGGTGAATGGAGAAAACGACATAACAGTGAGCTACATGATCTTTATTAGGAAGCCAGGTATAATAAGAAAAATTAAACTCGTAGACTGTGATTGGCAGGACATTTGGCACTACTGGGGAATGAAAGAGATGAATGGAAACTTCTTGTAAGATAACCAGGGTGAAAATGCCCAGTTGGTAGACCAAGAATGAAGTGGGAGAATAACATTAACCATGATTTGAGGGAAGTAGATTATACAGAGGTTGATTAAAAACATTAACTCAGGATGGAGATGTATGGAGAGCTTATGTCCGCGCGGCCATGAACTTAGAGGTTCAATAGAGTCAGTGAGTTAGAGTTAGTATCTTTGTACTTTTTATTTTCATAAAACATTAGGGTAATTGATATTCAGACATATTGTTCAAGAGGCTTCAGACATATTGTTCAAGAGAAATGAATTAAATCTTGAGAAAAATATATTTTTTCGTTCCGGAAGCCCCGAACAATATTTTACTTCGGAGATTTCATTTCATCCCCACATGGTATATTCCCGTTATTGAGATACGATACAGCCATATAAAATATCAATCATCTTTATTTTTTATTACCTTCATCACGTCATTGCTACGGAAACTATAACATAATTTCGGACATCCTTGTAGGCTCTTATTACAATGACCTGTGAAAAAATAATAAACATTGTTCTTTCCTCTATTCACTGCTCATATTGGCTTGCTTGAAAAAGATCAAGCCCCCAGCCTCAGCCAACATTTCACTAAAACGTATAATGAAACCACAGGACTTGCGACTCGTATATTCAGAGGATTCCGGGTTTAAATCTTCTAGTCCTTAATAAAACAGTTCCTTTTTTTCTATGCCCCAAGTTGTTACTTCGACATTTCTGGTGCTCTCCTGGCGTAATTGTAACTCACTTCTAAAGTTGGGGCGCCTGGAAGGCGGGGTTAAGCTGCTCCGATGATATGATGAGTGTTGATAATAGTGGTGCGCCGGGACAGTCCTTAATCCTAAACTTAAATTTAAGGCGAATATGAATGATGATAATGATGGCCATATGATGTTCGGGGACCGTTTGGGCCTTAAAGTTTCCTGATATTTGTCTTACTGGTGAGGAACAACTCCGGAAAAACCTCGCCCAGGAAATATGTCCTGACCGGGGATCGAATTCGGGCCCGCTGCGTGACAATGCAGTGCGCTACGGGTGACCACGGCGATGAACGATAAAGTAGAGTAAATTAATTTAATTACCAAGTTTTATTTTAAATCGTTGAAAAGCTGTAAAATATCGAACATTTAAAAACCATATGATGCACACAACACATATATATATATATTATTATTATTATTATTATTATTATTATTATTATTATTATTATTATTATTATTATTTCTTGTATATTTCATGTTAAGGAAGTTAGAGATATAATACAAAAAATGGGGATTACAAATAAATTATAATATAATAGGATATCTTTCATTGGATACAACGGATGAGCTAAAATACAATTTATGAAGAATAAATAATGATAAAAAAATTAAATATTTTGATCTATTTTCAGATAAAAATGAGAATTCAACTCCAGAAATTGAAAGAAGAATAACTGATGGAAGAAGAATCATTGGTATGTTGAACTTAGTGCTTTGGAATAGAAATATAATACACAGAACGAAGAAAACTATATTTCATGTTCCGTTAGAAAGTATTTTATTATATAGGTCCGAAACCTGGACAGTAAGTAGAAAACAAGCCAACAAGCTGTTACAGTAGAAATGAATTTTTGGAGATTATCGACAAGAATTTCAAGAAGAGAGAAAATCAGTAACAGCACAATAAGGGAAATTATACAAGCTGAAAGACACATATTAGAAAAAAATAGAACAAAAAAGTTTGAAATGGTATAAGAATGGAAGAAAATAGAATGCCAAAGAAGATCCTTAATTGAATAGCTAATGAAAGAAGTGGAAGAGTCAGACCAAAAGAAAGGGGCTGCCGGACATTGGCATCTTTTAAAAGAAATCTAAATTTATATTTGCTCTAAACTCGACTTCATTATTATCCAGTGTAAGATATATATATATATATATATATATATATATTAATTGGTGTTTCCCATATAATGTATCATATTTATATTATTATTATTATTATTATTATTATTATTATTATTATTATTATTATTATTATTATTATTATTATTATTATTTATCGTATCATTATTGTTATTACCCTATAAAATGTTGTTTGTACATGACATTTACATTGCTACATTTATTGTATCTTAAACTGTTTATAATTAGTATAGTGTATATCTATATTTGTCGAATATTTATTTGTATTTGTGCTGGTTGAGTGGAAGAGAGGGCCTTATGGCCTTAACTCTGCCAGAATAAATAAAGTATTATTATTATTATTATTATTATTATTATTATTATTATTACTATTATTATTATTATTATTATTATTATTAAAATGCTAGATAGATGGAGTAATGAGAAGTGTGGAAGCTACAGATTTGAGGGAAGAAGATGCATTAGACAGGAACCTCTAGTGACAAATCATTTTGGGTTGAAGGAGAAACATAGTATAGTGGAATATTCCTAATAAATATTATTATTATTATTATTATTATTATTATTATTATTATTATTATTATTATTATTATATTTTATCTCAAGGAGTTAAAATCGTAATTTCTTTCCACTTCATAAAGGACGATTTTTATTATGTATTAATGTAATACAGATTACGATGTGTTAATGGCAAAACGAAATATATAACAATAATAAGCCTATAACTTGATTATAGATTGCCTAAGGAAGCGTTCATAAAGCTTACTTGGTGAACAGGTTTGAGTCAGACAGTTCTTAATCTTAATATATAAAAATTACGTGTCACGCTGTTTGTCCGCGATGGAATCCTAAACTACTAAACCGATTTTAATAAAATTTTGCACACTGTGTGCTGTTTGATCCAACTTGAGACTTACGGTTGATTATAACTAAATTTATAGTCGCATTATGTTTATTGCAAATTATTTATTTATTATTTAACAAAAAGTTACACGATTCTAACAGATGGCCGTGTAAGGTAATTGGTTTATTATTTAACCAGGTGGCTGTGCTTTTTGTTGCAACCGCGAATTTCAATTGAATTACATCATCATCATCATCATCATAGTACATTCACGAATTTAGGCCATTTGTTGACCTGTTTCGGCCTCAAGAGAAACACCATCCAAAAGTCTTTTGAGTGGACGTCCTGGTCTTCTTCTTCCTGCAGGTTGATATCTTAACATTTGTTTGGGTATTCTGTGATCTTCCATTCGATGAACATGTTGCATCCATCTTGACTTATAATCAGAAATTTTGTTTTCTAAAGATTCCATGTGTAATTCTTCTAAGATGTCTTCATTTTTTTTGTGATCTAGTAGTGTGTATCCTGCAGTCCTCCGAGGATATCTCATTTCAGCAGATCTAAGTATCTGTATATCCTTCTGTTTCAACGTCCATACTTCACTACCATACAAAAGAGTTGGAAGAGCCAGTGTTTTATACACTTTTAATGGGTTGTAAGGGGTAGTGACGTGTGTATAACCTCTCCTACCCAATTCTCATCCTCACCTTCTCGTGGTACAACCCGTTTTCACAAACGATGCTCTGAGGACCGAGTTGTGCTTATTAAATAGAACACAACCACGCATCTACTACCATTTGTGCTGGGGGGGGTAGAGAAAGAACCCTTTAAGCCACGGTCTGCTAACCATTTGTGGGTAAGTAAACCACACTACTGCTACCATTTACGACGTTAGAAAAGCAAACTACGCTCAGCGTAACACTTGGCCGGGATCGAGTTTTGTTAATGCTGTATTTATTAATGTGATCGTGATATTCAAAGATGTTATCGGTAAGAAAGCAGCCTGCCTCGGGCCCATGAAAGGCAGCTATTAATTCATCTTTCTTTCCCTGATGAACATACATACAAATATAAATTCTGATTACTAAATGCATACAGTGAGTGATTTTGTTACAGGATAGTAAGCAACTACTATACTTGAATAATAACAAAGGGGCGTTGTATAAAAAATAAGCTTTTAATATAAACAAGTTGGATTTTAAAATAAATAATAAATTAATAACAAAAGATGATTCTTGATCAATCAATCAAGCATAGCTTGTAGAAATAACTAAACACATAACGTACCAGACATAATGCCACACTCACACAGATGTCCAAGCTTTTTAGGAATCACTTCTTCCGTACATTGCTGGACTAACTCAAAATCGACCTCTTCTCGGTCTCAATCAACTTGTCTATACATAGACCACCATATTAACTTCCCAGCTGCATGGTGAGTTAAAATTGGATTCGACTTTTTGAATCCGCTTTTAAGTAACTAAACGCCACTTGCTAGGCTGATCGAATGATGATGTTCGGTAAGAGT
Organism: Diploptera punctata; assembly: GCA_030220185.1. Taxonomy (NCBI): domain Eukaryota; kingdom Metazoa; phylum Arthropoda; class Insecta; order Blattodea; family Blaberidae; genus Diploptera; species Diploptera punctata. The sequence continues at coordinate 355,086 of JASPKZ010007471.1, read as the reverse complement.
ACAATGCATATAAAGGTTCGCAAGTAGAGGGGATATGCGCTGTAGAGATGCGCGGCAGAAAGGATGAAAAAGGAAGGGATAGCCACACGGAAAAGAGGACATTGGCATATTTCATAAATGTTCTGTAGTAGGGAGGAGAACAAAGATAACATACTGAACCGCAGAAAGGCACTTTCGGTTCAGAGTCACGGCGGTATAACCGTTCCATCGGGCACTGAGTAAATGCAGTATCCTAATGTTTGTCCAGAGACTAAAAGGTAGCAGTCCTACCACTGAACTACTTAGCGTCGGGCCAGTAACCTGTCCTAAGGAACTTCAAAACTACTTTCAAGTCTCAACACGAAAAAATCCAGAAGGAATTGAAATATGACGATCCTCAGCAAAGAAATATGGTTAAAAGAAAACGGCACAATGATATTGTAAGATACGCAACCTGGAATGTCCGAAGCATCCATGAAAAAGAAGAGGAACTAGACAGTATATTTAAAAATAGAAACATTGATATTGCAGTAACTACAGAAACTAAGAAGAAACTTAAAGGAACGAAAGAAACACGAAATTATATACAAATATATAGCGGTGTTGACAGGAAAACCCATGGACAAGCTGGAGTAATGATTTGGATTAATAAAACCATAAGAAATAAAATTCAACACTACACTTACTGGAATTGAATTACAAATATTGGTTATTTCATAATTTAAGTATGTTCAGTGTTTATTTTATTTTCAATTTATTGATAATAATATTAATTTGGTGTGTAAGTATTCGTTTTAAGTAATCTGGCTGAAAGACAGCAACTTAATTTAAATTAACTGGACCGAGAAGCGAACATTGGACAATATGGCGAATCAATTCTAGAGACCATGAATGACAAGATTATCAAGTGAATTTCCGCAAATTTGTATAGGCCTATGTGACATAAATCTTACATTTAAGAAGAATGTCAATTTAAAAACATATGAAGGTCCTAAGGAACGGAGTAACAGAATTGTAAGTAAGTCTGTTAGTTATAATAATATGCCTAATATTACAGAAACAATCCCCATGCCTAAATTAAATGAAAAACAAGATGACTGTAATATATCACAAGATGATATTACTGTACAGAGACTTCTTGATAATGAGAATCCAAACTGCCAACAAGTTCGTAGAAAAAAACGAAAGTATAATGAAATCAGCAAGCCTACTCAAAATATTCCATCAATAAATGTATATAATCCTTATGATACACTTATGGATGATAATGAAAATGCAGACAACATAAATTCATCTCAATCAACAGAACCACTTCCACATAAACCACCACCCATATTTATACCGGGTGTAGTTAACGTACCAGAACTAAAAAACTGCGTAAAACAAAAACTTTCTGATTTAGATTTCTCACTTAGTTTACTACAACATAATTTAACGTATACCTTAGCCACAGCAACGCGTGGTCGGGACTTTATATATATATATATATATATATATATATATATATATATATATATATATATAACAAAGTCGGATTAGTTACACTATTTATAACTCAAGAACGGCTGGACCGTTTATGATCTTTGATTTGTTGGATTTGTTTCCGCCCCGAATAGCAGATAACTATTAAAACATCGGAAAAATTAACGTAAAAATATTTAAAGGCGATACGACGTTCGCCGGGCCAGCTAGTATACTATAAGTTCTCAGATAATTCTATAAACTTTTAGTTGAAAGTAGGAAAGATGTGAAGTACAGTGCGATCAGTATAGCACTGGATAGCAGACGCGGGGATTTCACTATACACTGCTGACGCACTCGCGGCGGGGAACGGACAGTGTAGGATCGTGGTGATACAACCACACACATTTTCGTAACTATTTTACAAATTGTCATATTTCCGAACACTTTAATAACCTCTCTTGGCTCCGTCTTACTGACAAACGTAAATTGCACTCTCTTTCACTACTTTTCAAGCTTCTGAATTCCTACATTCCTACTTACCTGACGTCCAGATTTGAGAAGTTATCCTCTTACCACAATATTGACACTAGGTCACAAGATAAGTCTACTAACAATTCCTCTTCATAGCACTTCCTCCTATTCTACTTCCTTCACAGTAGCCTCTGCCCGCTCCTGGAATCTCCTTCCTCAATATATCAAGGGTTGCCGCACACTTGGCACCTTTAAGTCACGCTTATACAGTTACCTGTTGTCTAATAATTAATTTGTCTCTATTTATTTAATTTTACACTATGTCATTAATCTTTTCCTCGTTTTTTATATAACTTGTACATATTATATATTTAATTCCTTAAATTTAGAGTAAATCAAAATACATTATATATATTAATTGTATTGTGTTCATAACATGTAATCGTTTATATATATTGTAATTTAGATGTAAGAATATATTTTTGTATTTTTTTAAACCTGGTTGAGTGGTAGACAAGGCCTTATGGCCTTAACTCTGCCAGGTAAAATAAAGCTATTTTATTATTATTATTATTATTATTATTATTATTATTATTATTATTATTATTATTATTACTTACCAACTTTATTCAAGCAGGTGCTGGAACTGTTCACCTTCGTTGTCCATACATTTTTTGGCACCTCTTTATAACATTTGTTGTACAGATTATGGACTGTTGAACGTGACGGAATTTTTACACCCGGGAATCGTGTTTCAAAAAGACTTCATACTTGGCTGGCAGACAGATTTAACAAATACTGATCATAAATAAATACACGTTCTTCAGTAGAAAAACTATTAGTCATTGTACAATTTACATTTTTCACTTATACACACGCCATACAATTTACACTTATACACGTCTGTTTTATAAGATACAAATTTTAAAATTGAAATAACTTATGCATACGCCATTCAGTACACAAGGAAAAGCGAGCGAGCACCTTATCCACTCGAAGCATATAATCTGACTGCGATCGTGAATACGTGGGATGTACTTGTATACTGCTTAGTCTGAGCACATTTCAAGTCCCGTGTCTGCATGTGTGAGCCTTGGTTACCGCACAGCACAAACCCCGCGTCTGCTGTCCAATGCTATACTGATCGCACTGTATAAAGATAGCTGACACACGCATTATGACAAAAAATTACACGAAATATAAATGCAAAATTTAAGTAAATAATATCGTTTCTAGCAGAGTTATGTTACAAAATTAGGCCTTCATCTTGATTTTGAATAAAATATCGAATATTAAACAAATTATAGGTTCATAGTTCGTAAGAGAACCGGTAATTACGTAGGCCTATATGATTTATACAGATGGAAACGAACTCTATTGATAGGCTTTCAGAAGTTTCTTAGAGAAGTTTATTAAACGTTTCGATAAAAGTAACCCATGATGTGCGATGCCTTATTAATAATTCCACTCATAGTAATTCTGCCCGAGGGCAGGTCTTTCACTGCAATAATAGCATTGTCATGCTAAGCTTGCAGATTTACTAGGGAATTATAGGTATGGTAGCTTCCCGTTGAAGGATGGTGAAGGATGATGATGTTAATGATAAGGATAATAATGATGGCCAGATGACTTTCGGGGACCGTTGGGCCCTAAGCTTTCTGACATTTGTCTTACAGGTGAGGAAAAACCCCATCCGACCGGGAATCGAACCCGGGCGCGCTGCGTGACAAGGCAGCATGCTACCTCGAGACCACAGTAGTGGACTTATTAATAATTATTCCACAGTAATTCAATTATAATTTTTCATATAATATGTATTATATGCATTCAACCATTGTCACAGTATTGGTTTTCAAATATTGCATCATAATGATCCTTCCGGGAGATTCTCGTATAAGACTTGAAAGCATAATAATAGTCCCTTCGATTAGTTGCTGGCCAAAGGAAAGCAAGACCAGTGATGGTGCTGCCATCTTATAGCCTCTGGTCAGGCTTTTCTGGAGAAGAAAAGAAAATAAAGGAAAGAAGAAATGGAAGAATGGAAAGACTCCCTAGCCTTCGGATGCCCTAATAGCGTCGGGGTCGAAAAAAAGACAACATGAAAGCAGAATAACGGCTTGTGAAATGAAATTCATGCGCAGAACAGCGGGTTACACCAGATGGGATCGGAATGGGAACACTGATATCTTAAAAGAATTGAAGACTATGCCAATTTTGGAATATATTAAACAGTACCAACTAAATTGGAAACACCATCTAGAAAGAATGAGTTCAAATCGGATCCCCAAAGCTGTTTATAATTATATACCAGGAGGACGAAAATCACTGGGCCGTCCTATGAAATGCTGGAGGGAAAATTTTCTATAGGATCGTAACAGGCCTTGGCCTAATACTTGGAAGGAAGGAAGAAGAAGAAACATCACAATGAACCCCTAGACACTAGAGAGTTCCTTGGACAAATGACTACACGGCATTCGTAATAGAATCCTAATTTGAGGTATGTAAAACTGAAAACTATCATAAGTAATGCCACGAGTGATTTCAAAATTATCGATAAATTCACGACTCACGAAATGAGGAGTGAATTTATCTAGATAATTTGGAAATCAAGAGTGGCATTTGTTAGGACTATTTAACGAATAAAATTAAGCTCTTTACTAAAAAATAATTATTTGAATATAGTTACCGGTGTTTTAAAATAATTATATAGTTAATGTAAACGGCGATGTTTGAAAACAAATTAGAAATGTGAGGTTATGTATATTCACTGCAACTCGATCATATTATTTATTGCCAAATAGGATCGCAATATTGTAATGCACTATAGTGGAGAAATAATGAAACACATCAAACTATTATAATCAACATTATAGGTTAATAATTTATATTTTGAATAAACAACTCAGTAAAATCACTGTATCTATTCATTATTTGCTATATGCAATGTATTTGTTGGAGAAAAATAATGGTCTAACCTGTTCAGAATATTAAAAAAGGAGGAGCTTTCTTTATCACAAAAGCAGGAGCTGATAAAGAGCGAGGTGAAACACGACTGTCATTGGTGTAAAACAGAATTTATTGAAATGTGATTGGTCATTGACTACCATTTGCGACATGAGTTAAATAGTCAGCAAAAGGCATCTTTAAGTATTTTATATGACTAGTTCAAGACTAAACATCTCTAGAATAAATACTTTGATTCTATTCCTTCCCTGAATTTCATAAGGTCTGAAGCTAGAAATGTATCGAATGTCGAATGTTGTACTACCGGAGATATGGGTATTCTTACTTCAAAATACTCAACTACATCCCTAAAAAACCTCGAACATTTTGACGATAAACGTCGTAATCATCTGCATTAAATACCTTATTAATAAGGTCGTATAATCAAAACAAATATTATTCCTTTGCTTATTGATAATTTATTATCAGTGTTTTTATCCTTTTATTTTTCTTCTTTCCTACAAATGTTAGCTCAGCCTGTTGATCTGTTATATTTCAGTCCAATGTTTCATAGGAGTAGTAGAGGTATTTTACCATTTGGAAGGTAAAGAAATATGATATAAAGGCTTCTGCGCCTGTGCTTTTGATTTATTTGTTATAATGGCGTACGGTATATGATTTGTTACATGTTCTGCTTGTAGTTCTTTCATAGAAAAGTGAAACGTAAATTTATATCAACATGAAAACTAACAGGGTTGAGCCCTTCAAAGGCCCTTTCCCAGACTCAAAAAATTGGTCGGACAATCCTCAATGGTCTCCCAACTTCCCCTCTACCATCTGGTTTATAATTCAGCGCACTTCTAGGAAATTCTCAAATGGCATTCGACATATGTGTATCTTCCACTGTTATGTGCAATGTGAGATATATTGTACTAAATTATATTGTTAATTTGTAGGGCTTCTCTTATTGTTTCATTAGGGATGTGATATCGTCAGGTAATCCCGACTATTGATCTGAGGAATTTCATCTGTTGTATTTATAATTTCCTTTCATATTTCTTTCTCAGAGTCCAGGTTTCTGATCCAAACATCAGTGCAGGTTTAGCATTTTTTTTGGAGTCTCCTCTCGATGTCTCTTGTCAAGCTTTTTTTCCAAAATTTCTCCTATTAAGTTTATTATATTTGGAAGTCTTATTATCAAGATTCTCCATACTATAATGCGATGTTATACTTCTCAAATAATTGAAGGTTTTAACCTGTTCAACAATCTGATCATCAGTCACTATTTCAACCCAACTTAATTCCTGCCCTTGCATGCTCATTGATTTAGTTTTGTTAAATGATCGTGTATTTGTATGGATTGTAAAATACCATTTTTAGGTATTATATGGCCCATTGCCACGCACTGAAGTTTCCAGCTTTGGATTCCGTACTTGGCGAATAATGATGCTAGCGACGTCAGTTTTTAATTTACCTATCACTCCGGTAGACTACTTTACGTAGGTGATGTATACTTGTATTGTGTATAAAGGAGAGCGTAATATATATAGTATTTGTATGTGGTGGAATATGTTGTGCGAGGGATGATGAAGAGAAAGCAGAAGGTGAAACCTAGTCCACTATCCTTCTTAGCCCCGAGATTAAAAAACTTCATCATCAACAATCACGGATTAAGCCCATGTGGCTTATCCCAGTCTCATAGATTCTCAGATTAAAAACTTCAAACTTAACATTTCCAATCCCTCGGTGTACAGAAACCGGACACGCTAGTTGAGAAACAGGCATTATACCATCTGTGCTAGCGCAGCGGACCGACTTCAGATATTACCTATATTTCAATTGATATACAATAATAACATCACACCATATTAATAATAGTGTAGAATAAGCGATAATTCATCTTACTGGTTTCAGTCAAAGATCTAGAATGCTTCTTTAAGTGACTTGTGGATATGACGATGGAAAAAATCAGGATTATGAATATGGATTACACCTATTATAATGCAACGCCACTGTAAAACACATTTCTATATAAGTGGGTTACTCATGAGGTCAAGAATGCGAGCCAAATGTCTCACTTGGATGACAAATAATATGCACAAGAATTTTACTGGTTACTTGGAGAATGTACAACTACTTATTCTAACACGAATTGATAGTCTATTCAACCGAATACTTCCTCATTACATGACATAATTTAATGTGCACATTTATTAGTTAAGATAGCTTAAAAAATAAGCATTTCTTTTTAAATCCAGACTAAATATTATAAGTAACTACGTGGTATAGATACAAGATATAAATTATGAAGTTCATGTATTTATTAGTTAAGGTAGCTTAAAAAAAAGAAGCACTTTTAAAATCCAGACTAAAAGTAAAAAGTTAAAGTGATCCCACTACAGGCCTCAGGAGGCCCTTGCGGTAGTAGGACAATCGGCACTTGATGTCAGCCGGGTTGTCAGCTCTGCGTGTCGGTCGTCTTTACCCCAGAACAAGCGTCTGGTACTCATTGCCTTTAGAGACTGAGTCGACTCCAGGGCCGCCAGAAGGTTTTTATTTTTTATTTATTTTATTTATTTAGCCGGGTCAGTTTAAGAATCCTGACCCCACCGGAACTCGAACCCTCGACCTTCCGGCTTGTAGCGCAGTGCCTTAACCAAAATCAAGACTAAATGTCATCAAAATTAACTATATGGTATAAATACTACATATAAGATACGAAGTTGGCTATATTACAGAAATATATTCGTATTTTTGGTCCATGCTGTATAGAGGGTAGATCGTAGCTGACATAATTTTTTTATAATTTTTATAGGTTTATCTTATAGTCCCTTAGAATCGACATATAGCTAATCCTATAGACGGTATACAGAGTGCTCTAAAATTCCCCTTATAAACTTCTAGGACTTCTGAGTTGATAATACTTAGAATTGGAAACCATGTCCGGAAACTTACCGTTTCCGTGGTACAGCCATTTGAAAACATGTTTTTAAAGCGACCACTTTTACAAGTAGTTTATTATGAGACGTGACACAGTACATCGCTTGTTTTACAATTAAAATCTTCAATAACCAAAGAAACAAAATGGAAACTGAATCATGATTTGCATTAATAATCCCGGATGCACCCTTCACAATCAATGTTTGCAGTTTTCAACATTTCGATAGGGAAATTTTCGATTTAGACGAATCGCGAAGCTATTAGGCCTACTTGTTGAGACACGTGATGTACGTTCAGGGAATGTTTCTTTTCAAACTGCTGCAGCACCGGACATGGTTTCCATTTCTAAATATTATCAACTCAGTCTCCTCTACAAATCCTAGAAGTTTGTAAGGGGAATTTTAGAGCACCCTGTATAACTTGACAAAGTAACGTAAAAAATGTGAATCAACAGATTGGTTTCAAATAATTACGTAATGACGTAACGAGGCTTTCAAAGCAGCTTGCTAGTAACAGCATTTCTTCTCGTTCCATCTGGAGCTTAGGGTATTTGTGAAACATTGTAATTGATTCTATTTAATTTTGAACACATACGAGGAAATGGCGACTGGGTGATTGGTGGAATAACCAATCGTTACTAATGATGTGAGGAGAAAATACCTATTAATGATTAAGCAAAATTATAATCCGGCAGTCACCTAGGGTGCACAGTAGCATCCTCGGCAAGCTACTCGGATCCCAATATTAACCACGTAGACAGTTATAATCCTCGGATCCTCATATGATTTCTGCATGTTGTGGTAATGAAATAAGCCTGCAGTTCAGTTATAAACTTATTCTTCCCTTCTTTTCAAGTTCTATTATCCTCTAAATATGTTATATATTTTTATTTACGTTTTAAGAAAATGTACTGAATTTCTGGAGTTAATGTGCATATATAGGGGCACGCCGTAGCGTAGTGGTTAAGGCACTGAGCTACAAGCCGGAGGGTCGAGGGTTCAAGTCCCGTTGGGGTCAGGATTTTTAAACTGACCCAAACTCTCTGGCGGCACTATGGCCCTGGGGTCGACTCAGCCTCTAACTGAAGTGAGTACCAGACGCTTGTTCTGGGGGTAAAGGCGGCCGTCACGCAGGGCTGACAACCCGGCTGACATAAAGTGCCGATTGTCTAGAAAAAGTGGGAGCCTTAACCTCCTACTACCCCAAGGGCCTCCGGGCCTGTTGTGGGATCACTTTACTTTACTTTTAATGTGCATATATATCCCATAGATCCCACTTTGGAGACTTAGGTACTCCCTATCAGGAAGTTTCTTGACCAACCAATTTAAGTACGCTTATTTTCCTACTACGTCAGTGAGTGACGTGTGATTAGTTTATCGCCTTAATGGAGTTAATTAAACTGCATTAATTAAAATTGATTGTTTTTCCGCGTGTTCATATTTTCAGCGCATCGATAATACAGCAAAGTATAAACTCGATATTGCCCAGTATTTGCTTCCTTACGTATCCCCTCCTTACCATGGTTTAACATCTCCCTTTATATACTTTTACATACCCCACGTCATCCCGGCTTCCTTACATATTGAAGGATTAAATTAATGGAGGAATGTGTTATAGATATATTGTAGATGGATGAATGGATGGATGGATTAATGGATGGACGGACGGACGGACGGACGGACGGATGGATGGATGGATGGACGGACGGACGGATGGATGGATGGACGGACGGACGGACGGACGGATGGACGGATGGATGGACATCTCTGGGGCCATCACTTAAGTGTTGGCGGTGAGCGATCCATTTTGATCCTCCTTAATAGGTAGAACCCCGGGTTCCTGTAAAATACATTAGCCCCGTTTAAATGTTTAATTCAAATTTGAAGTTAATTAGAGAGTTAAGTCGGAAGCGGACCTTTTGGGGTTCTATTCCAGCATTTGCTCTTTGGATTAAGGGAAACCGCTTAAAACATCAATCGGAATAGTCGATCACGCGGGATCTTGCCAAGTTTGGCTTTCGGATGACTCTACATTGGGAGGGCCAAAACCGGACATCAGGCTTCTCTTTATTTAAATGCAATGTGTGTACATTACAGATTATTACAATTATTCATACAATTATGGTAATATGTGCATTTTTTAATTTTTACCTTTCAGTTGTTGTTGTTCTATCTCTAGTTGTCAGGTGATGTCAATTACAAAACTACCACATGTAACACCGGTTGACATATTATACGACCAAACGGGCGTAGAAACAATCGAAGAGTATATTAAACTCATGGTTATATTGTAAGCTTAATATATTAGAAAAAGTGGTAGACACAATATATATCAAAATGCCTGTTTTCAGAGTTTATTATTATTACTCTCCAAGTTAAATCTACACGCAGAAAATATGTTAGGAATGTCCTGATGATTCTCTTCCTTCTTTTACTCACTTCCTGTCCTCTGTGTTGTGTTATTTGACTAGGAGGAGAGAGCTGGCAAATACTGTGCTTTTTAATTTACCATACGAATAATCCGGTAACCTTCCTCATTAAATGTTGCCAATTCCCTTCCCACGTATTATGTGTTGTGAGGTTGATAATGGAGAGATTATAAACAATGTGATTTTAAATGATCCGACACCTTCAATAATCGTTGACCAAATAACTAATTTGACAACAATGTAATGATCTTTCACGTTTCTATGGATTATCCCTTCCATATGACAATACAGTGTGGCGAAACTAGCGCTAACACACTTCCCCTCAAGCCGTGCAGACTTTACTTGGGCGAGTAAAATTTCTGGTTTAGATTAGTGGAGATGAGTTTGGGTTTTAAGAGCCTAACACGACAACCTTATTTTAAGTCGATTGTATTACGCATCATAACTTTATGGAACGAACGATTTGAATCTACTCTACGGTAATATGTTGCCTGATATGATGTTCCTGATTCGACACGCATCAAGCATTTACATGCATAACTCATATCGCCATTTATTTGGGCTGGGCCCAAGGCATCGAGAAGGGGCTAAATTCTCTCTTTGGTGTTATTCTGCAATACGTTGGCACACCGGCTCGGAGTCAAGAGGAAGTACATGAGTAGGTTATATGGATCGCCCTAACCACAAATATTTTAAACACCTGTGGTTTGCTAAACCAGACTATTTTCTACCTAACATAAGATGAGGTGAAATGATATATCAAATTAATGAATGAGGACAACACTCATTTATTGTTATTATTATTATTACTATTATTATTATTATTATTATTATTATTATTATTATTATTATTATTATTATTATTATTATTATTATTATTATTATTATTATTATTATTATTATTGCATTTAATTTCTGACAAAAAGTGAGATAAAAACAATATATGAATAATAAAAGATAATTATAATTATAATCAGACTTGTAGGCCTATATTAATAATTGGAATCCTGGAGGTTACGGTGTTGCCGGTGAGTTAGTTAGTTTTATGTTATTTTAGAAGCGTCAATCTTTTATAAATTGTTCACATCTCAGAAGTTTATTAAATCGTAATTCGCGAAAAAAAAAGTGCAAAAAGCTTCAGCAAGATTCTTTTAAAATTGTTCGACAAAAGAGAGAAGAACAGTTCGAGGAATGGAAAAGACTACATGATAGTGATTTCATGATAACAAATGTTCAATATGTAATACCTGACTCAATACATGTCACACCTTCATGATGATAATCTCCTATTAAATGTTTCCGTGCAAGATGGATCGGAAGAGGATCATCGTACATCACATGACTTGTCAGATCACCACACTTGACATCAATTGGTTTCTTTCCTATGTTGGTTTGTTATAGACCTGGTCTACACTACACCAGTACGCTATTTGACAGACTTTCAAAAAATAATTTATGTTGCTGTCAAGAATGTAACACCACAGTTATTTAACTTGACCTCGGACTTTGGCTATTTTTTTAAATTTAGGAATACTCCACGATACAGCTCTCTTCTTTCTTCTTCAACCCAAAGTGATTTGTCGCCATAGGTTCCTGTCTAAAGCATCTTCTCCCCTCAAATCTCTAGCTTCCATACCATTCTTCACTCCATCCATCCATCGTTCTATAGGCCTGCCCCTTCCACTTCTTTCAATAGCTTTCAATTAAGAATCTTCTTTGGTATTCAATCTTCATCCATTCTTAAGAAGTGTCCGTACCATTTCAAACTGTTTCTTCTATTTTCTTCTAATATGTGTATTTCAACTTGTATAATTTCCCTTATTGTGCTGTTTCTGACTTTATCCCTTCTTGAAATTCTTGTCGATCGCCTCCAAAAATCCATTTCTACTGCTAACAGCTTGTTGGCTTGTTTTCTACTTACTGCCCAGGTTTCGGACCCATATAATAAAATGCTTTGTAACAGAACGTGAAATATAGTTTTCTTCGTTCTGTATATTATATTTCTATTCCAAAGCACTGTGTTCGACATACCAATGATTCTTCTTCCATCAGTTCTTCCATCATCTTCAATTTCTGTAGTAGAATTATTCTTTTATTTTGGCTAAATACTTTTTTTTCAGTGGAGAAACTAATTAAATATCTTCACAAAAAGTCCCAATTTTATAAAAATTGTGGAGTCTTTGTGATGTCTGAAATGCAATATTATTTGTCCGTTGTGGCCTATTTTATTATCCACAACATAAAAATTATATTTACTTATTTATTTCTATTTTTCATTTATTTTTGTTGGACAATGAAATAAAGTTTTAGGTAATAATGCATTATTTATCATATTCGTAAGGTATGTTTGGTTCAAGACCTTTATATTATTTTCGGTGTAGGAATGAAGAAATACCAGAAATTTAACATTTGCAAGGGTAATAACTAACTAACTCACTGGCACTATCGAACCCGTAGGTTCACGGCCACTCGGACATAAGTTCTCCATCATCATCATCACTCCAGGGTTTAGGCAATTGCCCGTTCCGACTTCATAATGCATCAGCCCAACGTCTTCTAGGTCTTCCAACATCACGTCTTCCTCTTGCTTGATAATTTCTTGCTAACAATGCATATCTCTCCTTACTCATTCCATCCATGTGATCAATCCATTTCTGTCTGTAATTCGTGACTTTATCCAATAAAGGCTGTACTTTCAATTCTTCTCTTATATCCTCATTTCTTATTCTATCAAGTCTTGTACATCCTTTTACTTGTCTTAGGAACCTCATCTCCGCCGTCTGTATTCTATCCTTCTGTCTTTTCACTGGAGCCCAAGTTTCACATCCATACAATATTGTTGGAACCGCCATAACATTATACATTTTTATCTTGGTTTCTTTTCTAATGTTATTTTTGAATAAGTTCTCAATACATCGTAAATCATGATCTAGTGTTTTTTCAATCATCCCCCGTATAATCTACATCCTCAAATCATGGTTAATGATATTCTCCCACCTCATTCATGGACTATCAATTAGGCGTTTTTCCTCTGCTTTTCCTAAAAGAAGCTTCAATGCAATTCTTTGATTTCCCAATTCTTACCTTATATCCTGTCCATCGCAGTCTATGATATTTAACTGTTCTTATTATATCTGACTTACTATATAGACTATGTAACCGACTGTTATGTAGTCTTCTCCATTCACCTGTCTATCTCTCTTTGCTCCAAAAATTTCCTAAGAATTTTATTCTCAAATACCCGTACTTCCTATTCTCCCTAAAAGTAAGGGTCCATGTTTCGCAACCATGTAATATAGGCATAATTGGTAGAATAACAGTTTTATATATTTTCTGTTTAACGTTTTCTAAATGGAGTTGGGACGACATGAGTCCCTGTAATGCGTAATAACACGCATTTCCAGAATTGAGCCTATGTTTAATTTCTTTGTGCATCTCGTTTCTATTTGAATTCAACCACTGCTTCAAAATTTTCCTAATTTTTCATTAATTGTCCATTTCCGTTATATAATATATATGTGACCATATATTTAGTTTCATTAATCTTTATTTTCCTTCCCTATTTCTTGGTGGTAGGGCGTGTTGGCCCTTAGTATCTCCTCGCTACCGCCTAATAGTACTACATATTCAACTTAAACTAACAATTATTAATACCATTGAGTTGTAGGCCTTCTTCATCTTCTAAAGATTTGATGGCAAAATTGAATATTAGATAAGAGAGTGCATATTATAGATTTAATCCATTCTGAATTTCAAAACTATCCGAAAACTTTTTGCCTGCACGCACTCTACTCTTTGTGTCATTTAGATCACGTTGCACAGACCTAACACTCAACTTGATGTCCTTCAGTTCACATACATCGAAATTTCTGTTAAGATATGCCTACTTTTGACCTTGTACAAAATAATGAACAAGTCTAAAAAGTCTAAAAATGTCACGACATCCTCTTATTTATTTTATTCCATTTTACTTTATTTTATTTTTTGGACGCTTGTATATGTTAGGTTATGTCTCATGTATATTGAAAGACTATTTATATGTCCGTTTATTTTAAGTACTCAAGTGTTTTCATCGAATTTACTTCGCAATTAATGAAATGATTTAGTTACAAAACATTCATGGCAACAGAAATCAACTTTTCAATTCTTTTGAAAAAATCCCAATGTTTTACCGGCGAGGAGACCTCTCCTTTTTTTTTATTGACTATTAAAGAATAAATAAAACGAAAAGCGACAGATGTGTCATGTATATCCGTCACTGAGTTCCTTGTATCCTTGGACCCGTATAGGTTTGGAACAAGTCAGACCATAACATATAAATGGAAGGATAACAAATTATTCGCTTTGAAATCTGAATTCCAGATACTCCAAAGCAAATAGCTTACAGTATGGATCTAAAGTCTCTCATGTCTGACTAATCTATAAGCAAATAGAATATAGTATATAGATTTTGTATATAAGGCAAGCTTACATATGCGGGAGCGCATGCGTTAACACTTTTCAGAATAACTACTGTAGTTAATGCTTATTATTAAACTTCATCTGTACATGTTCTTCCAACTTAAGAATCATTTTCATTGATTTATAGTTACCGTATTTTACGGACTATAAGACGCACCTTAATTTTTTAAGCGGTTTTTTTAAATAACATTTTTACCATTTTTATTATTAGGTTGCAATGCCAGACAAAAAAAAACTTAGTTTATTAAAACTGTCCTGATCTTTAAAATCACTGAAAATCGTCATCTGAACTTTCTTCTTCTTCGTCGTCATCGTTGTCTTCTTCAGATATGAGATGGTCTTCACTGCCATCGAGAGCGTTACTTACGCCGCACTTCTTGAAATATTTAATAATAATGTCTTCTCTCACTCTAGACCACAACTGTTTTATCCACTGACACACTTGTTTGATTGTATGTCGTTTTAAAGCTCCCTTCGTTGTGAATTCATGTTGGGTTTCATCTATTATCAATTTGTTTAAGTTCACTGGCATCGTAGACTGCAATGACGCATCATAGACTAGACAGTGTTCTGGGTTTGTGATGGCGGGGCGGCAGGGAGACAGTGTTAGCCAGCTTGTGAATCCCCACAACTCAGGTTCGTCGTATCGGTGCACTGTTGCTGCCAGTTGAATCCAATGCTACCAGATTGAGATAATTCCCGCGGCATCGAACATATGACCATTTTTAAGACTGGCGGGAATTTTAAATCAAACACTGGACAGTTTTATATTAATTTCGAGTAAAGACACACCTGAATTTTGAAGGCAATTGTCCGAAGAAAAAAAGTGCGTCTTATTGTCCGTAAAATACAGTAGTATTTTTATTTAACGTTTCGCTAAGGTCATTAGCGAAGTAGTTCAATTCTGGTCGAGAAAGAGGCTACAAAATGTGCTATGAGTCCTCTTATTCAGGCTTGAGGTTCTTTTATGTGAACCGTAAGTCTAAGAAACCGGACCTAAGACTTTACTTTCCTTTTAAAATAAGCCACATTCAGAATTTTACGCCCTTGAAAATAAATAGATCCCGACCGGATTTGATCGCGCAGACCTCGCAACCGGGGGCGAGCATGGCAAGCATGAGGACTCGGAACCGACTATCCAACTTTATTGCTTTTGATTTTGATGGGTAAAAGTTGTAGTTTGCACTAACTGAGACGTTGAGAAAGTTTGTTTTTGTAATGATGTTTGACATATTCGTCAACGAAACGCTTTCATTGTGTTGTAGAACAGAGTGAAAACGCGACGCGCTTCTGTTATCAGGATAATTGTGCTGTGTATTACATTGAAGCAGGGCTGTTTATAGTTCTCGAATTAGAGGTCAAAGTTTGTAACCCACTTTTTTTTTTCCTTCAAAGGTTTAATTCATTCTTGCATCCTATTCTTTTACGTGCATTTTGGAAGGAATTCGGACTCGTCGGTAAATATAGAATCGATTACATGGCTAATTGCACTTGTATTGAAATATCATAAACAATTCCACGAGTGATTTCCAATTTATCTAGAGGATTTGGAAATCATGAGAGGCATTTGTTAGGACTATTTAACGAATAAAATTAAGCTGTTTACTCAGAAATCATTATTTAAATATAATTACCGGTATTTTACAAATATGTATATACTTAATGTAAACGGCGATGTTTGAAAACAGATTAGAAATGTGAGGTTAAGTATATTCACTGCAACTTGATCATATTATTTATTGCTAACTATGATCTCAATGATGTAAGAATGCACCCTAGTGGAGAAGTAATGAAATACATCAAACTGTATATTATAACCAACATTATAGGTTATTAATTGTTTTTAGTAAACAACTCAGTAAAATCAAGGAATCTGTTCATTATTTTCTATATTCATAGGTAATGCCACGAGTGATTTCCAATTTATCTAGAGAATTTAAAAGTAAAAAAAAAAGTGGCATTTGCTAGGACTGTTTACGAATAAAATTAAGCTGTTTACTCGCAAATCATTATTTAAATAGGCCTGTAGTCATTTTAAAAGATGTATATATTTAATATAAACGGCGATGTTTGAAAACAAATGAGAAGAGTTTGTTTCACTCGCTCATCACTGCAACCAAATCATATCATCATCATAGTACCAGATCATATTATGTATTGCCAAAGGATCGCAATATTGTAAGAATGCACCCTATTGGAGAAAAAATGAACCAACATTACAGGTTATTAATTAATTTATAATGTCCTATGATGTAAATATGTCAATTATATTTTTCTGAAACGTAAAACCTGGGAAATAATACGTTTAAGGAAGTCCAAACAGTGGTTTATTTTTTTGTGGTATAATCAATTGCTACAAATGTTTTTATATTATCTCCCGCAAGCACTATATGGTTACATTCGTGCACTATATATACAATCTGATAGCCACATGCATTCTAGAATTCTTACTTCTTAATATATAAATTGTTATATTCAACGTATTTCTTAGAGAGTCAGTCACTGCAAAATAATGTCTGACCTATTAGGAATGTTAAAAAGGAGGAACTTGGTTTTAAAGTGATACAATTAAGTTGATAAAATCAAGGCGAAAAAGACTGTGATTGGTTGTAAATCAAAATTCATTGAAATGTGATTGGTCATTGACTCCCATTTGGGGCACGAGTTAAATGGTCAATGTATTTGTCAGAGAAAAATAATGCTCTGAGTTTTTCAGAATATTAAAAAGGAAGAGCTTTCTTTATCACAAAAGCAGGAGTTGATAAATATAAATAGATAAAGAGTAAGGTGAAGCACAACTGTCATTGGATGTAAAATAAAATTCACTGAAATATGATTGGTTATTAACTCCGATTAGGGGCATAAGTTAAATATTCGTATTAATTTCAATACGATAGTTCAATTCAAGTGAAATTAATTATTCTTGAAATCATCTCTATTTTTTAATCTAGGAAATAACTTTTTTGACAAATGAGGGCTGTGCCTACTCTATCGCAAATGCGGATAAAACTGTCATTATTTTGACCCTTTATCTAAATGTCTGTGTGAATAGTACTAGAAAATGTCCTGTTGACCTTGATTAAAATTATATGACATTTTTTGACATTTCGTGACAATTTATTTTCTCATAAATCAGCAATCTGATATGATAAATTCTGGGAACGCAATTGCAATGTTAGTTAAAATTGATTATCAGAATTTATGAGCAATATTTTATGGAAATATACATAAAAATTTAATGACACATCACCAGAAGACACAATAGATGACCCTGAAATAATGAGACATAAAGGAATATTTTTTCTTTGTTCACGTGTTTTGCCTGATCTGTCACGTTGTACTCGCGTGCTGGCTGCGCACGTGTTCTTCTTGGGTCACGTAGACGACTGATGGCACTGCTAATAGTATTAAGTGAAAATTGTTCGATCCTCATTAAAGTAACAAAAAGTCCGTCAAGCAGTAACTGTTAAACTAAGCGAACACCTCAGCAAGTTAAAGTTGTTAGATTTTGCTGGCTTAAGCAATATACTGTATATTTCTTTCGACTATTTAACTCATACCACAAATGGGAGTCTATGACCAATCACATTTCAATGATTTTTTATTTACAACCGATCACTGTCGTGTTTCGCCTAGAATTTACCAACTAAAGTTTATCATAATAAAGAAAGCACCTCCTTTTTAACATTCTGAATAGGTCATAGCATTATTTTGCAGTGACTGACCCTCCAAGAAATACGGCTGCCAGATTGTATATATATTGCATGAATGTCAGATGAAAGCGCATGTCACAGATAATATAAAAACATTTGTAACAATTGATTATACCACAAAAAAAAAACAGTTTGCACTTTATTAAATGTATTTTTTCCCAGGTAATAATATTCCAGAAAAATATAATTGTCATATTTACATCATAGAGTAAATATACAGTTTGATGTGTTTCATTTTTTCTCCACTAGAGTGCATTCTTACAAATTGCGTTCCTTTGGCAAATAATAATGTTATAAGGTTGCAGTGATGAACAAAAGAAGTAAATAAAGCGTACCAATCGTTTCTCATTTGTTTTCAAACATCGTCGTCTACATTAAATATATAAATATTTTAAAATAACTATATTTAAATAATGATTTGTGAGTGAACAGCTTAATTTTATTCGTTAAATAGTCCTAACAAATGCCACTCTTGATTTACAAATTCTCTACATAAATTCACTCCTCACTTCGTGAGTTATGAATTTATCGATAATTTGGAAATCACTCGTGGCATTACTTATGATAACTGAATTGAATGCATAAAGTTCGTTGCGAAAAAAACTGCGGCCGCTGGAGAGTTTTTTTTTTACTTCATTATTATTTTGAGACGATTCAATATTTTTAATCAAAGTACGTTTACATTCGAGTTATATCATTAGGCCTACACTGTGTAAACTATATCTATTGTGTAGGCTTTGTGTATTTTTTGTGTTCCTTGTGTGAATTGAGTTAATGTTAAACTGATTTTAAATGAAATATGAAAACATATTAAGGATGAAATGGATAGTTGTAATAAAATTCCAACCCATCATTTGTTCTGACAGCTGACGAACGCCACGAAAAAAATCAATAAGGTTGATCGAGTCCAGGATTTAAACTTGAAACCTCCCTAATATACGAATCACATACTCTAGGGTATCTCAGCCCAACTCGTTTTAGGAGACCCCCCACTCCTAATAGTACAATTTGGTGATTAACGAACTATTGACTCTGCTTTTCAAATGTGCATACCGTTTTGATGCGAGAAAACAAACATGGCGGTCGATAAAGCGATTTTTCAAATTTTGTTTTTCACGGTAAATCCCCACACCAAAGTGTAACTGTGTAAACTAAGCGAAATCATCACCAAATCGAAAATATGGTCTGATTTTAGTGGTTTAGGGATTATATGATTATTTTGTTAAATTCGAGAAACTCAATTTCTGACGCCAGTTTATTTAAAAGTGTCGAACTGTGGTTAAAGAAAATACATGCAACTTATAGTAATAACCTTAAGTCATTACTAGACGGAACATTCTGGTTCCCGGACATGTTTGGAAAGTTATCGGTTACTATTGCCTGGAAGTTTGAACTTCGAATTATGACGTTGGAAGCTTGCTTCGCGGAGCAATAACTCCGTACATAATAACAATAATGGAACATGCCTAACTTGCATGCTAGTATGTCACTAAATTACCAGCAGGCCTATTGTATTATGCGTACACATTTTGCAGTGCTGTACACACTTCTTATGTCAGAGGTACACTAGAAAGAACTACCGGATAAGATGTTCGTTCGGGAACTGAAATGCTCCCTTCGGCCATTACCTATTACATCCATCCATAGTAATTCTGCCCGAGGGCAGATCTTTCACAGCAATCATAGCTTTTTCATGCTATGCTTTGCTGTTTTACTAGGGAATTATAGGTGTGGTAGCTTCCCGTTGCTTTCCACACCGATTAAGGGTGATGATGATAGTGATGAGGATGATGATGATGGCCGGATGATTTTCGGTGACCGTTGGGCCCTATGCTTCCTGACATTTGTCTTACAGGTGAGGAAAAACCCCGAAAAAACCTCACTCGGGAGCCTGTCCCGACCGGGAATCGAATCTGGGCCCACTGCGTGACAAGGCAGCACGCTACCTCGAGACTACAGCGGTGTACACCTATTATATATTGTTGTATAATTTGACACGTTGAATAATAACTACAGATTCATTTTCCACATCATCATCATCATCCATCACGAATCAGGTGTTTGTGGACCTGTTTCTGCCTCATTCAGCAGTCTTTTAAGAGGTCTTCCTGGTCGACGATGTCCTTTGGGCTTATATTGCATCATAATTTTTGGGATTCTTGAATTATCCATTCTTTTTACATGCTCCAGCTAGTTTAATTTATATCTGTTGTGTTATTTTCTACTGATTCTACTTCTAGTTAATCTAAATTTTTTTTTTCGATCTAAAAGAGTGTATCCTGCTGTCCTCCTTAGAAATTTTATTTCCGTTGCTTTGATTCTGCTTCACCTAAAAACTTTCATCTTAACTCCTTAACATAACTAACTATTAACTAAAAATATTCACGTACATTCCCTGTAGGCCTATATTTTTTTAATGTCCAAATCTCACTTCCGTATAAAAGGGAGGGCAATGCTAAAGTATTAGGCCTATATCTTTATAGGCCTATTCTTGTGGGTTTTTGTACTAATTTAGCTTTTAATGTATTATTTATTATGCCTAATATTTGTGAAAATTTGGTGATTTTCTTATTCACATTTTTTTTTTCATTTTGATAAGATATTTCACAGCCTAAATAGTTGAAATTTTATACTCATATTCTAGGAATTGGTTATTGTGTATTATCTTACTTCTGATTGGATCTTCTCCTAAGAATGTCATTACTTTTGACTTTTGTACTGAAGTTTCCATCCCAAAATATTTTAATATTTTATTTAGTGTAATTTAGTAGTTCTATTTGTAAGTTATTCTCTTAATTGGAAATTATGACTTGATCATCTGCGAAGAGTAGGATAGACGTATTTAATGTTAAGATACTGGTTATTATGATCCCTGATGCAGAGATTAGGTTCCATTTAAAAATGATTTCATTCATGTAAATATTAAATAGTGTTGGTCGAACTCCATTATTAGTATATTTTCTTTCGGAGATACGATTATTTATTTTGATATTTATTTTCTAGTCAGGATTGTAGATGTCTATTTTATTTTGCAATAACAAATTTTGTATATTTTTGTTTTGTAATATTTCAAATAAAAGGTCTCTTAGTATTTAGTTAAAAGCTTTTATAAAGTATATAAAGTCTATATGGTTTTCTAAATGACTGTTTTAAATATTTATGACTAAACATAACTTGTCCTCGAGACGTGATAAGTAAAAGACCGGTATCTAATGCCTCCAGAATATGGAGTTACTTACAGTATGTCATATGGAAGAATAAATATCTTAATACTAAAAGTAGAATAACAATTTATAAAACTACAAAAAAATAAACCAGAGATGGTAGAGACAAAAAAGAAGCAACAAATTATAAATACAGCGGATGTGAATCCTACACTATGAGCCATAATAGATAAAAGCATATTAGACAGAATGAAAAACGAAGATGTGGGACAATGCAATGTAATGGACAGGACAAAAGTTTACAGCTATAGCAAAGAAATCTGGGCCAGAGTTTCAAGTGAATGTTTATGCAATTACTATTTATTCTATATTTGGTGTCACAAGTGCCGTTTCATTCACTGATGCGTTTCAATAATATATATATATATATATATGACATGATAAGAAAAACTAATGCCTGAACGGGATTTGAACCAGGATCTCTGGGTTGATACCCCAGCGTGTTATCCATTACACCACCAGGCGAATCCAATTCAAACACTTATTTTTCTTATATAGGCCTATATATATTATATTCTCCATTCTTGTTAGATGTCGCGAGAACTCAGTCTTCACTGCCACCTAGTAGCTGACTGTAACAAGTAAGGAAATTAAAGATAATATTTTTACTTTATAGCAGTGACGCTTTATCGATGTTTATATATATATAAACTAGAAAAAAAAACAGATAGAGCGCTCAAATAGAAAGTGCCAATAATAAAAGACTAATATTGGAACAGTTCGAGATTTATATCCAAGAGGCAAAAGAGATATCAGCAGACCATATATATATAGGCATATATATATATATATATATATATATATATATACGGTATATAAACAGGCCATGAGCCTGTTAAAAGAATAAGAAATAAATTAATGGTTACAGAATCATTATTTTTCGCATGACATTTTTGCATTTTTGCAGATTAAAAATTTGTCATATTAAAAATATAATGCCCCTTAAAACGTGGACATTGTGCACCATGTATTCATATAATTTATTGTATTATTTATACTATAGCTTAATAGTCCGGATTTAAAATTAATTTCTGAAATCTATAATTGCGGCTTCATTTAATTGATTTGCTAGTGTTTTATATAAGGACGCTCTGTAACATCTTAGATCATTATCGTCGCAATTCAAATATAGGAATGAAAAGACCGACGAATTTTGCACAGATACCTCTTATTTCAGGCTTGAGTTCTTTTAAGTGCAACGACTTTAGTTTCCTTCCGAATGAAGCCATACTCAGAATGTTACTATCTTAAAAAATCCATCGTCTTCTACTCGGAACAAGTGCACCGGAGCCAAAGTTCAATGAATTATCATCGCCTACTTTTCTAATCTCGACAATATGATGTGAAATCCAGCATTCCTAACTTTGCCAAAGAAATGCTTATCCCATTCACATCCTAGGGTTCTTTACGGTACCACATAGTACCGATACATTTTTTTACTTCCACATCCGAGAAACCGTGTCCTCAAATTTTTGTCATCCAAAAATTTCCATCTATTTTCTACCGGGATCAAAATCACAAACTTTGAATTCAAAAGAGAACGTGATTTCCTGAAACCACCAAGGTCAACAAATACTGTATAATTGGATCGGAAGCAACAAAATATGGCTTTCCTTGTATCCTCTGTTATCGTACATTTTTTTTATTGTAAACCCCATAAAAGAGAGATCCATTATTTGTGAGTATTTAACTCATGCCCCAAATGGTAGTCAATGACTAATCACGTTTCAATGAATCCTGTTTTACACCAATGACAGTCGTGTTTCACCTCGCTCTTTATCGATTTCTCTTTATCAGCTTCTGCTTTTGTGATAAAGAAAGCTCCTCCTTTTTTTATATTCTGAACACGTTAGACCATTATTTTTCTCCAACAAATACATTGAATATAGCAAATAATGAATAGAATCAGTGATTTTACTGAGTTGTTTATTCAAAATATAAATGATTAACCTATAATGTTGATTATAATAGTTTGATGTGTTTCATTATTTCTCCACTAGAGTGCATTCTTACAATATTGCGATCCTATTTGGCAATAAATAATATGATCGAGTTGCAGTGAATATACATAACCTCACATTTCTAATTTGTTTTCAAACATCGCCGTTTACATTAACTATATACATATTTTAAAACACCGGTAACTATACTAAAATAATTATTTGTGAGTAAACATCTTAATTTTATTCGTTAAATAGTCCTAACAAATGCCACTCTTGATTTCCAAATTCTCTAGATAAATTCACTCCTCACTTCGTGAGTCGTGAATTTATCGATAATTTGGAAATCACTCGTGGCATTACTTATGATAAAGCTTTTCTGATTTCGGAAAGAAAGTATAGTATGTTTAAAACTAAAACATATTAATTATTTGTTTCTGAAGTTGGATAATAATCAGTGTTAAAAAACTTGCTCTTTTTCTTGTGCATAATTTTATAGGAAATCTGATAAAGACCTTAGAGAGACATAGAGGTTGAAAACTTTAAGTTAGGTGAACCCCCATGTGCGTTATCACTGAAAGTGGAAAGAGAGAACTTCCTTGTGTGTGATATGAGTAACACACGCCGGGCCGCGTATCGATCTGAGCCTCGCTACTTCTCTTTCACGACACGTTCACACGAGCTACGAGAAACTTGCAACAGCAAAATACACAACTGATTTCAGTTTCCAACTTCGCCACTCATACATTATTATAGAATGGGAAAGTATCGACATGACCCATTCACATTAATAAACTCACATGAACAGTGCAAACCATATTAATGGAAAAATCGTAGGCACAACTTTCGCCTTTCATTAATTACTTTTGGTAGGATACTGTAACCAAAACAGTTATTAATAACCGTAAAAATATAATTTTTTTCTAATCCCTTGCATATTCCGTGTTGCTAGAAGAATGTTCCTTTATCTTAGCTTATTTCGAAATTTACTAAATCCGTCTGGCATTTCATTCTTGGGCTTTTTAGCGTTTACATTTTTTAATCGAACAGGGAGATAGCCTGATGCTTCAACACCCAACTTGGATGACCAGGTGACTTTAATCAAGGTTCTCTCCCTTTAATAACCCTTGATGAACCAATGCCAAACTGCAAGGCATAATAAAATAAACGAAGCGAATAACATACAGTTAATCCTGTAGAAAAATAAAAAAGAAAAAGAAAAGAAAAATATTTAAGTATCTCAATGAAACTGTTTCTAAAATTAAATCTTTAGAATAAAATCCTGCCAAAAAAGGTACAGTAGAAGAAGATACAGTTTATTCGTTCCTAATTTCTGATGTTCAGTTATTGATGGCAGACGATTATAGAAGATTTAGAGTACATGACAAGGAAACTGAAGGAGCAATACGAAAAATGGAGAGTAGAGACAAATTTGGACAAAACGAAGTAATGGTAATAGGAGCAAAATCAAAAGATCCGGTTTTGGAAAATGGACATGGAAAAATAAAATATGTAATGAATGTGTATATTTGGGGGCAAGAATTTAGTGCAGATGGAAGTCATGATGCTGAAATTAATGACAGGATAAATAAGGATAAATATGCAATATTAAAATCAAATGTTGTTTTGTGGAATCAGAATATAAGTTCTAAAACAAAAACCAATATTTTTAATACGATAAATAAGGAGTACAATGACATACACTGCAGAAACATAGGAATTAAAATCTAGAATAATAAGTAAATTCAATTCTGCAGAAATGGATTTTTGGAAGCGTTCAACTGGAATTTCTAGAAGAGATAAAATAAGAAAACTAATTAAATGAAAGATGAATGTTCAAACTTCAATCGTGTAGTACATAAAAAAATTAAAATGACAGAAGACACATTCCCAAGAAGAATACTAGAATGGGTGCCAACTGGTAGAAGAAGAAGGGGAAGGCAAAAAATAACGTGGATTTTGAGCAGCATTCGGGTAAAAAGGATTGGACGATAGATATTGGAAAGATAGACAGTTGTGGAGGAGAATGACGGCAGATTAATTGGGCACAGGAAGATGTGAAATATTGTGAAAACTGCGGAACAAATAAAACATAGGGGCCTATAATTTAAATTTTAAAGAATAAGAATCATCCGATAAATGTAATGATAAAATTGGTTTTGGTTTTTTACGATTGTAGAATAAACTGCGTGTTTTGTAGTAACGAATATTCCCAATTGAAAACTCCGATTAAAAACTCTAAAGTCGCCTTTCTTTGTTGTTTGATTCTGAACATTAATACATAAATAATAATTTATAAATGATAAGGAAGTAGGTAAATTTTGAACACACGTTTATACAACCCACAACTTGCAGCTTTATAACGAATTAAATACTTTTCTAACAAAATTTGACAGATGAATAAATGCAGTTCATTAAAATATTGACTTAGGCTTTCACGGCCTGGGTTAGTATGATGATATTGTAGAAGATTTTCGGGCTGTTGCCCTGGTCTTGATGCTTGTAGTTCCCCGACGTTTCGCCAGAGACTGCGTTCGGCATCCTCAAGACAAAGTAGCCTTTAAATAACAAATAATGAATAGATTATATCATTTTTTTTGTATTGTAAGCCTATGTTTTCCCTTTACAGAGATTTAGGCGCTTTCCCCCTACAGGGAAGAATTTGAACCATACTAATTTAGTTACACTTGTTTTCGTATAGATGTCATTTTGAGTGGTCCGTGGTCAGCGTTCCGCCTCATACTGACATCCAGGAAACCAAGGTAGTACTAGGACGGGAAAATTCGGTAAATTTTGCTTAGAGGCATTTTCATTCAGGCTTAAGGATTTTTTACGAGCCTGAAAATCTTCAGACTCGGGACCCACGGCTTAAAGTCCCTCCCGGAGGACTTGCTCCTTGGATTTTTCCGCCCTAAAAAATCCATCGATCCCGGCCGGGTTTGAACCCGCGACCCTCGGGACCAGAGGTCCACCGCCGACATTATATCATATTTAGCCTACTAATCATAAGACGTTTCAAAATACTGAAACCATATTACCAATTGACAAGTTGGAACATTTCATGCTGATTAGATTCAATGACGCGACGGGCCTAGAAGGTAGGCTACTTATCCTACTACCCACTGCTAGCCTCACATCTACATGTGTTAATCACGTAGGTGGACGATCAGCCAGACGATTATAGGGGTTTCATATAGTCAGAATGTCGGGTCCTCCAATCGTGATAGCTGGTTTTTCTCAACATGGAGCATCTTCTTATTGTAGCTAACCAAATTATCCACAATGCTGGGCGCACACCGGTCCCATACTGGTCGAAAATCCATGATAAAATTCCCTATATGGGGAATCAAACCAATGCAAGTCTCATAGTTCAGCATCAAGGCATCATGCTTTAAACCACTCGGCTACGGCACTGAACTTATGCTGGTTAGCCCTACGTAAAATGTCCTGTCAAGGCTACTGTAATAGAGGAGGATGGCGAAGTTCATTACTTATTATGTGAATGAATATTTAAATAGACTATTTAACTCCTGCCCCAAATGGGAGTCAATGACCAATCACGTTTCAATGTATGTTGTTTTATAACCAACCACAATCGTGTTTCACCCGATATTTATAAATTAAGTTTATCATATTAAAGAAAGCTCTTTCTTGTTGATATTCTGAACAGTTCATAACATTATTTTGCAGTGACTGACTAAAAAATACGGCTACCAGATTGTATATATAGTGCACGAATTTAAACAGATACTGCTTGCGGGATATAATAGAAAAACATTCGTAGTAATTGATTATATCACAATAAAAAGACACCACTGTTTGCACTTTGTTCAACATATTTTTCCCCAGGTACCCACGTTCCAGAAAAATATAATTTACATCATAGGACATCAGAAATTAATTAATAACCTATAATGTTGGTTATACACAGTTTGATGTGTTTCATTTCTCCACTAGGGTGCATTCTTATAATATTGCGATCCTTTGGCAATATATAATATGATCGGGTTGCAGTGATGAACAAGTAAAACATAACAAACTTTTTTCATTTGTTTTCAAACATCGCCGTTTACATAAAATATATAAATATTTTAAAATAACTATATTTAAATAAAGATTTGTGAGTAAACAGCTTAATTTTATTCGTTACATAGTCATAACAAATGCCACTCTTGATTTCGAAATCCTCTAGATAAATTCACTCCTCACTTCGTGACATCGTGAATTTATCGATAATTTGGAAATCACTTGTATTTCTTATGAAAAATCTCTGACATATCATTCTTAGACAATCTACAAATATTGTATAATTTTTAGTAAAACAGCTTCTAGTTATTAAGAATAATATGAAACATCGAATCTTATATTCTTCGATCACTGAAGTTGACTTATAACACTTTACTAAACTCTCAATTAGACCTATCCTGTTTCAACGAATATATGGTACAATAAAAAGAAGCCTAAAAACTAACATTAGAAAACAAACACAAGTAAGCTTTACAAATTAATGGCTGTACCTAATTTTCTTTATGAATCTGAAACATGGACGTTGATAAAAGCTGATAAAAACAAGATACAGCCTGCCGAAATGAACTTTTTAAGAACAGTAAATAAGATGTAGCCTTTTAGACCAAATCTCGAATGAAAAAATAAGGGAATAACTTCTTTGGAAGAAAAAAATATAAATTATAGAAATGAATGGAGATAGCATGTTGATAGAATACCGGAAGAGAGAATACCAAGAAGAATGCTGTATTATCGGGCTCTACTCTGATTTTCCTACAAGGATTTCCAAGCCCAACATTCATTCTCCATTCGTGGCACATGTCCTCCCCATCGCAGTCTACGAGATATAACAGTTCCTATTATATCCGATTTCCCATTAATACCACGTAGCTCACTGTTATCTAAGTCTTGTCAATTCGCCTGTCTATTCATCTCTCCTTGGTTTAAAAAATCCTAAAACCTTTATTCTCAAATGCTCGTAACCTTTTCTCCTTCCTTAAACCAAGAGTCCATGTTTCGCATCCATGTAATGTAACTGAGAGAATAACAGTTTTGTGTATTTTCCATAAGTAATGCCACGAGTGATTTCCAAATTATCGATAAATTCGCGACTCACGAAGTGAGGAGTGAATTTATCTAGAGCATTTGGAAATCAAGAGTGGCATTTGTTAGGACTATTTAACGAATGAAATTAAGCCGTTTACTCACAAATCATTGTTCAACTATAGTTATTTTAAAATATTTATATATTTAATGTAAACGGCGATGTTTCAATGAGGTTATGTTCATTTACTGCTGCTTGATCATATTATTTATTGCCAAACAAGATCGCAATATTGTAAGAGTGCACCCAAGTGGAGAAATAATGAAACACACAAAACTATATATCATAATCAACATTACGAGTTATTCATTTATTTTTTTAGTAAACAACTCAGTAAAATCAAGGAATATTTTCATTATTTGCTATATTCAATTTGTTGGAGAAAAATAATGCTTTGACCTGTTCAGAACATTAAAAAGGAGGAGCTTTCTTTATCACAAAACAGGAACTGATAAAGAGAAATCGATAAAGAGCGAGGTGAAACACGACTGTCATTGGTTGTAAAACAACATTAATTAAAACGTGATTGGTCATTGACTAGCATTTGTGGCACGAGTTAAATAGTCAGTTTATTATTTCTTGAAAAAAGTTGGGACGACAAGAGTCCCTGTAATGGATAATAGCATGCATTTCCAGAATTGGGCCTAGGTTTAATTTCTTTGTGAATCTCATTCCTGTTTTTAATTATTGTTACTAGATACAGTATTTATATTTTTCCACTTTTTCAAAATTTCCCTCATTTGTCATTAAATATCCATTTCCATTATATAATATGTTTCTGTATGTGACCATATATTTACTTTTATTAATGTTTACTTCCAGCCCCATTTTTTTAGTGTTGCTCAATAGAGTGTGCGTGTTGACTCTTAATATCGCCTCGCTATCGCCAAATAATAGGCCTACTATATCAAAGACCTAAAATCTCCTGGAGTCGGGAATATATTTATGCACGGAGGAGAAACATGTACAACCAGGAGATTGGATGAACCGACAAAATTGGCTATTGGGAATCGGACGATGTCAAAGACATTAATCAACCGATGATCTATCTATCCGTATGACTAATAGCTTATTAAAACCATTGAATTTTAGGCCATCTTCATTCTTTAAAGATTTGATGGCATGTTCTGGTATAAAATCAAATAGCAGAGCAGATAGTATATCTCCTTTAACCCATTGTGAATTCAAAAGTATGTGAAAACTATTTCCCTGATCGCACCCTACTCTTTGTGTTATTTAGTCACATTCGAATAAGCCTAACCATTTTTTTTAGGAATTCCGAACTCCAGTAGGATACTAGGTCTACGTAACTTTCCTCTATTTATTGAGTCGTATGTCTTTTTGAAGTCTACATTTAGTTGATGCAATGTGCCACTGTATTGCAATTTCTTTCTTAAAACCTGTTTTATACTAAATATCTGATCTGTAGTAGACCTATTTCTTCTAAATTCAAGTTGATGATCATCTATTATGTTGTCTATAATGGGGGTAAGTCTGGATACTAATAAATTTGTTATGATTTTGTATGACGTTGAAAGCAATGAGATGCTCCTGTAGTTGATGCAAACAATTTTATCTCCTTGCTTATAGAAATGTTTGAAGTCGATTCTTTCGATTAATTTCCCATTCATTTGGAAGAGCCTCTTTCTCGCAAGTCATATTAAGCAACCGGCGTAGCTTGTATATCAACTTTTCTCCCCTGATTTTATCAATTCTGCTGGGGTCCCATCTGAACCTAATACCTTGTATATAATTAAATTTTCTATCGCCAACTCAATCTCTAATGCACTTGTTTCTGTGATTAATATCTCCGCTGTGTGTAAATTATCCTCTTCATCATCCTGTTCTGCATAATCCTTTATTGGCAGATCAAAGTAATGTGTCCACCTATATAATATACTTCTTGAATCTGCAATCATATCCCCATTTTAATTCCTAATTATATTTGTTCTAGCCTAAAACCATCTTCTCGCTGTCTTAATCCCATGATACAATTATCTGATGTTCATATTTTTTTCATTCATTTCAAGATCATTAATCTTCTCTCTCAAATATTCCCTCCTCCTACTCTTTAATAATCTAGTGGTTTAACGTCGGATGTTACACAATAAATTGTTCTAAATTTATTTAATTTGGCTCGTGTAACAAATTCATTTTTCCTAGCTTCTTTCTTTATAATGTCAGCGTATTCCACTTCAAATCATTTATTTTTTGCCTCCTACGCTTTCTGATGCCGACAATTTAATAGTAGGCCTATCTCTTATAGTCTCTTATTCTTTATCTATGTTATATTGCTTCTTCCGTTGTCACATTTTTATCTGAAGATTCCGTACTTCAAATCTATTAACAATTCATATCTGATATTCTTGCCGAAATTTATCAAGTCTCAGGGTTTTAATTTTTTTTTTTTCAGAATCATCTGTAGTGTATTGACTTAGGCTTTCAAGGCCGGATTTGTTACGATGATCTTGTAGAAGATTTCCAGCTTGTAGGCCGTGGTCTCGAGGCTTGAAGTTCCCCGACGTTTCGCCAGAGACTGCGTCTGGCATCCTCAAGGGTTGTCTTGAGGATGCCAGACGCAGTCTCTGGCGAAACGTCGGGGAACTTCAAGCCTCGAGACCACGCCTACAGCCCGGAAATACCATTTTTTACTGTTTATTCGTCTCATAAGTGATAACTGTTCCCTGATATTCACCCTTACCAGATGATGATCCGAATTGCAGTCTGTCGCTCTAACTGAACGTTGATGTCGTTACTGTGCTAGTGTTTATCCACTAATACATTATTCATAATTAAATTATTATTTATGATTAATTGTACAACTTTCTCCCTCAACCTTAATTTAGAACTCAGTGTGCTTTAAATCTTCCCCTAGCACACTTCCTACGATTATATTCGCTATTTGTTCCAGTTAAAGACCGTAGAAAACCATGGTTAATTACTTATGACTATTTAACTCATGCCCCAAATGGGAGTCAATGACCAATCACATTTCAATGATTTTTTATTTACAACCAATCACAATCGTGTTTCGCCTAGAATTTACCAACTAAAGTTTATCATAATAAAGAAAGCACCTCCTTTTTAACATTCTGAATAGGTCATAGCATTATTTTGCAGTGACTGACTCTCCAAGAAATACGGCTACCAGATTGTATATATAGTGCATGAATGTCAACACGTAGCGCTTACGAGAGATAATTTAAAAACATTTGTAACAATTATTGATTATACCACAGAAAAAAATGAAACCACTGTTTGCACTTTCTTAAACGAATTATTTTCCAGGAAATGACGTTGCAGAAAAATATAATTGACATATTTACATCATAGGACATCAGAAATTAATTAATACCTATAAAGTTGGTTATAAATTTCTCCACTAGGGTGCATTCTTACAACATTGCGATCTTTTGGCAATGAATAATATTATGATCTGGTTGCAGTGATCGAACAAAAGAAGCAAATGAAGCGTATCAATAGTTTCTCATTTGTTTTCAAACATCGCCGTTTACATTAAATATATAAATATTTTAAAATAACTATAGTTAAATAATGATTTGTGAGTATACAGCTTAATTTT
Source organism: Diploptera punctata (assembly GCA_030220185.1). Taxonomy (NCBI): domain Eukaryota; kingdom Metazoa; phylum Arthropoda; class Insecta; order Blattodea; family Blaberidae; genus Diploptera; species Diploptera punctata. Next base: position 322,830 of record JASPKZ010007471.1, on the reverse strand, counting down.
ATTCGTTAAATAATCCTAATAAATGCCACTCTTGATTTCCAGATTCTCTAGATAAATTCACTCCTCACTTCGTGAGTCGTGAATTTATCGATAATTTGGAAATCACTCGTGGCATTACTTATGATCAATAATACAGTTTGCTTGCTCTTTGTCGGTAGTTAATGTAATTGCTGTAAATATTCGGAATGGGTTATTGTTAACTGAGTAATGAAGCACAAGTGTCTTATAATAAGTCTATTTCAGTTTCTCACGATCACTTAATATATACTATTACATATTATTTGGAAGGTAATAACGATGTGTGTATATACCAACAGAATAGGCCTACACAGTGCAACCTCTTAATACCGCATGGACCTCCTAAGGCCTGTAGTGGGATAGGCTTATGTTTACCTTCTTGCAAAGTAATTGTACGGAGAATTAGTTGCAAAAGAAAGTAGCTTATCTTCATATATAACTTACTTAAAATGATAGGCCTATATGAGGCACCAAATTGCAATTCTCAAAGATACAATAAGTTGTAAGCGTGTTTTAAATATCAAATTACGAAATGAAATAGTAATAGTATTAAACTTCTGATGGTTGAAATTACTTGCTATTTTTTAAAATCTAAGAGCCAAAGTTCTGCTTAAGGACTGTACTTGGTTTTAAATAATAAATATTAACATTTCAGCGCACCAAGTTATTTTGAAATTGCAAGTGATTGCCAATAAGTTGTATAATTTCCTGCAACTGTTCTGTCCTTTAAAACTCCTTCAATCTTAATGTTAAAATTAAGTCCCCTTTCAATTGAATATAAATTTTGAGTTATGACGTCAATATGTAATAATTAGAGCACTCGAAAAAGTTCAGGATTAGAAATAAAAATTTGTATTAGAATCATAGTCTAATTGACCACTAGTTCTCAACTTTTCTAAATAGTGAAGCGATAAATATGTAATTGTTGGATAAAACACATGTTTTAATAGTTGTACTTGCAAATTGATAGTTTTCCTTTTTTTTAGGTCTAAGCATTCATTGACATAAATATTAAGATGTAGGCCTAATAATTCATTTTGAAGGCGGCTCCGTGGCTCGCCTCTCACCGCTGGGGTCCCGAGATTGATTCTCGGGCACTCCAAATGGGTTTCGTGATGTACGAAACGGAGCTTGGGCAGGTTTTTCTATGGGTTTCTCTCGTTTTCCCCTGCCACAAATTTCATTCCACCATTTCTCCATACTCGTCTCATCCATTTCATTTAATTTTATTCATCTCCCCTGTGACGATGCGTCAGGAGTGGTCGGCCGGCACCCTTGTCATTCACAGACCTCTATAAATATAGGGGCTTCATCTCATCTCATTCCTCGACCCAACCCTGAGTTGGACACGAGTTGAAGGTATATTTATATATTTAATTAATTTTGAGTAATCACTGTGATAGTTTATAAATCATGTAGGCCTATTAGGAGCCTATAGTATGATAAAATACATGTTTTAATAGTTTTACTTGTAAATTGATAGCTTTCCAATTTTTTTAGGTATATAATAATTAAGGTGTAATGATTAATTGTGAGTAATTACTGTGATAGTTTATAAATCACTAGCTAATACCCGGCGTGCGCTGCTACGCCATAATAAATGAAAATTAATGTGCTTTTATGTTTAGTTAAATAAGTCAGGGGAAAAAATTTATATCGTAGTTATTTTTAGATACCCCGTGCTGTTTACCCGGCGTTTTCCGGGAATCTACTCACCCCGATCTTCTTGGCATAAATGAGCTGAAAGACAAAGATGTATGTACTTCTTATGATTAGTTGAATAAGTAAAATGAAAAATAATTATAAATGTATATCGTAATTATTTTAAGATTCCCAGTGCTGATTGCCCGGTGCTGCCCGGGAATCTACTTATCTCGATCTTGTTGGCATAAATGAGCTATAAGACAAAATTCGTTATTGTGAGTTATCCGTAAAAGAATACTCGCCATGTGCTGCTATGCTTGCACAGGAATCTACGTACTGTACTTGTCTCGATCTTCTTGGCATCAATGAAAGACAAAAATGGTTATTGTGAGTTATCCGTAAGAGATAAACATATGTTATCGCGGACTATTTTGTAGAACTTTTTGAGATATTCAATTCTGCATACATTAGTTTTGTGTATTTGTTATAGTTTAGGCAGTGTAAGCCATTTAAGCGTCCTAAGAGCTACTTTTTTACGTTTACCACTACAAATGCCGATTTTTAAGGGTGTTGGAGTTGAGTATCACAACTCTCTTATAGCCTATATTCATCCCGGGAATCTCCTGAACATTTTGCAAAAAGCTCCATCACAATCGGATCAACGGTATGGTCGCGCATAAAGTACGAACAAAGAAAGAAAGAAACAAACAAACAAACAAACATTTATTTTTATATAGGCCTATTAGATTCAATATAAGATAAAGAACAGGTTTTAAGTTTTACTTGTAAATTGATAGTCTTCCAATTTTTTGAGATCCATGCATTAATTGACATAAATATTAAGGTGTAATAGTTAATTGTGATATAATGAGTGTGATAGTTTATTCATAAATATGTTAATAGGCCTATATAAGATGTTAATTATATAATTTTTTACTTTAACATGCATTTCAAAAGTGTTGAAGGCCTATATATTAGACACAAAATTATAGCAGACATATAATGCATTACATTTTTTAAAACTGACACCATTAAATGAATTAACGCTAAATACGTTTTCTTAACAGTTTCCCTTGTGATCATGTAGATTTTAACACTAGAATTATTAAGTTTGAAATCAATTATTACAAGCCTAGAGTTTCAACATTTTTAAGTATAATTTCAGAACACTGTCGAGGTTACTACAGAGCTTATTGAGCTTACTAATAAATTATAAAACTCCGACTATGGATGTGAAACCTGGACATTAACAAAGGCACAAATAGAGGCTACAGAAATGAAGATGTTGAGAGCAATAGCAGGATACCAAAGAACCGATAAAAAGAAAAACGAAGATATAAGAACAGAACTTCTTCTTCTTCTTCCTTCCAAGTATTAGGCCAAGGCCTGTTACGATCCTATAGAAAATTTTCCCTCCAGCGTTTGCGGGAAATTCTCGTATAAGACTTGAAAGCATAATAATAGTCCCTTCGATTGGTTGCCGGCCAAAGGAAGGCAAGACCAGTGATGGGGCTGCCATCTTATAGCCTCTGGTCAGGCTTTTCTGGAGAAGAAAAGAAAATAAAGGAAAGAAGAAATGGAAGAAAGGAAAGACTCCCTAGCCCTCGGATGCCCTAATAGCGTCGGGGTCGAAAAAAACAAGAGTTAACCAAGAGAGGTTAGATAGTAAAGTTAAAAGAGTGCAAAACACATGTAAGTGGAAGAAATGTTTTGCTCAGCTTGGGCACCTTGTGGTCGCCATCCACATATCCCCTAGATGAGGACCCCTGATTTAATCTCTGTGAAAGAATAAAATATTATCAAAATGCTTATCTTCAGCACGTATTACGAATGAATGAACAGCGCATACCAAGAAGAATGTATAATTATAAACTAAAATGGAGAAGAATGTTGGGAAGACCATTGAAGAGATGGACCTATAATGAGATCGGAAGACGCCATTGGGCTTAATCCTTGTTGTTGATGATGATGAACTCCGTCGCGCAGGAACTGTGTAAACTAAGCAAATTCTTCGTCATGTCTAATATAGGCTATGATACGATTTTGCTGGTTTACTTAATATGCCTTTCATTTGTTAATTAAATCCTATGAATTCAGTTTCGTTGCATTAAAATGAATATGGTGATAGCTAGAGTGACTTTAAATTTCGGCTTTTTAGTAAATATCCACATTTAATGGTCGGATTTCGCTGATTTTTTGAAAACATCTTTCTCGTTTTATTTCAATGACATATGTGGGATTAAATGCCACCATATGAAAAAATGAGGCAGGTAGAGCGATATTATTAATTTTTGCTTCAGGTTAACTGCATTCCTAATTATCCGATTTTGTTGGTACATAAACTAGACTTCAGATTTCTTAATTGAATTCTGTGTACCAAGTTTGGTTTCAAAAAGTAAAAACAAAAATTGCTGTCGCCAAAGCATTAACATATAGGCCCCTATATATATATATATATATATATATATATATGTGTGTGTGTGATATATTGCAGATTTTCGCGGATATAAGTATGAATATGAAAGTTTTCTTGGGTTTTCCGCGTCTTGGACCGACGTTCATGCCGAAACGTCGGAATTAGTGGCCAGAGGCCGAACTTTAATCCAAGACGCGGAAAACCCAAGAAAACTTTCATATCCTTATATATCCCTAGCAAAGCTGCAAAGCATAGCATGAAAATATGATTGCAGTGAAACACCTGCCCTCGGGCAGAATTACTATAGCCTATATATATATATATATATATACACACACACACACCTTCAGTATAATTATATACATTTTTGTGCTCATGTTGGATGTATATTTAGTAGGATGAAGATTCGTTAATAAAATTAAGAAATATTTTCACGAGAACAACCACAATACCTACATTTCTTCGGAATTCGTCAAAAATCCCATTCAGTCTTCAATAAGTTTTTAAATTTTCTTAGGTTTTTCATCTTCAGATTTCTACTGAGTATACTTTCTTGTGGTGATTATTCTGTAGAGGGGGTTGTGGTCAACTGGTCTATTATTAATCAGAATGTTTTCATATCCGGCTTCTTTTATAATTTATATTTCTTTCAAAATATTTATTTTATAGTTGTTGCCTTCTTTATTATTGATAATGTTTGTTAATTTATTGACTTAGAGGCTTGATCCTAAAGTATGTTTTCGCTCCACGTACATGAAACCTTTAAGATTTAGTAAGATTGTTTGTTTTTTTCATTATTTGTATGTTATTATTACATTTTCTACGTGTTTTTGTTTTTCAATATAGCCTATAATCTAGTTAAGATATTTTTTTATTTATAGACATCATTGAAACGTATACATTTATCTCTATATTTTATTTTATTTTATTTTATTTCATTTACTATTGTGTGGTTTTTTTTTCACTATAATGTCCGCCACAGAATAATCAACAATAAATAATCAACAGAATGCTGAAGATGGATAAAATTTCGAAAAACTCGAGGATAAAACAGTAGCTGGTGAAGTCTGAATTTTCCAGATTGGCCTATTTTTTCATTATTTGTTAGGCCTATAATATTTCAATTATTCAATAAGCGTAAAAGTGAACGATGAATTTCTTGGATTTTTAGGATTTAAAATAAACTTTAGGTAAGACTTGTGCCTAAAAATAAAACAAAAAACGCTGAAATATACCGAAAAACAATCATTAATCACTGTTTTCTATTCCGCCTGAAGAACGTACTTGCCATTAATATGATGTATTCTAACTCCCCCTCAACTTACTTAACGAAATTTTATTATAACATCGAAATAAAAAACATTATAGTGTTATAAAATAATGTAGCCTATTCTCATTGAAAATGCTTTAGGCCTATTGTTATAGACTCCGCAACGTGACACTGCGAGCTATGTTCGGCTGCCACTTGTGATAGAGAATTGTTTATAAGGAAAGAAAAATCAGTGTTTGTACTAGGAGCCTGAGTGGTGAAGACGGTATCTCAATAACATATAGGGTTACAGATCTTGGGTTCAAACCTCGATTCAAACGTTAATTTTTTTCTTTTTATGTAATAATTGGCCTTCGTTGCTAAATGTCAAAATTTAGTTACAGCATCGATATAGGGGCCTATATATAAAGTTGATTAAATTCAAAACTAAGATTCCAATGAGAAATCTTTTTCCGTCCGGAATAAGCCTAATAACTAGGTCGCTTCAATAAGTATCACCTCCAGGTGGAGAAAGAAAACAGCTATAACGATTAGGAACCTGACATGCTCATTGCATGTTATCTCTATACTGTTTGCATAAATATCGTCCACCTCTGTAAAGTAGTACAAGTGGATGTGAGGTCGGCGGTAGGCTGGTAGACCTTGTCGCGCCATGGAGTTCTTCCAGATCATAGCCTGGCGGTAGTAAGGCCCTACATTGATATCCATCCATCGATAGTAATTCTGCCCGAAGGCAGGTCCTTCACTGCAATCATAGCATTTTCATGCTATGCTTGCAGCTTTACTAGGGAATTGTGTAGGTGTGGTAGATTCCCGTTGCTTTCCACACCGGTGAAGGATTATGGTGATGATGATAATTGATAAGGATGATGATGAAGATGATGGCCATATGATTTCGGGGACCGTTTGGGCCTTAAAGTTTTCCTGACATTTGTCTTACAGGTGAGGAAAAACCCCGATAAAAACCTCACCCAGAAAAACTGCCCCGACCGGGATCGAACCCGGGCCCGCTGCGTGACAAGGCAGCACGCTACCTCGAGACCACATCGGTGGACTACATTGATATAGTTATTGGAAAACTGGAGTTAATATTATTTCAAGTCTACCGCTGTGATCTGGAGGGAGCGTGCTGCCTTGCAACGGGCGCGGGTTCGATCCCCGGTCGGGACTAGTTTTCCTGGATGAGTTTCTTTCGGGGTTTCTCTTCACTTGTAAGGTGAATGTCAGGAAACTTAAAGGATCAAACGGTCCCCGAACATCATATGGCCATCATAATCACCATAATTCATATTCACCTAAGATTAAATTTAGGATTAAGGACTGTCCTAACCCACCACTATCATCGTCATTACCCATCATATCATGCGGATAACGTAACTTCGCCTTCCAGGCTCCCCAACCTCAGAAGTGTGTTACAATTGAAGTACGCGAATGACAGGAGAGAAAACCAGAAATGTCGAAATGACAACTTGGAACACTGAATAAAAAAAAAGTATTATTGCAGTAATTGTAAATAGCATTGTAGTTATATCACACCTTCAATAGGTTCGCTTTGGTTTGTTAACACGAAGCTATTGTATGCATGTTGTAAGATCCATAGGAGTTGACTAAGCGTGAAAAATTAATGTGAAAGTACGTCAAATTTTAAGGTGTACGCATTAAGAATCATGCATTATGTTGCATAATATGTTACGTAAATAGTTAAGTAATTTTTAATTGGTAGCCTAGATTAATAACCAGAAGTAGAAGTTCGCTTCGTCGGTCTAGGTTCGATTTTATTCGGAAACACGTGACTTTAAATCTCCACCATAGATCGGGGGTATATGCCCCTTGTCATGTGTTATCTTCAGAGTCTTTATTTTACCACAGATAGGCCTACAGGAAGACCCCATACTGTGAATGTAACGTAATATTAACAAGTTTCATTTGTATAACTTTTTACACTTTAATTTACAGAACCAGGTGAGATAGCTTCGTGGTAAACCACAGGACTCTCATTTGGGCGTCTGTAAATCAGAGTACTTTTTTCATGATGATTGATAATACATGATAATTAGTAGGTAAAATATAAATACAGATATATAATTTAATTTACATTTATCTCAAATATTTATTTATTTATTATATTAAATTTGTGGAAAGCAACGGGAAGCTACCACACCTACAATTCCCTAGTAAAGCTGCAAAAATAGCATGAAAATGCTATGATTGCAGTGAAGGACCTGCCTTCGGGCAGAGTTACTATTGATGGATATTAAATGTGTCCACCGCTGTGGTCTCGAGGTAGCGTGCTGCCTTGTCACGCAGCGGACCCGGGTTCAATCCCCGGTCGGGGCAGTTTTTCTGGGTGAGGTTTTTATCGGGGTTTTCCTCGCCTGTAACACAAATGTCAGGAAAACTTTAAGGCCCAAACGGTCCCCGAAATCATATGGCCATCATCCTTATCCTTATCATCATCATCATCCTTCACCGGTGTGGAAAGCAACGGGAAGCTATCACACCTACAATTCCCTAGTAAAGCTGCAAGCATAGAATAAAAATGCTATGATTGCAGTGAAGTACCTGCCTTCGGGCAGAATTACTATGGATGGATGGATATTAAATGTTTGTTTTGTCTTAAAAGGCCATGTCGATATCATGTCACGGAAGACCATATGATTTTTAAATGTAAGAAATGGCTTGTGAACCTAACTCCCATATTATGAGACATTGAAGTAATGACAAATTTCTATGCCTCACTTCTCTATTAAGTTATAGATAGAAGACCTATAAGGATGTAAAAGATAAAGTGATCCCATACAGGCCATAGGAGACCTTTGGGGTAGTAGGAGGTTAAGGCTCCCACTTATTCTAGACAATCGGCACTTTTTCAGCCGGGTTGCTAGCCCTGCGTGACGGCCGCCTTTACCCCTAGAACAGGCGCCTGGTACTCATTTTCATTAGAGGCTGACTCAACCACAAGGTCATGGTGCCACCAGAAGGTTTGAGTCAGTTGAAAAAATTCTGACTACACCTATTAAAAGCCAAAAGTTGTTAGTTAACATGTAACCTATCCAACAGTATGCTACTGAAATTGATTCAATACAGTGTATGTATACTGGCTAAGAAGTATATTTGATTACATAATCGAATGGAGATATAATAACCTAATTTATAAACTAAAATCACCTTTTAGAACAATTGAGCCTTCAATGACTTTAACAGCTTCTAATTATATATAATTAAGTTTCAATTTAAATTCTACAAAACAAGCTTATGATGCAATTGAACAGAATCCATATTATTATTGCAGAATTAATTGTTGTCGTAATTTTCTTTAAGTCTTGTTATCTATCGTAGATCCACAATTATATTATGTTTCAGAATTTTATAAGCATTATTTTATTCTGACATTTAACTATTTTTTAATGTTTAAACCCATTTTATTCATTTAAATTCTAACTTAGAATTTTCATCTATAACAGTGAAAGTGAACTATGCAGAACTCCTTTTCTTTTGCTAAATCCTCTATAATACAATCATTTAATTAAAATAAATAAAAAGTAGAGAATCTTTAGAAAGAAAATTGCGACACACACACACACACAGCATAAAATGGTAATATGAAAATCGAAGTTAAACATTGAACTATGATACAACAGATTATATTATTTTAAGCTTAAAAAACTATTAGACTTATAGCGTTCTTGACTATATGTAAATATGATAATATCGTTTGAAAGTAATTTTATGCATATGCGTTTATCGGTAAGAATAATCCATTTTTGGGGATTTTCCATTGAACTAATATTTCAAAAGCAGTTATTCCAGATGCAAGGGCACAAATATTATTCATAAAAATTCTAAAATCTTCTTTGTTCCAACCACAATACTTTTCTAATAAAATATACTTATAAAATGTATAAATACGATTATCCCTCTGTCCTTTCTTTTTATACGCATGAAACCTAGTAGACCTATAGGCTTAGGGGCCTACACATTTATTCATGTTATTTTCGCAATTCGATTAAATGAATTCACTTAATTAAAAGTCACATTGATTACTATAAGAAACACCCTGAAATTTGTTTTTATTTTTTTTATTTTGAGTTTCCCTCATCATTGAAGGTTTTTTTCCCTTAATGAAGTTCTCCATCGTTCTCTGTCCTCTGTCCTCTGTGTCTTCATCTGTTACACCAAATTTCCTCATTGGATTTTGAATGTTATTCTTTCAGGTTGTTATTGTAATTCAACGTTTTTCTTCAATATCTTAGATTACGACGTGTCTAGGATGTAATTCTTGAATCAATAATACAAATTTGCAAATTACTTTAATAGTTTAAATATAAGAGGTAGAAACCATATTTAGGAATGTGCAAAGAAATCGTACATTTTTTATATTTTCTGGAACAGTGTATTGTGTGCCAGGATACAAAGTTATATTGCTACAGGTGTATTTTGTACTGTAATTAGACATATAGCGGTAAAAATTATAGTCATCCTGTCTTACAATAAGTAAATTAAAAAAAATAATATCAGAGTAGCTACTCAAACTAATCCATTAGTTTCACCACATGTGTAGCTCACAAGTACACTAGGCCACAAACCCCACCTCCGCGTTTATATAATGATACCATGCAGCGGTTTGGGAGTGTCATGTAATTTGTTTCCAGGAAACAAGGTCTAGAAACAAAAGACCTCATTAATATGTCTAAAATAGAGGTGCATGGCTAAATATGCCTACATTTAGCCTAATATTCTATTTGTCTTCAAGGATATGGAAAAAAACTATGTTATTATTACTGTTTTGCTTATTTATTTACTTTCTTGTTTGGTAGGTTTAATGTCGTAAAGATGGTCGTCACGCAGTGCTAACAATCTGGCTGACATCTCATCCGATTGTTTAGAAAAGTGTAAGCTTTAACCTCCTACTACCCCAAGGGCCTGCAAAGCCTTGAAGTGAGTTCACTTTACTTATTGTTTCGGGATGAAACTAACTCTAGAATTCTGTAATGTGCCGCGATGTAAAGGCTCCTAACTTCCACTTGAACGCAGTCAAATTTTGGAATTTTAAAATTTCGTCGATCTTGGCCACGAAAAAAAGTCCATCACCGTGGCGTAGTCGATGAGTCCCTACCTTTCGCTGCGTTGAACCGGGTTCTGTTTTCGGCGGGATAATGGGTTTGTGCCATGTGCTTGTATGAAAAGTAAAAAAGAGAAAAATATAAAAAAACGTAAAAAATACAAGTAAAAGTAAAGTAAAGTGATCCCACAACAGGCCTCAGGAGGCCCTTGGGGTAGTAGGAGGTTAAGGCTCCCACATTTTCTAGACAATCGGCACTTTATGTCAGCCGGGTTGTCAGCCCTGCGTGACGGCCGCCTTTACCCCCAGAACAAGCGTCTGGTACTCATTTCAGTTAGAGGCTGAGTCGACCCCAGGGCCATAGTTCCGCCAGAGGGTTTGGGTCAGTTTAAAAACCCTGACCCCAACGGGACTTGAACCCTCGACCCTCCGGCTTGTAGCTCAGTGCCTTAACCACTGCGCTACGGCGTGCCCCGAGAAATAAAAAATTAACAAAAGAAAAATCAAAAAATAAAAATATTTTTTAAAGGCGGACGCGCTATCAATAGACACAAAAGAGAATGAAGTGGAAGACACCGCATGTAAGCTACATGGTACAATTACATATAGGCTCCTACTCTCTCATAACTCATAACATAAGTAAAGTCGTTTTTAATTTTTTTTTATTTTTTCTGTTAAGAAATTAAAACTACTGTTCAAAGTAGAGACCACCATCTGATTCTATGGTCTTGAGTCATCTTTCAATGAGGTTTATTATCGCACTATGGTACTAGTCTCTGTTTTTGATGCAAAGAATTTCTTAAATCCACTTCCACATCTTCAATTTTTTTTCGAAATTTCACGCAAGAAATAGATCATGGATCGAAAAAGAAGGTAACACGATGGTGCAAGATCAAGGCTATATGCTGGGTGTGTAGCAGATCTATTCCTCCCAATTGTTGTACTTTTGTGATAGTTGTTCGGCAGTATTGGAGTCCGGTCAGGTATAAACCCGCGACCCTCAAAATTTCATGAACTCGTTCCAGTTGTTGGGAATAGAGATCCGCATTGACTCCACACTTGTTTGGAACAAACTCCCAGTGAATTGCACCTTAAAAATTCCACTAGACACACAACATTACTTATGAAACAACCTAATATGTTATAGTTTCTTTGATCTACAGTAATCCAAATACGAAGCTTTATCTTTAAAATACAGGAACTTTTAGTTACTCAAATATTAGCGCAAATTTTCGCACTAAGGCGTTTTTATAAACCAATTACTTGTGGTTATGGAGACTACAAATTGTCTTAAATATTTATTTAAAACTAGCGTACCCGGCAGACGTTTTCCTTCCCGAACGTTCAATTCTCATGTCATGGGTGGACGATAAAAATATGTTACTTTTTTACCATAAAATTCAGCAATTAGGACATAATTAGATATTATTAAATAAGTTCGCAACAAAACCTCTTACAGACTTCTGTTGTAGCTCAAGAAGTGTGAATGATGACGTCACATAGTCATGAACATTAGAATTGTACCCTCCTTTGCAGATAAGTTAAGAACCGCCATATAACAATTATATTAGAGTGAAAAAAAAAGATAAATTGATGAGAGTGAGTCAAAACAGTTTTTTTTTTAAAAGCTAGATTTCATTTCTGACCCACTGGGCACCGATCCCATACTGGCCGACATTCCATGAGAAAAGTTTCTTCCCCGTAGAGACTCGAACCAGCGTAAGTCTCGTAGTTCTGCGCCAGGACTGCTTGCCTTAACCACTCGGCTACGGCGTGAGACTCTTAGGGATAACTCACAATAACCATTTTTGTCTTTCATTGATACTAAGAGATAAGGGACTCTTGGTATCAATGAAAGGCAAACATGGTTTTTGTGAGTTATCCGTAAGAGATAAACATAGGGCCTATACTGTCGCGGACTTTTTTGTAGAGCTTTTTGAGATATTCAATTCTGTGTACATTAATTTTGTGTATTTATTATGGTTTAGGCAGCGTAAGCCATTTAAGCGTCCAAAGAGCTATTTTTTTTCACGTTTTCCACTATAAAGCGCGAATTTTAAGGGTGTAAGAGTTGAGTATAACAACTCTCTTATAGCCTATGTTCATCCCGGGAATCTCCTGAACATTTTGCAAAAAACCCATCACAATCGGATCAACGATATGGCCGCGCATAAAGTACGAACAAACAAACATTAATTTTATATATAAGATATATTAGTCTAATTTGTATTCGTAACCTAATGTAAGCAGGATAGTTGTAATATGTAACACCACCTTGATAATTGCGCATCCTACGACCTCCAGTAATTTGTAACTTAGTAGATACAATTAGAAACTAGTTCTCCCAAGTTTTAACTAGGCTTATCCTCTCCGCTTGTATTTTGTATCTCATCTTCTGCAGGTCCTATATGCGTGCATATAAATTGATCTTTAAATCGAATATGATTGAACATCTAAAGGAGAATTCCTAAAATAGTCTAAATTATCAACATCATAAATAACTAATAGTGTACAGTATCATACTTGAACGTTTTAGAGCCATATCATTCCGTTTAAAGTTCAAGATCAAGTTACAAACAATGGACAATAAAATTCACATAGGCTTCTTGTGTAGCTGTATGATGGAAATAATTTTAATGAGATATTGATTTCTTTAATATTTTATTTCCGAAAAATATGTATTTTCGATGTTATAACATACAGAATCACATGCTGAGAAGAAAAAATATTTATTTATATTTAATATAATTAATTAGATTGCATAACATTATTTTTTTAAGATTAGGAAGTTGCCATTGAGCAGTTACAAATGAATCTATCTGTTCTTCTCTATTTCCAACAACAAAATACTGTATTTGCACTATGTTCTAGAGATAAGAGTTGTAGATACATACTGTTATATGCTGAGCTGACAACCCGCTGTAGGAGTAATGTCGTTGCAGTGGCCTCAGGGGTCGGGTGAAAGTGTTCAGACAGAAGTAGGCCTACTATACATTTTCAAAGCACAAACACCTACGTTATTCAAAGGAGTAAGGCTAGAGGTGGATGCTTGAAGGTTAACTTTTCTGGGTTAACGTGTACGATTTATTCCCTGCAGTTGTATTAGCTCCACCACATAGTTAGTTTTCATTCGTTCCCTCCCCTAGAGTATATGCTTAGTTGAACAATCTACTGTAGGGGAGGGAACGAACTAAACCAAGGGTGGGGAGCTAATACAACTGTAGGAAATAAATCATATACATAAACTTGACCTTAAGCCGCCACTTTCCAGTCTTACTATTTTTTCTTGATGTTCGAAGGCTCAGTAATATAATCGCGATGTCAGAAACGAAAAATATAACATTATTCATTCGGAAATCCGTGAATATATTAGTATAATGATAAAAATGTAACGAAGAAAGCCTTTGAAAGGGCATTAAAATATCAAGCTAAATAGGCAAATAGAATGATAGCATGTTATTTATGGTGTGTCAGATGATCAATTAAACAAATTCGCAAAAAGAAAAAGAGAAAAGTATCGCTTCAAGAAGGTGGTACAGGCGACTTATAACTACTTCAGGTAAAAAGTAAAAAATACAAGACCTGAACACACAATTGTGTAGCCTATATAGACGAATTAGTGTAATAGTAGTGGTGTTGGTAGGAAAGCATTAGGCTAAAAGTAAGATACATACAACGTTATTTACAAAAAAAAATATGGGTCGCATGGACAGTAAGCCGTACGTGCTGTTGACCGTCCGTATCAATAAAATTATGTTTTGTAATAACATAAAGTCCACCGCTGTGGTCTCGAGGTAGCGTGCTGCCTTGTCATGCTGCGGGCCCGGGTTCTATTCCCGGTCGGGACAGGCTCCAAGGTGAGGTTTTCTTTCGGTGTTTTTCCTCACCTGTAAGACAAATGTCAGGAAGCATAGGGCCCAACGGTCCCCGAAAATCATCCTGCCATCATCATCATCCTTATCATTACCATCATCATCATCCTTCACGGCGTGGAAAGTAACGGGAAGCTACCACACCTATAATTCCTTAGTAAATCAGCAAAGCACAGCATGAAAATGCTATGATTGCAGTGAAAGACCTGCCCTCGGGCAGAATTACTATGGATGGAACAATATAAAGTAAAAAAAACACAATAATATTACAATTAGATAACAACACAATTATATTATACATTAATTAGGTTAGGGAAGGCAACTGGCACAGATGGCTTGAATTCTGAATTGTACAAATATGCAGGCAAACAGTTCCATGAAAGACTGTTCTCCTTCTTTAATAATGTGTTCAAAACTGCAGATATACCACAAGAATGGAAGACAAGCATTTTATACCCCTGTTCAAGAAAGGAGACAAGAGAAAAATGGACAACTATAGGGGAATCAGTTTGTTAAACACATGCTACAAAATTTATACAGACATTTTAAATGGAAAATTGAAACGTTTCAGTGAAAAATTCCTTATGGAATGTCAAAATGGGTTTAGGAAAGGACGATCTTGTATTGATTCAGCATTTTCTGTTAAATTATTGCTTGAAAAAAGAAGATAATTCAACTTAGAAACACATTTTGCTTTCATAGATTTTGAAAAAGCATTCAACACAGTCAAGAGATCAAAACTCTTAAATATATTGGAAGACAGAAATATACCAAATTTACTTCGGCAGAACATACAAAATATTTACAAACACACCATAAAGATTAAATTAAATAACAGATTTTCTGAAGAAGAAATTATAAATCGTGGTGTGAGACAAGGCTGCCCCCTATCCCCAACACTCTTTGTAATTTATATCAATGAAGTAATATGTTGCTGGAACAAGACATATACATTTGGAATAAGAATATCAGAAAATAGAAAATTAAACACCCTATTGTTTGCAGATGACCAAATAATAATAGCAAATTCAGAAGATAATCTACAGAAAAGTCTGTATGAACTTAACAAAATTACAGAAGAATATGGTTTGAAGATATCTACAGAAAAACAAAAATTATGGCATTTCAAGGTGTAGATCCTGTCAGAAGTAAAATTGTACTGGACAATAACATTTTGGAGCAGGTGAATAATTTTACATATCTAGGATGCAATATCTCATATGAAGAAGAAAAGGATGTAAATGCAAAAATATCTAAATTTTTAAGAATTTTAGGGTTAATAAAATCTATCTTCAAGCCACAGTTAGTCCAAAAGCATTCAAGATTAAAAGTGTATAAAATACTGGCTCTTCCAACTCTTTTGTGTGGTAGCGAAGTATGGACGTTGAAACAGAAGGATATACAGATACTTAGATCTGCTGAAATGAGATATCTTCGGAGGACTGCAGGATACACACTACTAGATCACAAAAAATGAAGACATCTTAGAAGAATTACACATGGAACCTTTAGAAAACAAAATTTTTGATTATAAGTCAAGATGGATGCAACATGTTCATCGAATGGTAGATCACAGAATACCCAAACAAATGTTAAGATATCAACCTGCAGGAAGAAGAAGACCAGGACGTCCACTCAAAATACTTTTGGATGGAGTTTCTCTTGAGACCGAAACAGGTCAACAAATGGCCTAAATTCGTGAATGTACTATGATGATGATGATGATTAATTAGGTTACGTAGAATTATTAAGTATTACGTAGTAATTAGGTTATATTACATTTTGCTAACATATTTATTTATCCACGAATGAGTGTTGTTCATATTTTCCGCGTTTTGTCCAGAAATTTACCCAAGTTTGTTAAATTTTCTGGGTTTTACCATTAACTCGTAGCATGCCAATCTTTCACGATTTGAATTTACAAATCTTTCCGGTAATAACTGACGCCTCCAATATTCAAAATCGTTACATTTTCCTACTAAATAAATAAATATATATATATATATATATATATATGTTATATATACGTATATATATATATATATATATATATATATATATGTTATAATTAAAGCGTCACTGCTATAAGTTAAAAGTATTCTCTTTAATTTGCTTACTTGTTATAGCCAGCTACTCGATGGCAGTGAAGACCGAGTTCTCGCGACATCTAGTAATAATGGAGAATATAATACATATATAAGAAAAATAAGTGTTTGTGTTGGATTCGCCTGGTAGTGTAATGGATATCACGCTGAGGTACAGACTCAGAGATCCGGGTTCGAATCCCGTCCCGGCATTTATTTTTCTTATACCATATATAGTCTTGAAAGCTCCCGCACATTGGACATATTCGCAAATGTCTTTGTCGCTAATTTTTCGAAATTTCCATGGAGGATGTAATAAGACGTAAGGAATCGAACCCGGGTCGCCGGAGTGGAAGGTAGGGACTCTACCGACTACGCCACAGCGACGGAATGAAACTTATTATTTTCATATTTACATAGGCCTATTTATACTTTTTATACTGTTTTCCTCCTTCTTGTTCTTTTTCTTTCTTTTTTTTTTGTTTTATCTGTTTGTTAACTTTCTTTCATTCTCACACAGACACAAGGACAGGACACACACACCCAGACCCAAGGTGGAGATTTAAAATCCCCTACCCGCCAGGAATCGAACCCGGGTCGCCGGAGTGGAAGGTAGGGACTCTACCAACTACGCCACGGCGACGGAGATCAAAACCATCCGTAGTCCCTAGACTTAATGTTTCGACATTCGCCTGTACCTACACTATTAATAGGTAGAGAATTTTATAGAATTACTAGCTAATATGAGGCGACTCCGTGGCGCATGTGGTTAGACGCTCGCCTGTCAACGCTGGGGTGCCGAGATCGAATCTCTGTCACTCCATGTGGGTTTCGTGGTAGACGAAACGGAGCTTGGGCATACTCATCTCATCTATTTCATTTCATTCATCAGCCCCCGTGATGGTGGGTCAGACGTGGTTATCCGGCACCCTTGTCATTCACAGACCTCTATATAAAAGGCTTCATCTCATCTCTTCCCTTGACCCGACCCTGAATTGGACACGAGTTGAGGATATTTATATTTAGTAGTTAATAAGCGGCGTGTGCTGCTACGCCTAAATAAATATATGTGTTTTTATTTTTAGTTGAATAAGTGGAAATAATTTATTGAGCAGTTTAAATAGGTTAATTCCGCTCTCGCAGCACATACCCGGGGTTTCTCCTTTAAATTTTATTTAAAAATTCAGAGTTATATGAAAGTAGTGTAAACTATTTTAAACAAAATAAAAAATCCACACGTAGAAGTATTTGAATCGATTATTTGGAGAAGATGTAGCCAAAATTCCATTCACTGTATAGGTATTTTTTTAACATAGCTGCTTTTTGTTTTGCTTCTATGGAAATATTGTAACAAAATAAAATTGCATTGCTTTGCGTAGAAACTTTGTCCATTTTCTGATTTGATTTCTAAATTCGAACCTCACACTTGCAAATATTGCTCTTGCGCTTTGTTGGTAGTTATAGCGAACGCCAAGGCGTATTGGAAATTTATGTCTGAAATTCGAATGCAACGTTGAATCAAAATTTCGAATCAATCGACGGACTACTTTTCGAATTTTGCGAGCACAAACATAAGCAGGCTGAAATTTTATACAGGCCTATAAAGATAACACATCATTCTATAATAATTAAGAAGAAAATCAATGGGATTATACTTATTGGCCCTACATTGTATCCAACTGGTTGAGATGGAAGCTTATAAGCCACAAAAATTGCGATCCTCATCAGTTTGAGGAAAAAATAGAAATCATTTAGATGGAAATAGCTCAAGAATGCGGTTGGGAAGAAGATTACCAGTAGATGGAGGAGTAGCGGAAGAGAGATAAATGTAGTGGAGAAATAGTAATTAAAACATTTAAAGCGTTGAGACATCAAGGAACCTACGAAACAAATACAGTGTGTTTCTAAAGCAATTTTCCACATATATGAAACACTTTCTGATCACGGTATCGCATTCCTATCGGGTTATAAAGTAATTAAATATGAATTAAAGCGATGATTAAGAAAATAATAGCAATAGCGAGAATTAACTTCGAAAAATACGAGACAAGGATTCACTCGATTCCAGCGGCCACATCCAACCAAACATTTTAAAAAATCAGTACATAAATAAACAAGAAATAGGAATTAAAATATTCTTTGCAGATATTTATTTTTCTAGTTATACTCAGTAATTATGGGCCCAATCTGTCTGTTTAGTTGAAATTATCTCTGACAAATTTAATTGGATTATGGCCAGTTATAACACGCAGATGCTCCGACTGATATCTCAGGTTCGAATCCAGGAGCTTCCGGAGGGATTGGAGGTGGGCTACATGGGCATTTTTCGGATTTTTCTCGATGTTCTCCCGTTTCCCGAATTTCGTCCCACCAATAATCTCCACTCCTCTTCCCTCCCTCATGTTGTCATTTCATCTTCATTCATTCATTCATTTCAAATTGCGTTATCTCATGTTAGGTAAAAAATAGTCTGGATTACCAAACCATAGGTGTTTAAAATACGTGGTTGTGGTGATCTAATGGGGTTCACTCATAAACTTCCTCATGACTCCAACCCTTTATATTAACCCAGAGCACAATAGTGCCAATGGAAAGGTAATAGCTCATCGAGGCCTTGGGCTCAGCCAAATAATTGGCGGTATTATTAATGTAAGTGAATGCTTGATGTGTATTGAACCAATAACACCATAACAGACTAAATATCACCGTAGAATTGATTTAATCTAATTAATTCCATAATATGAAGATGGGAAATAAATAAACCGAAAATAAGTTTGCCGTGTTATAGTCTTAAAACCCGAAACTATTTTTACTAATCTAATCTAATGACCACCATAGAAATGACATTTTGTTTAAAGTTTAGATTATATTGTATACGTAGTGATGATAGTACCGTATACGCTAAGGCGTCCGGGCAGAACTATGTGATGAGCGCATATTCGAGGTTTTATAA
This sequence comes from Diploptera punctata, assembly GCA_030220185.1. Taxonomy (NCBI): domain Eukaryota; kingdom Metazoa; phylum Arthropoda; class Insecta; order Blattodea; family Blaberidae; genus Diploptera; species Diploptera punctata. The sequence continues at coordinate 303,511 of JASPKZ010007471.1, read as the reverse complement.
GTACAGGAATTTTCTCATGACATTTCGACCTGTATATTCAACCGGTACCCACCCAGGATCATGAGGAATGTGGACAACTATAAGTAGTAGTTTCAGGTTGCAAAAAAGCTATAACAGTTGGGAACACGAACTGCTGATCATATTGTACAGCTGTGAGATTGATACTTGTGCATGTGAGGCCGGCAGCCAAAAGCTTTTTAGGCCTGTCCATCACCACTTTAATCTTCTAACTGATATAGGACACCTAGAATGTGTATAAAAAAAGGGAACTATTCTATGCTATATTCTTGACTTCTTTTTGAGATGTTCCTTTCTTTACAATCCATCCATAGTAATTCTGCCCGAAAGGCAGGTCCTTCACTGCAATCATAGCATTTTCATGCTATGCTTGCAGCTTTACTAGGGAATTGTAGGTGTGGTAGCTTCCCGTTGCTTTTCACACCGGTGAAGGATGATGATGATGGCCATAAGATTTCGGGGACCGTTTGGGCCTTAAAGTTTTTCTGACATTTGTCTTACAGGTGAGGAAAACCCCCGATAAAAGCCTCACCCAGAATAACTGCTCCGACCGGGGATCGAACCCGGGCCTGCTGCGTGACAAGGCAGCACGCCACCTCGAGACCACAGCGGTGGACTTCTTTACAATATTGTCCCTGTATTGTTCTTCTTCAGGTTTATTTGACCCCTCTCGTCTTCCTGAGGATTCCATCCCATCGCCATAGGTCTATATAGCCTATATATTTTTTTTTCAAATGCATCATTATCGTTTCTTAATAGCCTATTTTTTCTATTCTCTTCCATTTTAATATTTTTATATAACGTACTGTATATATTTCAATATTTTTGTCTCCTTTTCCCCACATGTCCGGCGCCGTAACCGAACGGTTTATGGCGTCATGCATTGAGCAGAGCTATGGGACTTGCACCAGTTCGATTCCCATGGGGGAAACAATTTTCAAGAAATTTCGGCCAGTATGGGACCAGTCGTCCCCAAATTCATGGAAAATTTGACTAGCGGTTGCAGGTCAAGAGAACCAGATATTACAGAATGGGTGACCAGACATGCTGATCACATGTCATCTCTATGCTGGTTAGATGATCGTCCAGCTCTGTGAATTGCACATGAGGATGTGAGACCAACAGCCGGTTGTCCAAGGGTCTGTCGCGCTATGGAGTTCAGTTTAGTTTAGCATTTATTTTATTTTTCTAAGGTTGTTTATTGGATATTATATCTGGCCATTAGACTTTTAATAATTATAAGAATATATTAAAGCATATTTTTTCAATGATTTTACTTAATTTCACAAGCATAACTAACTGTCTTATTATTGCTTATTTATCATCAAATAGGCCTAATACCCATTATTATATAATCTAATATATAAAAATAAACGTTTGTTTGTTTGTATTCTATAGCGGCCATATCGTTGATCGATTTTGAGAGATTTTTTGTAAAATGTTGAGGAGATTCCCGGGATGAACATAGGCTATAAGGGAGTTGTAATACTCAACCCCTTCACTTCTAAAAATCACCCTTTGTAGCGAGAAAGTGAAATAAAGTCCCTATTTTGACGCTTAAATGGCTTACGCTGCCTAAACCATAACATCCATCCATAGTAATTCTGCCCGAAGGCAGGTCCTTCACTGCAATCACAGCATTTTCATGCTATGCTTGCAGCAGTACTAGGGAATTGTGTAGGTGTGGTAGCTTCCCGTTGCTTTCCACACCGGTGAAGGATGATGATGATAATGTTAAGGATGATAATGATAAGGATGATGGCCATATGATTTCGGGGACCGTTTGGGCCTTAAAGTTTTCCTGACATTTGTCTTACAGGTGAGGAAAAAACCCGATAAAAACCTCACCCAGAAAAACTGCCCCGACCGGGGATCGAACCCGGGCCCGCTGCGTGACAAGGCAGCACGCTACCTCGAGACCACAGCGGTGGACAAACCATAACAAATACAAGAAATTAATATACACAGAATTGAATATTTCAAAAACCTCTACAAAAAAGTCCGCGGCAGCATATATTTATCTTTTACGGATAACTCACAATAACCATTTTTTGTCTTTCATTGATTCCAAGAAGATCGGGATGAGTAGATTCCCGGGCAAACGTGCTCTGCCATACCGTTCATCCGATTGTGATGGAGCTTTTTTGAAAAGTTCAGGAGATTCCGGGGATGAACAGAGGCTATAAAAGAGTTCTAATACTCAACCCCTTCTCCCCTAAAATCACTCTTTGTAGTGAAAAACGTGAAATATAGTCCCTATTTTGACGCTTAAATGCCTTACGCTGCGTAAACCATAACAAATACACCAAATTAATGTTCATAGAATTGAATATCTCAAAAACCTCTACGAAAAAGTCCGCGACAGCATATATTTATCTTTTACGGATAACTCACAATAACCATTTTTGTCTTTCAATGATGCCAAGAAGATCTGAATAAGATGATTCCCGGGCAAGCATAGCAGCTCAAGGCTGGTAGTAAAAACACATTAACATTTATTTAAGAGTAGCAGCGCACTCCGGTAATAGCTAGTTAGTTAAAAAATGAATATTCCTTGAGGAGTGGAGTTTAAGAAGCAAGCCCACAAAATGTTTTTCACCTAACTACTGTATTTAACTCATGCCCCAAATGGGAGTCAATGACCAATCACATTTCAATGAATTTTGAATCACAACCAATCACAGTCGTTTTCATCTCGATTTCATCAATTTAATTTTATCACATTAAAATCAAGCTCCTCCTTTTTAACATTCTGAATAGGTAAGACCATTATTTTGCAGTGAATCTCTAAGAAATATATTGAATATAGCAATTTATATATTAAGATATAAGAATCCTAGAACGCAAATGGCTCCCAGATTATACATATGGTGCACTAATATAAGCAGATACCGCTTGCGGAGTTAATAGAAAAAACCATTTATAGCAATTGATTATACCAAAATAAAAACAAACCACTGTTTGCACTTTCATAAACGTATTATTTCCAAGGAATTAACGTTCCAGAAAAATATAATTAATGTATTTACATCATAGGACATCAGAAATTAATTAATAAACGGTTTGATGTGTTTCATTATTTCTCCATTAGGTGCATTCTTACAATATTGCGATCTCTCTATCTATCTTCGGGTTTTTACAGCTGCTGCCGTCTTCCCGTGCCAAACCTCCAAAGCCTACGGTCTTGGGCATCTTCGATGCTTAGCCCTCTAGCTTGCATTACTGTCTTCATGTTTTCCTTCCATGTTAACCTTGGTCTTCCTCTTTTCTTCTTTCTGTTGCCATTCATATAGTTGCTTCGGCCATCGCTCATCTTCCATTCTTAAAACATGTCCTAACCACTTTAATTCCTTTTCCTCAATTCTTTCAATTATGCTTTCTTCTGCTTCCATTTTGTTTCTAATTTCCTTATTTGTGACACGTTCTAATTTAGACTTTCTGGCACTTCTTCGTAAATAATCCATTTCTAGAGCTATTAGTCTATTCTTGTAGTACTTATTGATTGTCCATACCTCACTTCCGTACATTGAATCCTTTTGCAATAAATAATATGATCTGGTTGCAGTGATGAACAAATGAAACAACAAACGTTTCTCACTTTTTTCAAACATCGTCGTTTACATTAAATATATAAATATTTTAAAATAACTATATTTAAATAATGATTTGTGAGTAAACAGCTTAATTTTATTCGTTAAATAGTCCTACCAAATGCCACTCTTGATTTCAAAATTCTCTAGATAAATTGGAAATCACTCGTGGCATTACTTATGATAATTATTAAGGAAGCTAATATTGTTCGGTCCCGCGCCATAGCCGAGTGGTTCAAGTCTCCGTGGGGGAACAAATTTTCTCATGAAATTCCGGACAGTATGGGACCAGTGTCCATACAGATTCGTGGGAAATTTTTGTAGGTACAATAAGTAGTGGCTTCAGGTTGAGAAAATCAGCTATAACGGCTGGGGGACCTGACATGTTGACCACATGTCACCCCTCCACTGGCTGGTTGATCACCTACCTGTGTGATTAACACATGTGGATGTAAGGCCAGCAATCGAGCGATAGGCCAAGGGCTTTCTAGCCCTGTCGCGCCATTGAGAAAAATACTGTATGAACCGTATTTCGCATCTATGTGTTTTTTGCTATTTGATCAGGGTCGGGTCGAGGAATGAGATGAGATGACGCCTTTATATTTATAGAGGTGTGTGAACGACAAGGGTGCCGGCCGATCAATCCTGACGCACCGTCATAGGGGCATATGAATTAAATGAAACGGAATGGGTGAGGTGAGTATTGAGAAATGATGGAATGAAATTTGTGGCACGGGAAAACGGGAGAAATCCCGAGAAAAACCTGCCCAAGCTCCCTTTCGTCCACCACGAGACCCACATGGAGTGACCGAGACTCAATCTCGGAACCCCAGCGGTGAGAGTGTGTATATACACACACACACACACACACACACACACGTTAACTCTCTATTCATCAAAACCACATTTGGCATATAGGCCTAACAATTGATTAAAAAACATAAAGTCGAGTTCATTGACCATCAAAATCGGGCCAGCAGATATGAGTTCACCTGAAACAAAAATATAACAATTTCTCTAGCGATCGTAATATATTATTCTCCACAACGAAACTCATTATTTGCTATTAGATTAAACCCATGAAAGTATTCTCCAAAATCAGCGAAATCCACCTTTTGAAGTGGGGTTCACCGGAAACTCGAAATTAAAATAATAATTGTCTCTAGAACCGCCATGTCTCTAGAATCACCATGTTTGTGCCGTAGCCGAGTGGTTAAGGCCTATACGCAGAGCTACGGGACTTGCGCTGGTTCAAGTCCCCACGAGAAAATAAATTTTCTCATGGAATTTTGGCCAGTATGGGACCGGTGCCCACCCAGCATCTTGATGCATTTGGGTAGCTACAATAAGTAGCCACTGCAGGTTGAGAAGACCAGCTGTAAAAAACTGGGGGACCCGACATGCTGACCATATGTCACCCCTATACTGGCTTATGATCATCTACCTCTGTGATTAACACATCTGGACGTGAGGCTAGCAGCCGGATGGTAGGCCAAGGGCCTTCTAGGCCTATCGCGCTTGGAGTAGAATAGAATAACCTCCATGTTTGTTTCTTCATAATGTACACCATATAGTTTATTTAAACCATAAATTGACAATGTATCCTGTTAGATACATTAGTTTAATTTATTTAATATCTTATATAAAAAATCGAAAATGAATCGGTAGATAGTATTTAAATTAGTTGAAATGTTAAAATTTAAAATTCGTACCTAATATGTCATCCTCAGATTAAACAAACTTTGTTTAGAAGTACCTAGTATGTCATCCTCAGATTAAACAAACTTCTGTTTAGAAGTACCTAATATATGTCATCCTCAAATTAAACAAACTTTGTTTAGAAGTACCTAGTATGTCATCCTCAAATTAAACAAACTTCTGTTTAGAAGTAGGGCCAACCTAATATATGTCATCCTCAAATTAAACAAACTTCTGTTTAGAAGTACCTAATATATGTCATCCTCAAATTAAACAAACTTTGTTCAGAAGTACCTAATATATGTCATCCTCAAATTAAACAAACATTGTTTATTTAAACCATAAATTGACAATGTATCCTATTAGATACATTAGTTTAATTTATTTAATATCTTATATAAAAAATCGAAAATGAATCGGTAGATAGTATTTAAATTAGTTGAAATGTTAAAATTTAAAATTCGTACCTAATATGTCATCCTCAGATTAAACAAACTTCTGTTTAGAAGTACCTAATATATGTCATCCTCAAATTAAACAAACTTTGTTTAGAAGTACCTAGTATGCCATCCTCAAATTAAACTTCTGTTTAGAAGTGTGTTTTATTTGAAGACGGCTGATAGGTCTATATCAGTACAGATTTCAAATGTTAACATTTTGATCCGTAACCTATGGATGATTTACCATGAGTTTTAAAAGTACCTGTTTAAATTGGTATCAGATTATACAACAATATGCATATAGGTTATAACTTATGGTTATGCATGATTTGTTTTCACGTGCAGTTCGGCACTTTTTAATAAGCTAGCATCAGAAATTAACTTTCTTTAATTTATCAAAGGTCCACCACTGTGGTCTCGAGGTAGCGTGTTGCCGTGTCACGCAGCGGGCCCGGATTCGATCCCCGGTCGGGGCAGTTTTTCTGGGCGAGGCTTTTATCGGTGTTTTTCCTCACCTGTAAGACAAATGCCAGGAAAACTTTAAGGCCCAAACGGTCCCCAAAATCATATGGCCATCATCATCATCATCCTTATCATCATCATCCTTAATCGGTGTGGAAAGCAACGGGAAGCTACCACACCTACAATTCCCTAGTAAAGCCGCAAGCATAGCATGAAAATGCTACGATTGCAGTGAAGGACCTGCCTTCGGGCAGAATTACTATGGATGGATGGACATTATCAAATGAAATTTAACTTATATGTTATTCCTAAAACCAGAAAAATCATCATCATCATAGTACATTCTCGAATTTAGGTCATTTGTTAATCTGTTTCGGCCTCAAGAGAAACACCATCCAAAAGTCTTTTAAGTAGACGTCCTGCTCTTCTTCTTCCTGTAGGTTGATATCTTAACATTTGTTTGGGTACCAGCAAAATAGAACCATAAATTCGACTTGCTGAAGAATTCGCTTAGTTTACGCAGTTTCTGCGCGACGGGCGTTTTAACAACTCAGCTCATTTGAACCACAATTAAAATCTGTGTGCAAAAGAGTCGACACATTTTACTCAAAAGCATTTTATTTTAGGGTTTAGTTCGTTTTACGTGCTTTAAAACTACGATATTTCACTTTCAGAGGAAACGTACGTTTTTTATATCCTTAAAAATGAATTGATTCCGGCTGAGTTTGAACCCGCGAACCAGAGGCGAACGTAGTAACAAACAGTCCTCCAGGGCCGATGTCCTATATAGACCTAGCATGAGACGTTTTCATTTATAAATCGCATGTTAATAGTTGTAATCCTTTAGCAACTAGCATTGCAATAAGTAGTCCAGCTAGTGTACCTTCCGTCCCTAAGAAGCAACATTTAATACTAATTAACTAACATTATCGAACCCATAGGTTCATTCCCGCGCAGATATAAGCTTTGCATACAGTCATATCCTGAGCTCATGTTTTCCAATCATTCCCTGTAAAATCTATTTCCCTCAAATCATGGTTAATGTTATTCTCCCACCTCTTTCTTGGTCTTCCAACTGGCGTTTTCCCTTTGGTTTTCCTACAAGCTTCCAAGCACCTCTTTCATTCTCCGTTCGTGCCACATGCCCTGCCCATCACAGTCTATGAGGCTTAATTGCTCTTATTATATCTGGCTTCCTATAAAGATCGCGTAGCTCACTGTTATGTAGTCTTCTCCATTTACCTGTCTGTACATCTCTCTTTGGTCCAAAATTTTTCCTAACAACTTTATTCTTTTGTTTGTTACATTTAATATTTTCCTAACTGTTAAACAGTTTCATTTTTCTAACTTTTAAATATGGAATATGTGATTTGTATAAGTTAAGTTGACGATATGTCAGTGTATAAAATCTTATACTAACGAAAAGTTATTATCTCTTTAGTTAGCCATTATTAGAATACTTGGGTTTATTTTGGTTTAGTGATAACATTATTTATTTAACTTATTATTAGATGTAAAGTAAATAAAGTGTATTTGATATTTTGTGTAGTTTGTATTTTTAATTGAGGTTGGTAACCTACTTCTAGGAACCAAAGTTATGCTGACACCATTATATTATCTAGTATCACCGTGAATTGTATAACCATTCAAATCATCGTGCCATCCGATGTAGGCCTAATAGGCCTATATTTTTTTTACAATATAACCTACTTCACTTAAGCCATCTGTATAATTATATCACAAAAATTCAATTCAGTTATAATCAGGCAGCGCATTCCCCCCCCCCCCCGAATATAGAGCGAATCGAGTAGTTTCTTCTTGTGCATTATTACGTCACGTGAATATATAAGCAGTTTAAAACTGCAAATAGATACGCATAGACGAGACATAATCTCTTAGTAAATACAGATGCTCCATTATCAACGTTGTTTGTGTAAAACACCAAGTTATCTATCATTATTATGTACCGAACTATACCTGTGATAGCATCCTGACTTAAACATTCGGGGACACAGTTTAAACTCTGAAACCTCCAAGTTATAATAATCGATGAATAAAAGACAAGAACAATGATTGGAAACAATTGAGATGAGATTTTAAGAAATTATAGCAGGATATACTCTGCTAGATAAAAAATATAAAAAAAAGAAATGAAGTTACAAGAAAGGTACTAAATATTTTGAAACCTACAGATCGAATAATTAAATATAGAAACACCTGGAAAAAACATGTCGATAGAATGTCAGAAGAAAGATTTCCAAAATTATTGCTGAATTATAAACCACATTGAAGGAGAAATGTTGGATGCCCACATAGAAGCCGGTCAGAACAATTCTAGCTTTCATGAAACCGCAACGAGCCAACAGGCTTAATCCTTGTATGATGAAGAAGAACTTTTGTAACTTCTATTAGAACGAAAATGCGCTGCCTAGTTATAAGGATCTTAAATACTATTGAGACTTTCTTGTCGATTTATCCATGATTTGAAGAAAACTGTAAATTATTTAGTAAACATTCTGAAGTTCATTTGTGATTAGGCAGTGTGAGTTGACAGCCAATAACGAGCGAGACAAAGATAGAGTGAGGAAGTTGGAAAGGGCTCCCTACTTGCTGTGACCTTCATATAACATTGAACTGCCTGATTCCCCACCCACAAACCTCACAGTTTTAGTACAGACATTAAAAACGTTTTGCATGGCCACTCGAACGTCTAATAAAATATTTTATGTTTCTCTATAACCATTCCATATCGTGTGAACCATATGCCACATCTAAACTTTAAGATCTTCGCGTAAAATTCTATTTCCAATACATTTTAATGTACTGCAATTTTAACCAATCACATTGGGAAACATTACTAAATATATCAGAACATTTTCATTTATGAAGATTCCACTTTTCAATGTTGGTGTACTGTAGGCGTACATGATTTTCTAATATTATGATCGCCATTTCATTTGGGATTCAAACAGTTACATTTTTAACAAATTCAACTGTCTGAAAGTTTCCGTACACATTGTGCAACAAACAAGAACGACAACATTTTGAAAAAAAAATATTTCTCACTTTTACATGTTGAAATAAAATATGTAATTAAGCCCAGAAACGCTTTATTTCCTTGCGAGAGCCCCCCTCCTTTTTTTTAATCATGCGGCAATTTAATACCAGAATAAGCTCTGTCGGCCGCGGTGGACAAGTGGTTATGCTCCTTGCCTCTGGTCCCGAGAGTCGCGGGTTCAAACTAGGTCAGGGTCGATGGATTTTTTAAGACGGAAAAATCCAAGGAGCAAGTCCTCCAGTAGGGACTTTAAGCCGTGGGTCCCGAGTCTGAAGATTTTCAGGCTCGTAAAAAATCCTTAAGCCTGAATGAAAAGGCCTCTAAGCAAAATTTACATAATTTTCCCGTCCTAGTACTACCTTGGTTTCCTAGATGTCAGTATGAGGCAGAACGCTGACCACGGACCACTCAAAATGACATCTGTACGAAAACAAGTGTAACTAAATTAGTATGGTTCAAATTCTCCCCTGTAGGGGGAGAGCGCCTAAATCTTTGTAAAGGGAAAACATAGGCTTACAGTACAATAAGCTCCTCTCTTTTCCCGAGACTAATGGTAGCCTTGATCTTGAGTAAACCTCCCTTCAGAAGGAAAATAAAGCTGTGGGTCCCGTTTAAAGATTTTACGGTATGCAATAAAACATCATGCTTGAAATAGGAGGTACCTGAGCAAAATGTGTCGGAATTTTCACGGCCGTATTTGATTTTTGACGCTAATATTCCGAGTTTTTAAAAGGCGTTTTTTTTAAATTAAGTAGGCTACTAAGACTGTGTCCATGCTAACAGAAGACAGGTTTCACCATTTCTTTATGAGAAATTCAGTCATTCCTTTACTATTATTACTATTACTGCCACTACTACTACTACTACACTCTCCATGGTGTGACAGGCTTAGCAGGACCTTGACCTACCATCCGCCTGCTGGTCTCACATCCACTTGTCATTTACAGAGGTGAATGATCATCCAGGGGCGACATTTTGTCAGCATGTTGAGTCCACCAGTCGTTGTAGCTGGTTTCCTCAACTTATTATCCATCCATTCATAGTAATTTCAGGCAGGTCTTTCACTGCAATCATAGCATTTTCATGTTATGCTTTGCAGCTTTACTAGGAAATTTTAGGTGTGGTAGCTTCCCGTTGCTTTCCACACCAATGAAGGATGATGATGATGATGATGATAAGATGAATATGAATGATGATGATTGCGACGGCCAAATGATTTCGGGGACCGTTTGGGCCTTAAAGTTTTCCTGACATTTGTCTTACAGGTGAGGAAAAACCCCGATAAAAACCTCACCCAGAAAAACTGTCCCGAGCGGGGATCGAACCAGGGCCCGCTGCGTGACAAGACATTACGCTACCTCAAGACCACAGTATCTACCCAAATTCCTCAGGATGCTGGTGAAGCACCGGTTCCACACTGGCCAAAATGCCATGAGAACATGTTTTTACCCCATATGGACTCGAACCAGTGCAAGTTCTGTAGCTCTGCACAAAGACATCATGCCTTATATCACTCGGGTACCGTACGGGATTATTCCTTTATTAAGCTATCGTAAATTCGTAATTTCAGTCTTTTAGATTCCAAATTTGCCATAGGTTCAATAGCATCGGCAAAACATCCTTCATAATTTAAATCCTAGATATATACTCCTATTGAAAATCATGGACCTAACAATAAATAGAATATATTTTCTCAACTCGTGTCAAATTCAAGGTCGGGTCGAGGGATGAGATGAGATGTAGAGATTTGTTAATGACAAGGGAGTCGGCTGACCATCATCACAGGGGCAGATGAACGAGATGAAATGGACGAGATGAGTATGGAGAAAATGTGGATGAGATGAGTAATTTTTGGAGAAATTGTGGAATGCAATTGTGGCAGGAAAAAGAGAAAAAAACCCCGAGAAAAAACTTCCCAAGCTCTGTTTCGTCCACCATGAAACCCACATGAGGTGACCGAGATTCGATCTCGGGACCCCAGCGGTGAGAGGCGCTTGCGGCACGGAGCCGCCTAGGGACCTAACAATGAATAATAAAAATAACTCTTACAATGGATTGGCGAACTTGTAAAATTCAAGACAATGCACTATACACGCAGACATCCTAACAAATATGATGCAAAAGTCTCATATTTTCAGACAGAAACTTGATAGTTACATTAAAGCTAAGCAAACTTTTATAATAAAGTTTCTCCAACTAACAATTCTTATACTTACAACAGTAGTAGGCCTATATTGAAATAGATAGATTTATTACATTCCTGTACAACCGGCAAGAACGCCTTCTAACAAGGAATTATTATTTGGAAAAATATATACATACTCGTTCATCGAATGGCAATTCAATCATATCAAAACTGTGCACTGCGATTTGCAGGTGGGGATGAAAAAATCTTAAACTGCTACACTGCTGTCAAATCAGCCAATGACGATGACCGATACTGCCATAATAGTTAATGTCATATTACAAACAAATATGTCTCTGGGGAAAAAAATATGTTACATTTTACAATAAAATTTCCCCCCCACATAGTAAGTCTACAGTAGATTAGGTTGGAATATTATTATGCAAGCGAGGATTGTAAGAGCAATCCATAAAAAAATCCTGTGCGTCAAATAATGTAAAGGGAGTAAGGGGAAAAGAGCTCTTACAAGAAAATAAAAAAATACTTTTGGACTTATATTAAGGGTGGGGGTTGCCGATTCTTTTAGTTTTGTTATTAGCACGCACGATAAAGATACAAAGACAAAAAGAGACTGATATCACGCCTAATCGGTTCTAACGTCAGCCATGCTTTTAGTTATATGGCGGCACCTTTAGGTTAAAAAATAAATAACAATAATAATATATTTATTTTACCTGGCAGAGTTGAGACCTTAAGGCCTTGTCTACCACTCAACCAGCTTAAAAAAATACAAAAATTATTCTTACATCTAAATTACAACAAACAAACAAAATTACATGGTATGTCTACAATATAATAATTATTTACAATATATTTTTATTTAATTTACATTTAGCGAATGCATATAAAATATGAAAAATAGAAAAATGAAAAAAATATACCATTATTCGCATAGAATACATTTAGTTATCGAGAAAATAGATTATTTAGTAAGTAATTGTATAGGCCGAAGCGTGACTTAAAAGTGTCACGTGTGCAGCAACCCCTGATATTTTGAGGGAAGGAATTTTAGGAATGGACGGGGGGCTACGTGCAATAAGTAGAATAAGAGGAAGTGCTGTGGAGAGGAATTGTTACCCGACTGTTATCTTGTCACCTAGTGTCAATATTGTGGTAAGAACATAACTTCTCAAACCTGAACACCAGGTAATTAGGAGCGCAGGAATTTAGAAGCTTGAAAAGAAGTGAAAGAGAGTACAATTTACGTCTGTCACTAAGGTGGATTCAAGAGAGGTTATTGAAGTGTTCGGAAATATGATCATAACTGTGGATATGGAAGATGAATCGAACGCAAGCATTATAAACACGTGTCGTTATGTCACTGTAACAAACCATAATTTAAATCATTATATATGCACACACTACTGAATAACACTAAGAAATTGGGACTGCAAGTAAATATCAATAAAACTAAATATATGGTCACACATAAAAATACATTATATAAAGGAAATGGACAGCTAATGACAAATGAGGGGAAATTTTGAGGAAGTGGCTGAGTTCAAATACCTGGGAACAATGGTCACAAACAGAAATGAGATGCTCAAGGAAATTAAACATAGGCTCAATTCTGGAAATGCATGCTATTATGTATTGCAGAGACTCTTGACTTCCCAACTCCTTTCAAAAAACGTTAAACAGAAAATATATAAAACTATTATTCTGCCAGTTATAAGCCCTATTATATGGATGCGAAACATGGACTCTTACTTTAAGGCAGGAAAGGAGATTACGAGTATTTGAGAATAAAGTTCTTAGGAAAATTTTTGGACCAAAGAGAGATGAACAGACAGGTGAATGGAGAAGACTGCATAACAGTGAATTACATGGTATTTATAGGAAGCCAGATGTAATGAGAACAGTTAAGTCTCATAGACTGCGATGGGCAGGACATGTGGCACGAATGGGGAATGAAAGACGTGCATGGAAGCTTCTTGTAGGAAAACCAGAGGGAAAAAGCCCAGTTGGTAGACCAAGAATGAGGCGGGAGAATAACATTGACTATGATTTGAGGGAAGTAGATTATACAGGGGATGATTGGAAAACATTGGCTCAGGATAGGGATATATGGAGAGCTGACGTCCGCGCGGCCATGAACCTACGGGTTCGATAGTGCCAGTGAGTTAGTTAGTTATTTATATATAACGTCACAATAATCGAAGCGTGGAAACACAAGATTCTGCAACAAAGAATTTCAAATGAAGCTGAGAGAAAATTCTTTAAACATATAAGATAATGTAGATGGAGAAAGTCTTCTTACATAGGCCTATATATCATATGTTTCACTTGTGTTTGCGTCTATATGTAGACCAAGTTCTTACTAAAGAAGAAGGGATTATTATATTATTTATAGTAATGTTTGGAAGTGTAGATAAGCCAAAGGTTGTTAGGATTCAGACCATATAGAGAAAAAATTAAATTGTGGTTAATGAAAATTGTATATGTAATTAAACCACTGAAGATAGCAACCATATGAACTTTTAAAATAATTCTCCATTGAGTTTTTGCACCATAAGTTATCATACTCCCAGTCAAAGAAATTTCCCGCACATGGATGTCTTTCTAGTGCTGAACGCAGAATGTTAAGTTCATATGCAGGTGGATTCCCCGAATACCATTCGCTAGTGATAACGTGGCGACCGTTAGGCCTATACTACACATAAATTAGATTAGTTGGTACAGATTCCTGCTGTCGAGCAAGGTTTATTGTATTAATGTGACTATACACTCTATAACGTGACAATAGCTTTAAATGTTACATTATTTTTATAGGCCTATGTTATAGTAGTTCGTAATTATGCTTACAGCGCATTGCCAAACTATGTTTTCGAAGTTTGTAATTATGCTTACAGCGCATTGCCAAACTATGTTTTCGAAGTGTACAATACAACGTAGATTCGCATGGTGTTCGGTTCAGCTGTATTCCTTCTTGGGACTTTATTTCTCTTGGAGTACAGTACTTTGTTATGTCAAAAGTGAATTGTACTCAATCACAAGATATAGGCCTAACAACTATGCTAAATTGCTGTATTTCAATCTTAAGAAATCATCTATATGATCCGTCTCCAAATTTTGTTCCTAGTTTGTCCGTTCATTCAGAATTAGCCATCATATATAAATTTTAATTTTATCTTGTTCTAAGCCTATTGTGAAAATTAAAACAAAATGGCTCTATCTACTCTATTTATTTAATTATTTTCGTTCTCTATTGCTAAGTATAATTTATCACTTTTGCCATACACTATTTAAATAAGTTTGTTAAATGATGTAGCCTATATATATATATATATATATATATATATATATATATTTATTTATTTATTTATTTATATTATATTGTAGATTTCCGCGGATATAAGTATGATTAAAAAAGTTTTCTTGGGTTTTTCGCGTCATGACTTCAAGGTCGTCCTCTAGCAACTGATTCTGACATTTCGGCATGATCCCACATGCCATTATTAGGCCAACCTTGAATCCATGACACAAAAACCCAAGAAAACATTTTTAATCATATATATATAGGCCTATATATATATGGTTAAACTTAGGAAGATTATATATATATATATATATATATATATATAATCTTCCTAAGTTTAACAATTCCCTTTGTAGGTATCACATGTCACCCGGGACTTGTAAAGCGACAACCTTTCTGGAGAGGATACAGGGAGGGACAAGGAGAGACTTCTCGGATGAGTGGATCGCTAAGGCTGGGTTTGTATGTAATTACATATTCTTTCCCTTTGCTTATACGTGGCTAAAATCTATAAATCATATATGAAAATTTATCATTACATTTTTACATTTCGTAAAGATTGTGTTATGTAAAACTACACATTCTGGCAAATAAAATAATTTTTGTAAATGGAAAATAATTTAAAACAGTCTTCATGTCAATATTGTACATTAAAAGCTCAGATATATGATTATAGGCCTACATTGAAACAGTTTTTCCAACCTATGCAAAAGCTACTGAGAAACGTGTCAAAGAATAATTCCATTTTCTTGATACGATAAATATAGATAGAGGAAGACACTGAAGACTTGGGTAGGGTTCCACATTACAACATCTCTTTTAAAACCCGAACGATCTACTCTGTTTATGAATGAGATAGAGATAGGGGACACGCAGTAGTATAGTTGATTAACGTATCCTACAAGCTGGAAGTCGAGGGTTGAGACCATGGGGTCAGGATTTTAAACTGTTTAACCTTCTGGTGACATCATGACCCTGGGGTCGACTCGGCCTCTAACAAAAATCAATACCATACTAGGGCCTATGTTGTAGGAATGACGGCGGCTATCACACAAGGCTGATATCTCGTGCCGAATGTCTAGAAAGACGAGAACTTTATCCTCCGGATACCCCTAAGTGGGATTACTTGACAATGCCCTTCTTATCACGTTTTCAGGCATTTAACAGTCCCATTCATTCAAACCCGGTCTGTTTTAAAGTAAATGTTTAATATAAAGTTTGTACAAGAATTAAATTTTAATGCATTTAATATTACATATTTTAAGGAAATTTTACAGATAGCCTTACATATTTTACATGATATTATTACATACATGTGTACATATTTTGCATGTTATATTACATAAAAATCCTAGCCTTAGTAATCACTAAATGCCGGGTCACCTCCGAGGAAATACGACTATTTAAAACGAGATACACCATTAAGTTATGTATTTCTAACCAAGGTGAATATGATGTGGATGATTATGATATGGTTTTCGGAGACAATTTGGAACTCAAAATTTCCTCTCATTTACAGGTTAGGAAAACCTTTGAAAAATCTCGCCGGTGATCAAGACCAGGACATCTGCATCTGACGTAACGACGCGACGTAATACCAGGATCACAGCGATGGATCAACAATTATAGAGACCTATAAATGAAAATAAATTATTTAAGTAAAAATTATCAGAACATTATTCGAATTACAAATTGAATTTTATTTAATATTTTTTTCCCGGTTTTGGCATTTATTTTTATTTATTTATTTATTTTTGCTAGTACACTTCGGAATAATGAAATGTCAGCGTCTGTGTGTTTTTTAATGACATGCACTCCATTTTTCTAGCCTCGAGTTCTACGCTAGGAGGATAGATGACGTTAATGTGGTATATTTTCAGTAATTTACACACCACTTCGACAGACCACTTTATGTAGATTATGTGTATTTGTATTGTGTGCTGGAAGATGTCTAGGTTGATTGAATGTTTAAGTGTTGGAATACAGTGTGAGTGATTTCTATGAGAGGTAATAATGAAGAAAAGGGAGAAGGTGGTACCCGTTACCGGCAATTATCCTTCTCCTGTTGAACAGCACTAAAGGGACCACCAGTCTTTGACACCCATCCTACGGAGAAGTAGCTATTGTGATACCTTCTCAATGTATGTTCTGCGGGAGGGTTTGGAATTTTTTATCGAGACATCTGGTGCACAATCTAGCAATTAAATATTATATACTACCACCCCTTCTAAATCAGAGAATGGAAATATTAGATTAAAAATTTTCAGACATACCAGGTCTCGAGCCCTGGCTTTCTAGTTAGGAAGCAAGCACGACGATACCATCTGAGCTAGGGCGGTAGACTGATTAATAAAATGTGAAAGTATCGAGATAAAAAAACCTAAGTTATCGAGTATGGTAAAAAAAAGTATGGAACCATTTCTAAACATGTTATAAACATTTTAGGAATGGTTGGTCAGATAGTTCAGGGGACAAAAGGGTTTAATTAGGGGCTGGATATTGAGTAACTGAAAGCTAAATATTTTTCTTCACTTATTCGCATCGAGTTCTCTACAAATGATTTCAGATACCTTTCCTGTTGATAAAATAGACAAGATCATAGGACTAGCTATCTTTCCCCCTTTTCTCTCCTTTAATTATATATCACTCGTAATTTTTTTGTTTGCACGTCCCCTATACATTAATTTCCTGTTAAGAGAACTTTTATCTTTTACTAGAGAAAAGAAATAGAAGAAGCAATACTCAAATACCAATTACGATGTTAATGGGCACTCAGAAGTCAGCAATTATTACAATAGGCATATATATATATATATATATATATATATATATATATATATATAGAGAGAGAGAGAGAGAGAGAGAGAGAGAGAGAGAGAGAGAGAGAGAGGGTGGGGGTTGAGAGAGCTTACTGTCGAGCTATTCTAAAATAGAAATAGAAAAAGCTATACTGAAATACCAATTACGATGTTAATGGGCACTCAGAAGCCAGCAATTATTACAATAGGCATCCATCCACCCATAGTAATTCTGCCCGAGGGTAGGTCTTTCACTGCAATCATAGCATTTTCATGCTATGCTTTGCAGCTTTACTAGGGAATTGTGTAGGTGTGGTAGTTTCCCGTTGCTTTCCACACCGGTGAAGGATAATGATGATGATGATGATGGCCATATGATTTCGGGGACCGTATGGGCCTTAAAGTTTTCCTGACCGGGCCCGCTGCGTGACAAGGGCAGCACGCTACCTCGAGACCAGAGCGGTGGACACAGTAGGCATATATATATATATATATATATAGAGAGAGAGAGAGAGAGAGAGAGAGAGGGAGAGAGAGCTTACAGTCGAGCTGTTCTAAAATCCGTGATCACATCTACCCGGTTTTTGGCACGACCGCTGCACGTGTTTTATAAAACAAAGCGGCGTTGACAAGTCAATGAGGACTTGTTTTTTGGAAGAATCAATTGCAGTATTATTAGAGTGTACTGTTTTCCTGTGAATTTTAAGCCGCGGAGGAGTCGTGAAACTATCAGTCCGAAACTAGAGGAACGTTAGAGATTATTTTGGAAAAAGAGCAGCAGGAGCAATGTTTAGGGGTTGCGTAGCAACACCTGGCAATATTGGGACTTACGTAAATTTGCCCGCTTTACCCATTTTGGCCTATTTAGACTACGCTGGAATTACGATGACTTCGAACCGTGCTAACTAGTATTTTTATCGGAGGGATCAATGTGGGATTTATTGGTCAAATGTTTCTGGAGAGCGCCTGTAATGAATGTCCATTCAGAAGTGCGCCGTCCTGGGTGTTGGAGCTCCATTCGCAAGCCGCGCTTGGAGGCTAGGTCGTATAGGATTAAATTTAGAATTTAAATGTAGATGATGGATATCCGAGGAGAAGTCGCCATGAGTGCAATCGGGATCCATTATTCAGAAAAAAAAGACCGTTTTAAATTTAAGCAAGTTATGTGGAATTTTTAATTTGGAAAATGAGTAAAACATAATCATTTAGAGACTTAAATTGAGGAATAATAGTATAGGCTACTGGTGGAGTCTAGGGCACCACTCCGACAGTCGACTTAACGCTAGGGAAAACCACCGAAAACCCTAGCAGAATGGCTTGAATGTAATAAATTAATCGAAAAATTAACTTCTTCGGCTCTAAGGGAAAAATAGCGTGAGAAACCTGGTAGTAGTACGACGGTAGACTAGGCAATATCGTAACATCCTCTTTAATGTGACATGTGTTTGTTATCCCGTAAACCTTGACGACAACCACTCTTAGTGAAGCAACTATTCAGCTAACCAAAAATCTGTCGTGTGATTCGCTACCGACTTTTCTGACGACTCTACTGTATATGTGTGTGTGTCCGTTAATGCTCTACCGGCCGAAATTTTTGTCAACTAAACTTGGCATATAGTGATTAATTATAAAAGTAAAGTTAAGTTCGTTAACCAGTAAAATTGGACCATTAGGTATAGGAGTTCACTGAAAAGAAAATTTAAAAATCATGCTACAGTAGAGTCGTTGTAAATTCCGGTAACAAATCACCGACAGCTTTTGGTCAGCTGACTAGTTGATTCACTAACTGTGGTTGTCGTCATCATTACAGGACAACAGATCCACGTCACATTTACATATGATGTTACGGTATTGCCAAGTCTGTCCTTCAATCATGGCTCAGTCATCGCGAAGAGAACAGTCGGACACAAAACAAAAGTCAGTCCTGTCGTAGGCTATATACAGCGAGTGTCAAAAGTATTTATTCACATCAATAGGTAGAGCTAATTTTATTGTAAAATATCTGAAAATTTCATCGAAATTAGTTTTGATCAGAGAGACCACCACGCAGATAGTCATGCCATCTGTGGTATTACCAACCTTCCCGATAAACTCCTAAACGTGCTTTGAAACATGATTGCACACTAACATATAATTTCTAATCTAACAAAGTTAATCATTTACATATTATTTCAATAAAATATAAACTAATTCGGTGTACACTACTTACGTCTTCTTAACCTAACAAAATAAAAAAGTAGTAGTGCAATTTCTTATTGTGAAGGTTGGCCATACCGGACTGCCATCTGTTGATGAGGACGCGCACTACGATTTTGTAGATCTCCGAAGAAATAATTGTGAGATTTCACGTACATAAATAAACACTTAACAATTATAAAATAATATATTTTATGAATCGTTAGAACATGTTAAAATAGTAGAAAGTGTTAGTAGAAACGGAAAATTAAATAGGCCTAGTGCAACAGTGTCATATGAATATTGCATGGTGTAACGTAATGGAACTGATTCGTCCACCACACAACTCCGTACTGATCTGTGGCACCGACTTGACAACACCGTTTTGTTTTGTAAACCACGAGCAGCGGTCCCGCCAAAATTCGGGTAAGTGTGCCCACTTCGGAAATTATAACGACTCAACTGTAGCTGTCGCTGTGTTTGATGTTTCATAATGAAACTCAACATACACCGTGTTCCAAAATTATGGACGGGGTTTCAAAGTTGTTTATTTTCCCTTACATGAAATATATAATAACAAAACTTACATGGGATTGAAGAGAAACTATTCGAGTTTTCAACAGCAGCAACAATCTTTCTTCTCAAGTCTGGAAGGTCGACGAGAAGTGGTGGTATGTACACATGGTCCTTAATATACTCCCACAGGAAAAAAATCACAAGGTGTGAGATCGGGAGACCGTGGAGGCCATCGGGAATAAACCATGTCATCCGGATTGGAGCGTCCCATCTGTCGTCGGGGAACATTATCGTTCAACTACTGTTGCACATAATTAAGGAAATGAGGGTGGAGCGCCGTCTTGTTGCCAATGAAGTTTTGAGGTGCGGACTCATTTAGCCGAGGAAAAATATAAATCTGCAGCATATCCAGATACGAGATGCCTGCCAATGCCTTTTCATCGAAAAAGAACTGCCCAAAGATTTGTTGGACATAGCACAGAAAGCATTTAACTTCGGGGAATCTCTTCATGTAGGATTATTGCATGTGGATTCGCCACCTCCCAAATACGCACATTATGTTTATTCGCCTTGTCACTGGTATGAAAACATATTTCACTGCAACAATGGAACCTGACCTCGCAAATTGCAACACACAGAATGAATTCTGTACAGGAGTTGCCATTTTCACAAATTTAACGCTGTGGCGTAATAATGACAAGAAACTAATTACTGAACACAGGATATGAAACTTTCAGTTTTACTTTCATTATATCAAATAATCACGCATCCAATTTCGTTTGTAAAGATTTGCTAACTACTTAAAACACCGTCCATCACTTTGAAACACCGTGTATACTATTTAAATATATAGAGATAGTTTTCTTTAAAAAATCAGGGAAATTTGACAATTATAAGCGAGGTTGACCTGAGATCCTTAATTAAAAATTGTCTTCGTCGCAATACATACCAAACAATCTAATTAATCCTTAAATTGGTACCTACAAGATACATTAATTTATTTAATATTTTTAAATATAATAATTGAAAAATTGAATCAGTATATTGTTTAAATTGGTGAAAAATTATACAACAATATACAAATAGCTAATAAATTACGGTTATGAATCATTTTTTCACAGCATTCCGACACTTTTAAATATGCTGATCATTAGAAATTGCACTTATTCAATTTAACAAAGAAATATAAATGCTATTACGTAAACTAGCAAAATGAGAGCATAGATTCGACTTGCTGAGGAATTCGCTTATTTTACGCAGTTCCTGCGTGACGGATTTTTAAACGTTAACACGCTGAAGGTAAATGATTATATATATTATTCACATTCACATTATATTTAGAAAACGTTTCAAATTATTTCATAGCTGCAGCTTATATTACGAATACTGTATGCTGCAGATCAAAGTTCTACATTACTGCACATTCTTGTAATCAAACAGTACTGTATGTACTCTTCTTGAAGCAAAAAGTGCTCACATAACATCCATAAAAAATATGCATTAGTCATTCACTAATGAGGACTTCTCTTTGTGATTCTGTATAAAAGAGCAAGCGAACATTAACAAAGAAAAGAATTTCAGCGGATTATTAAAACAAGAAAAACAAATATACAACCAAAGTGAAAAGAGTCTCTCTCTCTCTCTCTCTCTCTCTCTCTCTCTCTCTCTCTCTCTCTCTCTCTCTCTCTCTCTCTCTCTCTCTCTTCTCATAGACAAATAATATAGAATATCCTAACGTCCCCTTACCATATCCCAAGTTCATTTATGATATTCTTATTAAATCCTATAATGTTTTTAATGAAAACTGGCTATGATGTCACAAAGACATATCAGGCCAGACATACAACCATACTATATATAGCCCTACTACTTGTATATACAGAGTGAATGGTTAATTACACCAACAAACTTCAGCGACTGATTCCTGTCTGGAAATGAAGGAAAAAAAATGTCCTATAAACATGTCTCCGGAAATGAACGATGTGCGTACAACGACAACAAATCGTCCCGGCACACAGTACATAGCATGATCGCATCCACGTCACAACAGATGTTCAAAGTGGCATCCACGGATTACAATTCACACGTTCTCACGTCGTATCATTAATTTCTTCACTCTTCCGCATGTTTCGGACTCTCTCCAAATAGCGTCATAGGCGACGTGGACACGCTGTTGAAGGGTATGCACATCAGAGGAACTGGTTCGACATACACAACGCTTTTCAGATGCCCCCAGAGGTAAAAATCAAGGGGGTTGAAGTCCAATGATCTGGCAGGCCATGCAACAAGGCCTAGAGAATAATGTCATTCGTCAGTGCCATCTACCATGGCAACGATGCATTTATGGACACTTATACATAGGACATTTTTTCCTCCATTTCCAGTCAGGAATCAGTCCCTGCAGTTTGTCGGTGTAATTAAACTTCACTCTGTATATATGGGAAACATTTATTTTTTCCATATTGTACCTCATTTCAGTGCTTTATGATTTTACAAAAAGGCTATAAAATGGAAATTTGCAGTACCATGTACTGAAATATTAGCAAAACCGGACGCAACTTTCGCCAACCTATAAATAAAACCATGGCAAACATGATTAATATTTTTACAAGTAAATTAGCAAGACAATCAATATAAATTATATATGGGCATACATTACAAATTTATATTACAGTAGTTAACTCCTGGCGCGACAGGCCTACAAGGCCCTTAGCCTACCAGCCGGCTGCTGGCCTCACATCCACATGTGTCAATCACAGAGGTAGATGATAATCAGCCAGTGTTGGGGTGACATGTGGTCAGCATGTCGAGTCCCCCAGCCGTTATAGCTGGTTTTCTCAACCTGGAGCCGCTACTTATTGTAGCTACCCAAATGCATCACGATGCTGGGTGGGCACCGGTCCCATACTGGCCGAAATACCATGAGAAAATTTCTTCCCCCACGGAGACTCGAACCAGCGCAAGTCCCGTAGCTCTGCGCCAAGGCTTCCTGCCTTAACCGCTCGGCTACGGCGCGGGACATTAAGTAGTTATTTCATTAAATAAAAATAAATCATGCCACGTTACAAAAAATGTACTTTAATAGTTGATAGAATTTGTATTTAATTTTGTCAATTAGCAATACTGATTGGAACGACTTTCGTTTATTCCATTGTTACAAATAATAAAGCAAACAAGTAAGTGATTATTAATTTTTATTGGCAAATATTTTGGATATTTTACCTTGGAATACTTCTAATAATTTCAACATTCCATATCAGCGAGTCCATTGCAAGTATTTTTATGTTTTTTTAAGCAGATTTTGTTTAAGTAATGTACAGCACACATAAATATTTATTAATTTAAAAAAACTGTTTCAAATTTCAGCTTATACGTAGTTCCTTTAGTTCTTTATTCGGACTGAGGCAGACTGCCCTGGGTACCTCGACCTGAAATATCTGTTGCGCTGTCCAAGTAGATTATGGATTAATGAAATGAAGTCTATGCTACGGTGTTATGTGAGTTGTAGATCGTTTTCTGAGTCCGGCATACCAGGTTCTTTCCTCATGACCCATACACCATTTTTGGGTCGGGTCCGTGGCCGCAAGGAGGGATTACAATCCTCTCCTTGGCAACTTTTTGCTGTTTTATATTGCTCAGGTTCGGAATCATGAGCTAGCAGTCTGGTGAGGATACCATTATATCCCGCAATCACAATTTTTAAACACCTTTGGACGCCAACCAAACTATTCTTCCTAGCATGAAATGAGGTGAAGGAGGATAATATTAAATTAATGATTGAGGGAGGGAAGAGAGAATGGAGAGTGTTGGTGGGTTGAAATTCGGGAAACGTTAGAACCCTGAGAAAAGCCCGAAAATTCTCCTCTGGAACCGCCAGGATTCCAACTTGAGATTCCAGTCGAGTCTGCCACGCACACTAATCACACTTGTTTTTTAAAGTCGCTAATTCTTGTGGTCTAATGTACAGTGTAAGTACACATGAATGGATCTAGTTTATGTATTATATACTAGCTAATAGGCCTATTTGGCGTACGCTGCTACGTCTAAATTAATTATAAATTTATGTCGTAATTATTTTTAAATACTCCATACTGTTTATCCGCAATTGCCCGGAAATCTACTTACCCCACTTTTTTGGCATCAATGAGATGAAAGACAAAAAGTGTTGTGAGTTATCCGTAAAAGATAGACATATGCTGTCGCGGACTGAATTTTATGAGATATTCAATTGTATGTACATTAATTTGGTGTATTTGTTATGGTTTACATAGCATAAACCATTTAAGCATCCTAAAAGCGAACCGATGCATTTTTTTTAGCTCCGGCCCTGTAGTATATGTGCGGTGATGTTATATACGTTACCAGTAATTGTCCCAGAAAGATTTTCTAAATGATGGTAAACCCCCCATTCAGATAGGTCAAGTAATTTTTGAGTCCATAAAGGAAAGACAGACTCACAGACACTCATTTATAAAAATGAAGATAAAGGTATTGTTTATTACTATTTAACTCATGCCCCAAATGGCAGTCAATGACCAATCACATTTCAATGAATTTCGATTTACAACCAAACAGTCGTTTTTCACCTAGAATTTATCACTTTAATTTTATCGCTTTTATCAAGTGGCTTCCAGATTGTATGTATAGTGCACAAATGTAACCAGATTCTGCTTGCGAGATATAATATAAGAACATTCGTAGCAATTGATTATTAGTCCGGTCAAAATAGACATTTCAATTTACAAAAATTCGCATAGAGCTGAAAATTGGTATGAATGTTGGGAACACCATTATAAATGAAATGTGAAAAGTCCCCATCAATACCACATCTGCAAAAAAAAAGTTATTCAAGGTCAAAGTTCGCGAATATGTGTTTTTTGCATTTTTCAGCCAAATTACAAATTTTATCATAAAAATAGGTCAGACATAAGTTGTAGACCGTGTAATTGGCTACACAAATTGTTCCTATACTTTTTCTCATAAGAATCCCCATTCTTGAGATATCGCGATTCTAAAATTTGAAGAAGTAGTATTCTACATAATATGCACACATTTCCGCACCACCTATGAGGTAGTGTACTTGGCGCATTCTTTTTAATGTGGTTTCTTCGAAAGGTATACTCCACGATCTATTGTGATTAAGTTTAATTAAATAATATTCCATTAATTGAAAAATGGTACAATTGGGAATGATTTAAGTGACAAAAATTATTTTTAATTCCGTCTAATGTTAATCTGACTGATAATCTTCGAATTCTACTTCGACAGTTATGTCTTGTTCGATTTCTTCTTCTTCTTCTTGCTGGATATTTGTTAATTGTTCTGAGAAAGATGTATCAGTTATTTCCTCATTGAAATCATATAAATCTTCATCTGTTCCATTTGATTCAACATTGGAGCAAGACTGGCCTTGACAATTGGTACATACTGGTGAACAAAATAATCCGACTTTTTTACAGCCACATTTTGCACTACAACCCTTTTTGCAATTGCAAAAAATGATGTTAAGAATATTTGTGGAGCAGGTGGGAGTAACGTTTGAATTGGTTCCAAAGTATTATCTATTAATTGACCCAATTGCAATTTTGATTTGAAATATCTAGGCTAACAGCAGTCATAATACTGTGGCTGATATTAGTACATACTAGTTTTAATAGTTCTAGTTTAAATTGTTTATTTTTAAGAATTACTTGTTCCAAGAAATAAGTCAATGACTCCGGAATATCGCTGTTAATATTTTCAAACATTCGACGGGGGGTAATTGGTATTATCAAATACTAAAGATTGAATGTCCTCTCGAATGATTTCTGCTGCAGCTTTGATGATTCTAAATTATTCTTCCTTTTCATTTTGACTTTTTTTCTCATACCAAGCTTAGTTAGGAATATCGTGATGATCATACTTCAACTTCAATCGAATCTTAATTGTTTTATTATCTAAAGCTGGATTTCTACAATTATTTTGTAATTCTTCCAATGAAAATTGGCAGTCATCACTTTTTTCTCCATCGCAACATTAGTAGATTCATCTTGAGAACGACCAATTTTACCCCCAGTGGTGGGTCTCAAGAAGGAATTATAGCAGTTATTATGGTACCTAGCCTCGGCAGCAACTAAATCATATTCGTACTGAATACGTGCAGTAAAATGTTTTGCTACGTCATCAGTACGAGTCCGAGCTACCTTCGGATTCTTTAAATTCAAGTGTAGCAACTTTATGAATTTTACGTCTAACATTTTGCGCTTTTTTCTTCTCAGCCTCTTCATTCGCTTCATCTCCACAAAATAAGCAATCTTTTTTTAAACAAGAAACGGATTCACTTACGCGTGCTCTAATACAAGGTGGACTGATTTCAGATGTACTGGCTTGCTCCATCTCATGCGGTCTTTTAACTGCCCAGTTAAATTAGGGATGAGTTTCTTTTTTATGTATATTCTCACAATCATATAATATATATAATTTGTATATATAAGTTATTCAACCAATATTTTTATTATATTAAATATCCCATGATGTATAGGAGGTTAACTTGCGGTTGAAAAGCGTGCATATTATTGTTTTCAGCGTTTCAAATAGTGATATCTCAAGAATGGTGATTCTTATGAAAAAACGTACAAGAACAATTTTTGTAGATAATTGTATTGTCTACAACTTTTGTCTGACCTATTTTTCTGATAAAACTTACCGTTTGGCTGAAAAATGCAAAAAACCCACATTCGCGAACTTTGACCTTGAATATATTTTTTTGCAGATGTGGAATCGATGGGGACTTTTCACATTTCATTCATAATGGTGTTCCCAACATTCGTACCAATTTTCAGCTCTATGCGAATTTTTGTAATTTACCCCTATTTTTTGAGCTAACTTGACCGGGCTATATACCATTTAAAAAAAATAAACCACTGTTTGCACTTTTTTAAACGTATTATTTGCCAGGTGTTTACGTTCCAGAAAAATATAATTGACATATTTACATCATAGGACATCAGAAATTAATTAATAACCTGTAATGATGTGTTTAATTTTTTTCTCCACTAGGGTGCATTCTTACAATAATCCGATTCTATTTGGCAATAAATATGATCTGGTTGCAATGATGAACAAACGAAACATAACGTTTCTAATTTGTTTTCAAAGATCGTCGTTAACATTAAATATATAAATATTTTAAAATAACTTTATTTAAATAATGATTTATGAGTAAACTGCTTAATTTTATTCGATAAATAGTCCTAACAAATGCCACTCTTGATTTTAAAATTCTCTAGATAAATTCACTCCTCACTTCGTGAGTCGTGAATTTATCGATAATTTGGAAATCACTCGTGGCATTACTTATGATAAAAAAGTATGAGGCAACATTAGATAGAAAACATATCGAATGTTTGTAATTCTTTCTAATATCTAATGTAAGCATTCGGCCGCGGTGGTCTACTGGTTATGTACCTTACCTCTAGTCTCGAGGGTCGTGGGTTTTATCCCTGCGGGGGTCGATGAATTTTTAGGATAAAAATCTAAGAGAAAAGTTCTCCGAGTGGGTCTTTGAGCCATAGATCTCGAGTCAGAAGATTTTCAGAGGCTTTTTTATGACATCGTGCCACCAGTGAGTATTCGATTGGAGAACAAGTGACTTTTAGCGTGGTATTGGCCAATGTGATAACACATGTTCCCGCTAGAGCCAATTGCCAACATGTTTGCTCACATATAAGAGAATTCTGTGCCAAGAGTCCACGTACATAATTGGGCAAATTAGAGTTAGAAATTAGGCAAGTTAGTGTTAGTTTGGGCAAGTTAGGGTGAGAAAATGGGCGAATTAGTAAGCTAGATTAATTTAGCGTTCACTTGTTTGTTAGCGGGTTTTAATGATGATGTGGCTACACTGTTTGAGCAATGACCAATACACTTTTACATTCAAAATAGCTGATTTGTAGGTTAATTTGAGCTCAACTTCTCGCTTTATTTTAAGGTATTTTTCAGATTTTTTGGGGAGGGAATCAACATACATATTTCTCTCATTCACATACATCACTAATAAATTGTGCGTTTTTTCGTTTTTTTTTATTTGAGTTTATATATAGGTGACATGGTAGCATAGACTTTCCTTTTAAGGCTTTTTAAAAAATCTCAAGCCTGAACAAAAAAGGCATCTGAGCAAAATTTAAGAGATCTTCCTAAATCCATGTAATATCTTAGTTTTCTAATAGACGTCTCCTTGGGGCGATACATGTTACTCGCCGACATCTGTAGGGAAATAATCGTACTGAATAGTCTAATTGAGAAACTTCCTATTAGGGGAGTACCATGTCCTCAGCAGGACGAATGGAATCAATCATTATATTTTGAGAGATTTCTATCCACTGTTTCCTCATACGTTTTTCTATCATAAATAGAGGCTTCATAACACACAAGTAAACTAGCTCCACTCATTTGCGCTTACCTTGTTTTAATCTATTTATACATTTTTTGTCATAACTAGAGATGCAACAATTCCTTCGTAAACACGATATCATAGTAAGGTTGATGCGACCATTGTACACCCTTAGACAAAAAAATGAGTCATCTCTTGAACGCAGATTTCTTGTAATCCTACTTGGCAGCGCTGGGTTCAAACTAGGAAACTAGTCATAATTGTGCAGTCCCTGAGCTACTGTGTTATGTGGCATGGACTGAAGATACTGCTACGGTCTTCTTAGGTCAGTGGTAAAGCATGCAGTCATTGTTTCTGTTAATAAAGGTCGCAGGTTCACGTCCTCCATTATGCAGTTTTTTTTCTCGTGATATTTGTAATAAAATGTTTTATGAATTAAATACATTTTATTTTGACATTTGAATTAAATCAGTGTTAATGTCGTTATTGTAACAATTATATTTACCAAATTCAGGGTTTGTTCTAGGTAATTTCAATGTATTGCATTCAATAGATTGTGATGCACAGACGTCTGCGCAAAATCAACAGCCTCTAACAAGTTTGTTTATAATGAATCATATTGAGTTTTACCATGGCTCAGCGCACACACAAGGGCAGAGGCACAAGGCAATCTCAATGCCCCGCAGATTGAGAGCGATACACCCGATATTGATTTTGTTTTTGTTAAAATTTTCATTTTAGAAGATATTACTTTCTTTCCTCATTTATTTATTAGAAGAAGGTTTTAATTTATGTTTTTGTGTGTTTTGTGTGTGCATTAAAGTCATAAAACTCAAATATAAAATTAAATATGAAACTATATTACAGGCGAAATGCTATTCTAACAATCAGTCTTAAAAGAAGTAGAACGGGAATCGAACCCGTGAGGTTACGAACGCAAATGATATCTGTTAAACCTCTCGACCACGGAAACATACTAAGCCAAGCTCTCTCTTTCATGATGCTTGAGTGTGGGAACTAGCAAACAGCCCACAACAATTACTGAAAACGTGTTGGTGTGAATATGGCTTCTGCGAGCGCTCACGAAGTTTCCCGATCGCTTGATAGAATCTGCGGATGACTCTTTTTATTTCATTTTTTTTGTCTAAGGGTGTACATGATTTCAGAGAGAAGGGAGTTAGAATAGTTTTCTGTACCGTCTGGTCGTAGCAACATTGCTGAAGTGTGTTGTTTAGTATCCGGTATCCAGAATAACCACTTTATATTAGTTATACAGAGTGAAAATTATTTAAACCGACAAACTCTGGGAGGTTGTAGGCGACACCAAAATAAATATTTTTCCCTAATGTCATTTTTTCTTATGATGATTATTTAAACCGGTAGATGAAGATTTCTCTGGCGGCAAATTAATTACACCAACAAACACTTTTGCATTTTTTATTACCAAGAGACAACACATTAACACAACGCAATTACTTAAATTACAGTAGAGGTTCAAAAATACCTCCATTGACATGTAAACAAAGGTTACACCGGCGGATCATGTTCTGTCTAACACGGGCAAAAACTCCAGGAGTATCGTTAATTGCTCCTGCTGCTGCTACTATCCGGTCAACCAGATCATCTTCTGATGCAACAGGAGTTGTGTAAACAAGGTTGCGCATCTCTCCCCACACAAAAAAGATCCAGAGGGGTCATATCTGGGGATCGAGGAGGCCATGGTACAGGACCACCTCCACCAATCCACTTTTCTGGAAACCGTTGGTTCAAGAATCGACGCACACGACGACTGAAATGTGCCAGCGCCCTGTAATGTTGGAAACACATGTCTTCCTGCAATTCTGGCTAGAAAATTGTAATAGTGCCTGCCATTTAATGGACTAGATAGGAGATATGGCCCAATTAAACAGTCCCCAACAACACCGGTCCACACATTAACGAAGAACTGCACTTGATGTGCGTGAGTAACTGTGGCATGTGGGTTATCCTCACTCCAAACATGCGCATTGTACATGTTGAAGACTCCATCACGCCTGAACGTTGCTTCATCTGTAAACAACACAGAGGATGGAAATGTAGGATGCATTTGACACTGTTTCAGGTACCACTGCGAAAACTGTGCTCTGGGTGCATAATCAACTGGTTCCAGGTTGTGGACACGCTGTAAGTGAAATGGATGTAAGAAATGCTCATGAAGGACGTTTCTTACATTCGTCTGATTCGTTTCCAAGTTACGCGCAATTGCACGGATGCTGATTGAAGGATCTCGCTCCACATGCTGCAGGACAACTTCCTCAAATCGCAGCGTTCTTACTGTGCGACGCCGTCCCTGTCCAGGTAATCTGCTAAATGACCCGGTCTCACGCAGACGTTGGTACACAGCAGTAAACGTCGTATGATGCGGGATAATGCGATTAGGATATTGTTGTTGACTATTTAACTCATGCCCCAAATGGTACTCAATGGCCAATCACGTTTCAATGATTTTTGTTTTACAACCAATCAGAGTCGTGTTTCACGAAATATTTTTCAGTGTTATAATTACCATATTAAAGAAGGTTCCTCCTTTTTAATATTCTGAACAGGTCTGACCATTATTTTGCAGTGACTGAGCCTGTGAGAAATACGGCTACCAGATTGTATATATAGCGCATGAATGTCAACACATGCAGCATGTGGGAGTTAATGTAAAAACATTTGTAGCAATTGATTATACCACCAAAAAAAGAAACCACTGTTTGCACTTTCTTAAATGTATTTTTTTAAATGTATTTTTCCCCAGGTATCAATTCAGAAAAATATAATTGTCATATTTACATCATACGACATCGGAAATGAAATTAATATACAGTTTGATGTGTTTCATTTTTTCTCCACTAGAGAGCATTCTTATAAGATTGCGTTCCTTTGGCAATAAATAGTATGATCTGGTTGCAGTGATAAACAAAAGAAGCAGATGAAGCGTACATATCGCTTCTCATTTGCTTTCAAACATCGCCGTTTACATTAAATATATAAATATTTTAAAATAACTATAGTTAAATAATGATTTGTGAGTAAACAGCTTAATTTTATTCGTTAAATAGTCCTAACAAATGCCACTCTTGATTTCCAAATTCTCTAGATAAATTCGAAATCACTCGTGGCATTACTTATGATAAATCCGCTGTGCAGTTCGTCCGTTGTGGTGCGCTCGTAGTACGCACCAATCATATCAATTTACTCACTCCAGGTGTATCGCTCCATTAGGAAACAGATACAATTCACTACTACACTGGTGGACGAAACAATCCCTACCATCAACAGCAGTTGCAGTCATGACAACTGAAGAGCGTAATACGCCCTCTACCGGTTTAAATAATCCTCATAGGAAAAAAATGGCATTAGGAAAAACTATTTGCTTTGGTGTTCCCTACAACCTCCCAGAGTTTGTCGGTTTAAATAATTTTCACCCTGCATGTCACTCCAAATGTTCCGAACAGTCAGTGCGTACCTTTTATGTTCAATTGAAGTAGGCCTATACATTGTAAGTCTGAAATCTGCACTTGTTTACACTGTTCAGGTTGAGTGACCTCTACTGTATGGTTAAAACTTAGTCAACTTAGCGTCATTGGAAAGAGAGGTATTATCTCAAGTTATTACTGTTAGCATGTCTGGCTGTAATCCCTGGGGTCAAATGTTCGATTCCCTAGTACACTTGATTTTAATTATGTATAGGGTGTAAAACGGAGTACATAGAGCCCCGAGTCCATTTATTCTTAATTTTAATGTTTTAATTCAATGACACTCTTTAACTTATCATTAGTGTCGCAATTCAAATCTTTGACTTAAAAGAGTCGATACATTTTGCTGCAAGACATCTTACGTAATACTTCGGGTTCTTCTACGTGCTATTAATATGCGACATAGGGCTCACGGCTCTAATTTCCTTCCGATGGAAATCAAATTAAAAACTTTTCACGAACTTAAATATCCGTCGATGCTGGCCGGGTTTGAACCGCCAACCTCGAGACTCGAGACAAGCACAGTAACCACTATCTCACTGGAATCACAAAGCCTCAAGATACAAACTGAAAATCTACTTGATCTGAAATGTAGATAAATCTGGTTAAGGAAACGATAATTTAGACTAAGGGATTGCATCATAAAATCATGCAGATTAGGCCTATCTGCACTATCAGTTGCTTGCCAATGACATTAACCAAATCAATCAATTTTGGCTTTTCATACCTGCGGATAATTTTTGTTTGTGGCGAATAATGTGCCGTTTTTAGTCAATGTCTTAAGAGTCGGTCTTAAAAATAAGAACGTAGGCCTATAGAAGAGAATCAGAAAAGGAGAGATCGAGTCCTCTACGATTCAAGTCATTTCCAAAATAATACATCCGGGTCTGATAATGTGTTGACCAGGAAACGACCTTCACTTCATAATCCTACACAATAATGAGGTAAATATTCCAGTAAAGCTTAGGGTTATTATAGTCTACAAAAAATACGGTGTCCCGCGCCGTAGTCGATTGGTCTAAGGTATCATCCCGTACCCATGGAATATGCTCTGGTTATGGTCCCTTTTGAGTAGAAATTTTCTAATGCAATTTCGACCGGTTTGGAAGCGGTATTTATTCTCAAATACAAACTTTTATCCTCCCTTAAAGTAAGAATCCATGTTTCGCATTACATGGGTACGAAACATGGACTATTACTTTAAGGGAGGAGAAAATTTTACGAATATTTTAGAATCAAGTTCTTAGGAAAAGTTTTGGATCAAAGAGAGATGAATATACAGACGAATGGAGAAGTCTACTTAACAGTGATCTTTAAAGGAAATCAGATGTAATGTCTCGAAGACAGGAGGATATGTGGCACGAATGGAAAATGAAAGAGGGAATAGAAGTTTCTTGTAGGAAAACCAGTGGGAAAACGCCGAGTTGGTAGAACAAGAATAAGATGGGAGAATAATATAAATCATGATTTCAGGGAAATAAATTGTTTAGGTATGATTGGAAAACATTAGCCCAGGATAGGAATGTATGGAAAGCTTATGTCCGCGCTGCCATGAACCTTTGGGTTCTACAGTGCCAGTGAGTTAGTTTGTTATGGAACCAGTGCACCGCGGTATCAACTCAACATCGTGCAATAAATAGCGGCTTCTTCTTCAGAAAAAAGCTATAACGGCTGGGAGACTCGATATGCTCACTACATGACATCCCTATACTGATATTCCACCTGTGTAAATGGCACAATTGGGTGCGAGACCAGCAGCCAAGATAGGCCAAGAGCCTTATAGGTGGCACCCTAGAGTGGAGTGGACAAGAAGAAAATGCAAACAACTATTTTAACCCAAATATATCTGAATTCAAGCATAATTTTTAATAGGAAATTTGAAAAAAAAAAGTGCAGTGGATCGGTTTAGAGGCGCAGAGGAATAACGAACGAATAATGAGAGATAATAACTACATAACTGGAGGGAAAATCCATTAAAACTGCTATCGTGACAATTTGAGTAACACCCGTCTATCTACTAGAACTGAGATTTAAACTCGAAATAGCAATTTAATATGATAATGTGAAAGTACTGAGGCAGTGGGACCAGGTTCGAAGTATGTAAAAATGCATAGTTTGTATGCTGGACAATGTGGGCAGTTAGAAGTCATGCGCAGGGACCAATAACAGAAACGGATATTTCCAACCCTCGCCATAGCCGAAATAGGACATCCTGTGGCTGCACTGAGAGGGGAGATGCATCGTCACATACTGCCTAATCTTACTGTTATTAAAGATTTTACACAATTATATTTATAAAAAATACTTTTTTATCTTATAATTGGAAGCCTGTCTTTGGTTATTTTTCTTCAAGTTGGGCGTACACCCAGAGACATAAAAACATTATCCTTGTATGGCAAACTCGGCTAATTTTGTGACATGGATAATTTCGTTATATATATGTCCTAGGCTCAATTCTGGAAATGCGTGCTATTATGCATTGCAGAGACTCTTGATGTCCCAACTCCTTTCAAAAAACGTTAAACTGAAAATATATAAAACTATTATTCTACCAGTTATACTATATGGGTGCAAAACGTGGACTCTTACTTTAAGGAAGGAAAGAGATTACAAGTATTTGAGAATAAAGTACTTAGGAAATTTTTTGGACCAAAGAGAGATGAACAGACGGGTGAATGGAGAAGACTACATAACAATTAACTACATGGTCTTTATAGGAAGCCTGATATAATAAGAACAGTCTCGTAGACTGCAATGGGCAGGACATGTTGCAGGTATGGGGAATGAAAGACTTGCATGGAAGCTTCTTGTAGGAAAGCCAGAGGGAAAACGCCCAGTTGGTAGACCAAGAATGAGGTGGGAGAATAACATTAACTATGATTTGAGGGAAGTAGATTATACAGGGAATGATTGGAAAGCACTAGCGCAGGATAGGGATGTGTGGAGAGCTTATGTCCGCGCGGCCATGAAACTACAGGTTCGATAGTGCCAGTGAGTAAGTATATATATGTCCACCGCTGTGGTCTCAAGGTAGCGTGTTGCCTTGTCACGCAGCGGGCCCGGGTTCGATCCCGGTCGGGGCAGTTTTTCTGGATGAGGTTTTTATTGGGGTTTTTCCTCACCTGTAAGACAAATGTCAGAAAAAAGTTAAGGTCCAATCGGTCCCCGAAATCATATGGCCATCAACGTTATCCTTATCATCATCAACCTTCACCGGTGTGGAAAGCATCGGGAGCTGCAAAGCATAGCATGAAAATGCTATGACTGCAGTGAAATACCTGCCCTCGGGCAGAATTACTATAGATGGATATATATATATATATATTTTTTTTTTTTTTCATTTGTAACGAAGTTGTACTGCCAAGAAAAACAAACTCCTTTTCTGTCTCGTAGATAGCATAAAGTCTAGTTTCTGCTATGTTTTAATATTTGTGATAACAGTGTTCCTTGGGTATATTTTTGTTAACTTGCAGTTTTTTCATTCTTGATAGCAGTTGTTAGATTTAATACTTGTTTGTGTTTGAAGAACATTTTTGAGTAAAAATTCTTCGACACTAAAGGTGAACGGATACCATGTCGAAAATGTGATCTTTCGTTCCATGAAAAGTGTCAACGTTTGACTGTTTATAAATGGAATTTCAAATGCAATGGATGGAGAGTGATTAAGAAGTTCTTCACGAATTTACTCTAATACTATCACGAAATTACCCGAGTTTTTTAAATCTCCAGAAAAAATAGAAATATAATTTATGTCATATTGGTCCATCCATAGTAATTCTGTCCGAGGGCAGGTCTTTCACCGCAATCATAGCATTTTCATGCTATGCTTTGCAGCTTTACTAGGGAATTACAGGTGTGGTAGCTTCCCGTTGCTTTCCACACCGGTGAAGGATGATGGTGACTATTTAACTCGTGCCCCAAATGGGAGTCAATGACCAATCACGTTTCAATGATTTCTGTTTTACAACCAATCAGAGTCGTGTTTCACGAAATATTTATCAGTGTTACATTTACCATATTAAAGAAAGCTCCTCCTTTTTAATATTCTGAACAGGTCTGACCATTATTTTGCAGTGACTGAGCCCAAAAGAAATACGGCTACCAGATTGTATATATAGTGCATGAATGTCAACACGTAGCGCATACGAGAGATAATATAAAAACATTTGTAGCAATTTATTATACCACCAAAAAAAGAAACCACTGTTTGCACTTTCTTAAATGTATTTTTTTCCAGGTAATAATTCAGAAAAATATAATTGTCATATTTACATCATACTACATCAGAAATGAGTTGATATACAGTTTGATGTGTTTCATTTTTTCTCCACTAGAGAGCATTCTTACAATATTGCGTTCCTTTGGCAATAAATAGTATGATCTGGTTGCAGTAATAAACAAAAGAAGCAGATGAAGTGTACCTATCGTTTCTCATTTGTTTTCAAACATCGCCGTTTACATTAAATATATAAATATTTTAAAATAACTATAGTTAAATAATGATTTGTGAGTAAACAGCGTAATTTTATTCGTTAAATAGTCCTAACAAATGCTACTCTTGATTTCCAAATTTATCGATAATTTGGAAATCACTCGTGGCATTACTTATGATAATGATAAGGATGATGATGACCGGATGATTTTCGGGGACCATTGGGCATTAAGCTTCCTGACATTTGTCTCACAGGTGAGGAAAAACCCCGAAAAAAACCTGACCTAGGAGCTTGTCCCTACCGGGAATCGAACCCGGGCCCGCTGCGTAACAAGGTAGCACGCTACCTCGAGGCCACAGCGTTCATATTGGTAATAGAATAAAATATATATTCGACAATTCAGCATTATATTTGATTCATATGTCCTTAACTTTAATATTCCAAAGACTCTAACCATAAATTTTTATAGTAATAATAATAATAATAATAATAATAATAATAATAATAATGATTTATTTTAGCTGGCAGAGTTAAGGCCATAAGGCCTTCTCTTCCACTCAACCAGCGAATAGTAAAATTATACAAAAATTACGTACATATTACAATTTTAAGATAAGGCATAATAGCAAAAACCGTAGTATCATGAAATTAACCGAGTTTGCTGTATATAAAAATTCAGCCTGCGTATATTTGTGCTCGCAAAACTCCAAAATTAGTTGATCGATTGATCGAATTTTGACACAACGTTGCATTGCAATACACTCGTATTTTTATAGTAAAATTAAAATTTTATACAACGTTGCATTCGAATCCGTGCGTGTTCAAGTTCAAACGACTTCAATTTCCAATGAGCCTTACGTTCGTCATCCATCCATAGTAATTCTGACCGAAGGCAGGTCCTTCACTGCAATCATAGCATTTTCATGCTATGCTTGCAGCTTTACTATGGAATTGTAGGTGTGGTAGCTTCCCGTTCCTTTCCACACCGGTGAAGGATGATGATGATGATACTTACTTACTCACTGGCACTATCGAACCCGTAGGTTCATGGCCGCACGGACATAAGCTCTCCATACATCCCTATCCTGAGCTAATGCTTTCCAATCATTCCCTGTATAATCTACTTCCCTCAAATCATAGTTAATGTTGTTCTCCCACCTCATTCTTGGTCTACCAACTGGGCGTTTTCCTTCTGGCTTTCCTACAAGAAGCTTCCATGCACGTCTTTCATTCCCCATACGCGCAACATGTCCTGCCCATCGTAATCTACGAGACTTAACTGTTCTTATTATATCTGGCTTCCTATAAAGACCATGTAGTTCATTGTTATGTAGTCTTCTCCATTCACCTGTCTGTTCATCTCTCTTTGGTCCAAAAATGTTCCTAAGAACTTTATTCTCAAATACTCGTAATCTCCTTTCCTCCCTTAAAGTAAGAGTCCATATTTCACATCTATATAATATAACTGGTAGAATAATAGTTTTATATATTTTCAGCTTAACGTTTTTTGAAAGGAGTTAGGACATCAAAAGTCTCTGCAATGCATAATAGCACGCATTTCCAGAATTGAGCCTATGTTTAATTTCTTTGTGCATCTCATTCCTATTTGTGATTATTGTTCCTAGGTATTTGAATTCAGCCACTTCCTCAAAATTTCCCTCATTTGTCATTAGCTGTCCATTTCCATTATATACTGAATTTCTACGTGTGACCATATATTTAGTTTTACTGATATTTACTTCCAGTCCTAATTCCTTAGTGTTACTCAATAGTGTGTGTGTGTGTTGGCCTTTAGTATCTCCTCGCTATCGGCCAGTAGTACTACATCATCAGCATAAACTAACAGCTTATTAATACCATTCAGTTGTAAGCCTTCCTCATTCTCTAAAGATTTAATGGCATGCTCTAGTACAAAATTAAATAGTAGAGGAGATAGTGCATCTCCTTGCTTCAAGCCATTCTGGATTTCAAAAGTGTCTGAAAACTGTTTGCCTACACGCACCCTACTCTTTGAGCCATTTAGACACATTCGTATAAGTCTAACTAACTTTTTAGGAATTCCGATCTCCAGCAGGATACTATATAACTTCTCCCTCTTAATTGAATCATATGCTTTTTTGAAGTCTACATATAGTTGATGTACAGTACCATCATATTCCCATTTCTTTTCTAAAATCTGTCTTATACTAAAAATCTGATCTGTTGTAGACCTGTTTCTTCTAAATGCACATTGATGATCTCCTAGAATGTCATCAATATAGGGAGTAAGTCTGCTTACTAATATATTTGTTAGAATTTTGTACGAAGTTGAAAGTAATGAGATGCCCCTGTAGTTGTTGCAATCAGTTTTATCTCCTTTCTTATAAATTGGTATGATAATTGATTCCTTCCATTCATCTGGAAGAGCTTCTTTTTCCCAAATCATACTAAGCAACCAGCGTATCTTGTCCATCAAGTTTTCTCCCCCTGATTTTATCAGTTCTGCTGGGATCTCATCTGAAACTGATGCTTTATACATCTTCAATTTTTCAATTGCCATTTCTACCTCTAATGCACTTGGCTCTGCGACTAGCATTTCTGCTGTCTGTAACTTTTCCTCCTCAATGTCCTGTTCTGTATGTACATTTAATAGCTGATTAAAATAACTTTTCCATCTATTTAATATACTCTTGGAATCTGCAATCATATCCCCATTTTCATTCCGAATTATGTTTGTTCTAGCCTGAAACCCTTTCTTCTCTATACTAATTCCCTGATATAATTCTCTAATGTTCCTATTTTTTTGCATTCATTTCAAGATCATTAATCTTCTCTCTCAAATATTCCCTCTTCTTACTCTTTAGTAACTTGGTGGTTTCCCGTCTAACACTACCCAATTGCTCTAAATTAACCTCATTTGGCTCGTGTAACCATTTCATTTTTGCTAGCTTTCTTTTCTTTACGATGTCGGCACATTCCTCATCAAACCATTTCTTGTTTTGCCTCTTTTTTAAACAACCAATGCTTTCTGATGCTGACAATTTAATAGTATCTCTTATAGCCTCCCATTCTTATTTATATCAGTTTCTTCTTCGTTTGCCACATTGTCATCTGAAGATTCCAGTACTTCAAATCTATTAGCAATTTTGATTTGGTATTCTTGCCGCATTTCATCATTTTTCAAGTTTTTTAATTCATATTTTACAGAATCATCTTTAGCGTTTGTTCCTCTCATAAGCGATAGCCGTTGTCTGATTTTCACTCTGACCAGATGATGATCCGAATTGCAGTCTGTCCCTCTAACTGATTTAACATCGATGATGCTACTGTGCCAGCGTTTATCCACTAATACATGATCTATCTGGTTCCGAGTTTCTCCATCTGGGGACGTCCAGGTGTATTTATGAATATCCTTATGCTGAAATGTTGTGCTCTTAACAATGAGATTCTTTGATGTGGCAAATGTGACTAATCTAACCCCGTTGTCGTTACTATCTTCATGAAGACTGAATTGCCTATTGTTGGTTTGAATATATCTTCCCGCCCCACTTTTGCATTAAAATCTCCTAAGACAATTTTCATATGATATCGTGAAAGGCTATCAAATAAGCATTCTAATTCGTCATAGAACTCATCCTTGATCTTGTCATCTTTATCTTCTGTGGGGGCATGTACATTTACAATTATAAAATCATGTCGTTTACCCTTTAGAATTATGTATGATATCCTATCACTAACAAACTTAATATCTCGGATAGCGGATAGGATCCTCCTTCTGACTAAAAAACCCGTTCCAAATGCAGGTATTTCTGCACCCCCATAGTATAATGCAAAGCTTCCTGATTCCTGACTACCTTCTCCTGGCCACCTAACTTCTGTAAAGCGACTATATCCAAGGGCGATTTATCCAATTCCCGCGTTAATATCTCTAGTGCCCCGCTATTGTATAAAGTCCTAACATTCCATGTTCCTAGGAACATGTCCCTGTGTTTGAGCCTTTGGCATGGGTCCCTGAAGTAGTCCCCGCCCGGAGAACCGAATGGGGGACTATTTGACCTCCGGAAAATTTTACCCCAGTAGAACCCATGTCCGCATTTCTTGACGGTTGTATTTTTACGGTGAAAGATCGTCACTCTTTCGACCAAGGTACTTATTTCGTCTGGCTTATCACCTTCGACCAGTCCGGCATGGGTAACCCTATCGGCAGCAATGCTACCGCCGGCATAGCTCTCAGGATCATTTAAGCACACAAGCCACTCCACCACGACAAGGTAAAGATACCATGGAGGGATGATGATGATGATAAGGATGATAATGATGATGATGGTCATATGATTTCGGGGACCCTTATGGCTCTCAATAAAGCTTTGCAAGTGTGGGGTTTGAATTTAGAAAATGATTGTTTCTCTTATGGGCAATTATACGTCGTATGCTCCAGAATCGGTAAACCATATGATCTTTATGTTTATGCAGAGAACGGACAAACAAAAAATGTAGTCAATCCACTAGATTTATAATAAAAAAATTATTTTCTGTGACTATTTAACTCATGCCCCAAATGGGAGTCAATGACCAATCACATTTCAATGATTTTTTATTTACAACCAATCACAGTCGTGTTTCGCCTAAAATGTACTAACTAAAGTTTATCATAATAAAAAAAAGCACCCCCTTTTTAACATTCTGAATAGGTCATAGCATTATTTTGCAATGACTGACTCTCCAAGAAATACGGCTACCAGATTGTATATAAGTGCATGAATGTCAACAGAAAGCGCATACGAGAGATAATATAAAAACATTTGTAACACTTGATTATACCACACACAAAAAAAAAAAAAAAACACCGTTTGCACTTTCTTAAACGAATTATTTTCCAGGAAATGACGCAGAAAAATATAATTGACATATTTACACCATAGGACATCAGAAATTAATTAATACCTATAACGTTGGTTATAAATTTCCCCATTAGGGTGCATTCTTGCAACATTGCGATCTTTTGGCAATAAATAATATTATGATCTGGTTGCAGTGATGAACAAAAGAATCAAATGAACCGTACCAATCGTTTCTCATTTGTTTTCAAACATCTCCGTTTTCATTAAATACATAAATATTTTAAAATAACTATAGATAAATAATGATTTGTGAGTAAACAGCTTAATTTTATTCGTTAAACAGTCCTAACAAATGCCACGAGTGATTTCCAAATTATCGATAAATTCACGACTCACGGAGTGAGGAGTGAATTTATCGATAATTTGGAAATCACTCGTGGCATTACTTATGAAAACAAAAGTGTATCTGCTTCGCTACATTTCAATCCACATAACCACATAAATGCAAGGCATGGTATTGAATTTAATCATTATGTTTTCTCGGAAATTCTGTGTTCACTAGAATAATTTTTAGGTGCCAATCCTTAACCATACCTTTCCAGCAAGCTGCCGGACGCCACGTTGCGTAATCTGTGCCGGGGCCCATGGACATAAGGACTGTACCATCAAGGCCTCTGCACAGAGAGACCCAAATTTGCTAAAGCGTGCAAATTGCGGGGCGAATGGACACCCAGCATCCTATCGTGGCCGCCCTGTATTCCAGGCGGCGCTGGAAAATTATAGCAGGGTAACCAAACCCATCCCAACTACACCAAAAATAACCCAACCTAGGACTTTCACTTCGGTGAAAGCCCATCCTAATGTTTCCTTTTCCCAAACCTTACAAACTTGCATCTCTTCCCAAACCAAAA
The DNA here is from genome assembly GCA_030220185.1 of Diploptera punctata. Taxonomy (NCBI): domain Eukaryota; kingdom Metazoa; phylum Arthropoda; class Insecta; order Blattodea; family Blaberidae; genus Diploptera; species Diploptera punctata. Next base: position 261,277 of record JASPKZ010007471.1, on the reverse strand, counting down.
CGGTGAACAACAATGTTCAAGGCCAGGGCCAGCAATTGCCAGCAGTACAATTAGGTCAGCATGCTGATGATTATCTCCACTAAATAAATTGTACGAGATATTCGCATGGAAATATGGTGGCAAGTTGTACTAATTTAGGGCAACTTAATGACATTATTCTATGTGGATATATCCACAATTTATCATCCCGATACATAGACTCAAAAAAAGAAACCATCTTACTACCATTAGGCTAGGGTTAAATGCACCACAACCGTATATCGATAGCCACGAAGGAATATGAATGCCAAGATTGCCCAGTGGGTAACAGTATGCAGAGCAATGGACGGTGCCAGTCGCCATCGCCAACAGTCAGAAAAATTGTATTTACTTTCCCATCCATTTCATATCAATATGAAATTAGGCAACAACGAACCATCGCCAGTTTAGCTTGTGAGAATATGAAATAAACTGCTGTTTTATGTATAGTCAAAATTGATGATTACATGTAATCTTATGCTTTTTAATATCTCTAACTTTACCTCTATAACTTTTAACTCCATTGTACGACATGCTTAGATGGCCCTTCGCCTATCAGTTGGTAGTTGGCCTCACGCCCACTTGTGAAATTTCTGAAGTAAACGATCATCCAGCCAGTATAAGGGTGATATATGGTTAACATGTCGGGACCCCCAGCAGATATATTGGTTTTCTCAACCTGGAGACGGTATTTATTGAGATACCTGTATTCTTCATGCTGGACGAAAAATTCCATGATGAAATGTCTTCCCCTATGGGGACTCGAATCAGTGCATGTACCGTAGTTCTGAACCAACAGATAATATCATAGACCACTCAGCTATGGCGCGGAATATCGACATTAATAACATAGTATAGTGGATTACAGTGGTTTTGTTGACGAGTCCTTATTCGTTTCGAGTAGGTATTCCTAACGCTCCTGTGCATTTTATTAGTTCTAAGAAACCTACCTTACCTACTGGAGTCTTCTAACTTGACCTTCCGAACGAGAACCCATTTTCTAGTATAATTCAGCTCAATGGTCTAGGAGTTAAATTCCTTGTCTCTGGTCCCGAGTGTCGCGGATTAAAACCCGTCCCGGTTCGATTGATTTTTCAGGAAGGTAAATTCAAAGGGAGAAGTCCTCCGAAAGGGACTTTTAGGCGTAGATCCTGAGTCTGAAGATTTTCGGGCTCGTAAAAGAGCCTCAAGACTAAATTAGAGACTCTGCGCGAAATTTAATCGGTTTTTCGCACACAACATTAATAAAATCCATGATAAAACTCCGTTGAGCCACGACAACTTCAAAAGTGAAAGTTTTGGTCTTCTCAACAATCCTCCTCCATACCAATCTATCTCTTGCCATATTAAAATTAGTCACTTTCACTTTCCTTAGATCGTTCATTGCTTGAGATATTAATCACAAATTAAAATTATAATATGAAATTATAAAATTCTTTATTTTTTAGATCTGTCCATTAACTATTTAAAATATTAATTCACTGTAGACCTTTCGGAACTAGTCCCATCATCAATAGAAGGAACATGGTCACTAGATGCAGACCTACCTCCTGCTGTTTCTGCTGATGATGGGACTAGCCCCGAAAGGCCTACAGTGAATTAATATTTTATAAAGTTGAGGAGACGGGCCTACAAGGTAAACAATTTTGTAATTTTAATTTGTTCCCATTCATGTAATACCTTAGTTGCCTACTTGGTGTTTATTTGAGGCGATGAGCTAAGCACTTGTCACTCACTAGCATCTGCAGGGAAATAAGCGTAACTTAATTAGCTTAAGTAACTCCCGTAAGAGAGTACTGTGAACCATGTGGCGATGTCCGGTTATACGTAGACAGACAAACAGACGAATCCCCCATTGATATTAATAATGTTTGACCGAATCGCGAATCTTCCTTAAGAAAGACTTTCCATTGTTATTGAATGTATTAATGAAAAAATGGTAATGGTTCAAAACAATAAATTGCATTGTACCCAATTGAACGCAGATTCCACTGTTAATGGGAAATTGGAAATTAGAGAGAAATGTAAGAGTGTGCCTAAGTATGTGCTTCATTAGTTCAGTGGTGGATCGTCGGTGAATACAAGTTGATATATTTTTTTTTAGATTATTTAACTGAACCCCAAATGGCAGTCAATGACAATCACATTTCAATGAATTTTAATTTATAACCAATCACAACCGTTTTTCACCTCGATTTTATCACTTTCATTTTATCAATTTCATTTTATCAAATGACCCCCATATTGTGTATACATATATATGTATAGTGCACGAATGTAACCGGATTCTGCCTGCAAGATATAATAGAAAAACATTCGTACCAATTGATTATACCATAAAAAAAGAGAAACCAGTGTTAGTACTTTCTTAAACGTATTATTTCCCAGGAATTAACGTTGCATAAAAATATAATTGACATATTTATATCATAGGACATCAAAAATTAATTAATAACCTGCACTGATGTTTCATTTTTTCTCCACTAGGGTGCATTCTTACAATATTGTAATTCTATTTGACTATAAATATGATCTGGTTGCAGTGATGAACAAATTAAGCATAATGTTTCTCATTTGTTTTCAAACATCGCCGTTTACATTAAATATATAAATATTGTAAAATAACTATATTTAAAGAATGATTTGTGAGTAAACAGCTTAATTTTATTCGTTTAATAGTCCTAACAAATGCCACTCTTGATTTCCAAATTCTCTAGATATATTGGAAATCCCTCGTGGCATTACTTAAGAATGATAATTACTGGGGGTCAGATTTCTCTCTTAGTACAACATTAGGCAATAGGCTATATAGCCAATCTATGGATCGTTAGATTCACTTATAAGGGAACTGTCAACCATTACATGCCGAAACTTACCTGGAAATTTCTTCCAGATAAGTGTTGTGAAATACCAAGGCCTTGCCCAAAAAAATCTGCCGTTTTTAACTGCAATGCACTAAAATCGAACTCCAAATATCTCATTTAAACTATTGGTGAAATGGATAACCCTGACAATCTGTCCACGCGCCGCATCCCTCCCCTTTAGTCACGCAGGGAGTTCAAGTTCTTCACACAGTGGGTTGTCATTGCTGGATTCTGATTTCGATTCCTGTGCCTTGCAGATAAAACGGCAGATATATTTTTTGGATATGACCTTGATACATCACAATACTTCTTTAGGAGAAATGTCAACGTAGGTTTCGGCATGCAATGATTGACAGTTCAGTTTTTAGTATGCCGTATTCGGCCTTAGTTCATGTTGTACTCTAAACAAAGTCACAAAAGACATCCTTCCGCAGGCATCTGTGATTGGTGGAGCGATAGTACTGTTTTACGCGCCATCTGATGTTTAACGAATTCAATACGAGCGGCCATGTTGAAATATATGAATTTCTTTCTTCGTCAACTGACATGTGCGAAATGATGTTATATTTAAATCTATATAAATTTATACTTACTGTTCGCCATTGTCATTTTTTCATATGTTATATCGTGTTTTATTACTTTTTTATTATTTTTGCGATAATTTTGTTCATACATAGTAGTTATGTTATATAAAATGTAGATTGATCAAGGAATTATGTTTTCATCTACGCCGCTGGACAACGATGTCATTCGGTTCATGTGACCAATGAAATCATACTTAACCACTTGCTTTCGTTTAGGCCTTCAGTACAACATAAACTAAAGCCGAATACGGTGTAGCCTATAACTTATTCACTCGTTTGTCATTATTCAAGATCACCATATACGGAGCAGTTATTTTACTGTGGTATTAGACTCCACGGTTAGCGTGTTCCATATTTGTTATTATGACCATACATGGCTGGTTTTAAAACGTATCACGTACTGACCTCAAAATTTCTCTCATCTGCTTCAATAACTAACCTTGTGGCTTACGGAATCCAAGGGCTCCATTCCTCACTAAGGCCCTACACTGCTCCCTCCCTATCCTTAGACTATTTAATCTAGTTTATATCTCCAATATCTACATCCCTAAGATACATTTGAACATTATCTTTCCACCTACGCCTAAGGCCGTCTTTTCTCGAAGGATTTTCCATCTGCTTCTATAAATGACTTATCTTTTACAAATACATTATATTTATGTTCGTGAAAACAATCAGTTCATCACGAGATTTTTTACGAATTTATATAGTGAATGTCCTTCTGTAAATCTACTGTCATCTGTGAACATTATTTTCATACTTTGCCTTGTTTGACATAAACTCAAATACATTGTTGTTAAACTATATCCAAAATACTAATACGCAGTCTCTAGCTTCATAGCCTAAAAATCGTGATATTGGATTTTAACTCAATAGCTTCGAAAAGCAGACGAGAAAAATTTATAGTAATTTATCAGCATTAAAAAAAAGTTACAACATAATCATGCATTATTACGGATGAGGAAGAATTTAAATAAATATGAAAGTAATTATGAGATGATAAATAAAGATAAATCTGCTTTATCAAAATTAAATGATGTTTTATGGGATCAGAATATACATTATAAAACAAATCAAGCATTTTAAATACAATAATAAGTAGTACAATGGCATACGATGCAGGAACATTGGAATTAAAATCTGGAACAATAAGTAAATTCAATTTTGCAGGATGGACTTCTGAGGCGTTGAGCTGGAATTCCTAGAAGAGATAACACAAGAAACGGCGTAATTAAAAGGTGAATGTTCAAACTTCAATTATGGATTTCATAAAAAAATAAAAACCAATTATAATGGTATGGTCATGTAAAAAGAATGACATAAAACAGATCCCTAAGAAGAATGCTAGAATGGATGCCACTTGGTAGAAGAAGAAGACGGTCAAAAATAAAGTGTATTGATGGTGTCTTGAGCATCATGAGTGGAAAGAAACTTGAATAAGATGTTAATTACATAAGTTTTTTACCTGGTAAGTCAGTCGTCATCAACTAAGTTATTAAACTTCTTCAAGTTGTTCTAAAATGGAGGCCTTTCGAAAATTGACTGATGGAGATTGGAATGACAGAGAGATGTGGAGGAGAATGACAAAAGATTAGTTGGGCGCGAGAAGATGTTATGAAACCTACTAAATAAACAAATTAATTAATTAATTAAAAAGGTGACTTAATAGGCTGAAATTAATACTGCAGTTTTAAAACCCTTAAAAACATAACTAGAAAATTGGCCCGGTTGGAAATTGAATCCAAATTTATTGTATTGTTAATTAATAATAGAGCCTATTATCCATTTCCTATAACAATGATATGGTCACAAGGAAATGTTTGATGTTAAATGCAGTTTTAATTTTTTTTTAACATCTTTAATGAATGTGACTTTTGGTTGATTTGAAAAATGTATTCTTATTCTTCTTCTTGCAAGGATTAAACAATTTTCGTTCGTTCCGGCTCCAAGTATTATAGCAGCTGTGTCCATCTCTTTCGTGGGCGTCTCCGATCTCTTTTTCCCTCCTCTTGGTTGATAGTTCAGACTTTTCCTAGGCAATCTGTTTATTATTATTATTATTATTATTATTATTATTATTATTATTATTATTATTATTATTATTATTATTATTATTATTATCACTCTATATCCACCGATGTGGTTCTCGAGGTGGCGTGCTGCCTTGTCACGCAGAAGGCCCGGGTTCGATCCACGGTCGGGGCAGTTTTCTGGGTGAGGTTTTTATCGGGGTTTTTCCTCACCTCTAAGACAAATGTCAGGAAAACTTTAAGGCCCAAACGGTCCCCGAAATCATATGGCCATCATCATCCTTATCATTATCAATCATCATCATCCTTCACCGGTTTGGATAGCAACGGGCAGCTACCACACCTACAATTCCCTAGAAAACTGCAAGCATAGCATGAAAATGCTATGATTGCAGTGAAGGACCTGCCCTCGGGCAGAATTACTATGGATGGATTATAACTCTAAGAGACCACCTTCCTAGTGAAACAGTTAGGCAATAACTCAAAATTTTTAATCTAATGAAAAAATACAAAACTATAAACAAAAATGGCATGAACATATTTTAAGAATGGACTCTTCTAGGCTAACAAAACAAGCACTGTTGTACCAGCCTCAAGGCTATAGAGCTGTGGGGCATCTTAGACGACGATGGGAAGATGAATTCTGAGAGCGGAACAGGCCGACGCCCTACCATGAAGATGATGACGATTATTATTATCTCTATTATTATCGTTGTTGTTAGTACTAGTAGTGATAGTAGTATAACACTTTTTAAAACAAATTGTTAGCATTAAATTATATTCTAAAATGTCAAATTTCGAGAGTTAGTAAAAAATATTGTTATTAAACCAGCTCTAATGACTAGGAACCCGACATGCTGATCACATGTAAGCCCTATGGTGAATGGATTTTAATCCACCTCTGTGATTAACAAAAGCGGATCTGGAGACAGCAGCCGGCTGGTAGGCCAAGTCTGTCACGCCATATAGAGGAGAGGATGTGTGAAACTATACGTTGAATCTGACTGTACTTTTGTCTTTATCTTATCTGCTTTATTCTGCGCGAGATAAGTTTTAACTTGAAAAACAAAACAAAGCGACCACCCAACGAACTACATTGTACTGATATTTAAGCATTTACAGTGTAATTAATTAGAATTCTCTGAACAGACGTGTGTGAACTTACGATTAGATAATACCACGAACTTACGTAACAGTATATTGCTTACATTTTCAGTACATGTATTTTGGAGCTAGATATTAGTACAGTCATTTGGTAGTTTTACCTGGAAAGTTTTCCGAGAGTTTTGAAAATGGGCAATTTTATAGATTTCGATGTGCTCTTCTTTTTTCCGAATTCATTTCACAACTTTGCCACCTCGTATCTTTGTCGCTCGCGCCGCCATCTTTGGAAAACAGGCGCCTAAAAGAAGCAGTTTTTTTTTGCTAATATCCTCCTTTTTCCGACTCGTTTTATGATAAAAACATTTATATACAAAATTAAACTAGAGAAACTTTCCTACAATTCAAGTAATGACCTTTTTTTTTTCGTAAAATCAATATTTTCGCGTCGGCGTACGAGCACCACCGCAAAGAGTAAAAGTGTTCAACACTGCGTTTTTTAAGGGCCAAAAAACTCAATTTCCCACACTATCTTGAGGTAAGAGTAATCGAATCGTTTTTTCATCGTGGGGTAGCCCCAAGTAGCTCTAATTCCACAATGCAATTCACTATTTCCAAATTTTAATCAGCATTTCCTCCTTCCTTCCGCTTCGCTGTTCTTGATGGACCAGGTGTTGCGAGTTCATTGTCTTTAGTACCGATCGAAACGTCACAGACCGAACTTTCTTCCACATCATCCGCGATGGGATTACGTATCAGTTTCATTGCAATTCTCTTCCTTCTCGATTTCATCATAAGTTTGCACGAAAATAGTCTCCGTTTCATACTCTTCATCGCTATCTCGTTATGAAACTTGCGAGTTACTACAGGTACCACTACAATTCGTGCCTATAATGGAGCACTTTAACCCAGTCTTTCTGCATCCACAGGCTTTCTGACGTATCTTTTTGCATTCGCTGGGAGCTCGAATGTGGCGAAAGGAATTAGCCCGTTCTTGTTTCTTTTCCATTCTTATTGCTCTGCATTTTGTTTATTCCCATACCACTGCTGAACCTGGTGAAGGTTGTCGTGCTGCTGCTTCTGCTGGTGGTAGCGACGCAATATTAAATTTACTTTTACGGTATATGCTGATGTTGTGAAGCATGCATATCTACAGCTGTTTAAAGACTCACTTTTCTTACATTTCACGTTACTGTAACTGTATAATTGAAGAAGGAAGCGTTCTCCGGGTTTAGCAATGATCTCTAGACCAGCATTTGGATTTTTAATACCTGGATAATCTTGTTTAAATTTCATTTTTCTTTGATCAAATAATGCTGATGTTGTATCACAGCCACTGAAGGCATGCAAGAATAAAACATGATCTGCGGCAGTTTTATCTAGGATACTTTTTGTGTGAATATATTTGTTGCGAAATATTTCCTTTTCCTAGTTTGAGAATATATTTGTTTGAAAGCGTAGATAAAGCCGTCAAAAGAATAAGAAGATCTATATCACCGACGGAGGATACTTATTATACCGAGTCATTTGGCATTGCGGTGAATTGTTTTCATCCATTTGCAATATGCATTACCCACGTTTGATCAAACTAAACATCCAATGCCATTATAGTATTTGACGGATATCCGAAATATGTAGCAAACCATAGTACCAAATATACGGAGCAATCTCGAACACTAAAAACTGCTACAGTAGACATGCTTTCTGACGAGACAATGATCCCAACTGTGTCACAAAATAAATTCCTGGGCAATGATGCAAACATGAACAGCCTCATAGGAATGTTGAAGACAAAATTTGAAGCTGAGAATTCATGGTCAAACAAGCCACGGAAGATGCGGATACGCTAATAATCAATACCGCAATAAGAGTTTCATCGGCATTTGATTTCGTAATGGTTGTCGCCGAAGATATAGAAACGGAGACTATTTTCGTGCAAACTTATGATGAAATCGAGAAGGAAGAGGATTGCAATGAAACTGATACGTAATCCCATCGCGGATGATGTGGAAGAAAGTTCGGCCTGTGACGTTTCGATCGGTACTAAAGACAATGAACTCGCAACACCTGGTCCATCAAGAACAGCGAAGCGAAGGAAAATGCGCTAAATTTTGGAATAGTGAATTGCATGTGGATTAGAGCTACTGGGGATACCACGACGAAAAAACGCTCCGCTTACTCCACCTCAAGATAGTACGGAAATGAGTTTTTTTGGCCTGAACGCGTGTTGAACTACATTTTGCGGCGCTCGTACGCCGAAGCTATTGATTTTACGAAAAAAAAGTTATTACATGAATTGTAGGAAATGTTCTCTAGTTCAATTTTGTATATAAATATTTTTATCATAAAATGAGTCGGAAAGGAGATATTATCAAAAAACTGCTTTTAGGCGCCATTTTTCCAAGATGGCGGCGCGAGCGGCAAAGATACGAGGTGGCAAAGTTGAAATTCGGAAAGAGCACATCGAAATCTATAAAATTGCCCATTTTCAAAACTCCCGGAAAACTTTCCAGGTAACCTCTTTTTTTTAGAACCAAATGACTGTACTATATGACGAACATTCAGATAAAGTTCAGACACACACAAATTACCTTTATCACAAAAAAAATAAACACAACCCAGATAGTTGGCTAAGGCGGCAGCGTTTGTTTCCAGGATTCGGGATATTCCGGATTCAAATTCCGGGACTGAGAAACCGAGCTAGATATTTACTGATTCCTTCAGTGGACGAGACAGGCGTGATATAATTTCAGAACAATTTATACACAAATGAGATTTTTACGTCCACTGCTAGGTTTGACAAAAATGAAGAAGCAAAGAAACACAGATATACATGATAAATTAAAAGTTCTAAACATATTTGAAGAAATTCAGAATTATAAGTAATTCCGCGAGTGATTTCCAATTTATCTAGAGGATTCGGAAATTAAGAGTAGCATTTGTTAGGACTGGGGCACGCCATAGCGTAGTGGTTAAGGCACTGAGCTACAAGCCGGAGGGTCGAGGGTTCAAGTCCCGTTGGGGTCAGGATTTTTAAACTGACCCAACCCTCTGGCGGCACTATGGCCCTGGGGTCGACACAGCCTCTAACGGAAATGAGTTCCAGACACTTGTTCTGGGGGTAAAGGCGGCCATCGCGCAGGGCTGACAACCCGGCTGACATAAAGTTCCGATTGTCTAGTCTAGAAAAAGTGCGAGCCTTAACCTCCTACTACCCGAAGGGTCTCCGGGCCTGTTGTGAGATCACTTTACTTTTTTCTTATTTGTTAGGACTATTTAACGAATAAAATTAAGATGTTTACTCACAAATCATTATTTAATTATAGTTATTTTAAAATATTTATATATTTAGTAGTCCGGTCAAAATAGACATTTCAATTTACAAAAATTCGTATAGAGCTGAAAATTGGTACGAATGTTGGGAACACCTTTATAAGTGAAATGTGAAAAGCCCTCATCGATACGATACCACATCTGCAAAGAAAGTTATTCAAGGTGGAAGTTCGCGAATATGGGTTTTTTACATTTTTCAGCCAAACGGTAAGTTTTATCATAAAAGTAGGTCAGACAAAAGTTGTAGATCATATAATTGTCTACACAAATCGTTCTTATACTTTTTTCATAATAATCCCCATTCTTGAGATATCGCGATTCTAAAATTTGAAGTAGTAGTATTCTACATAATATGCACACATTTCCGCACCACCTGTGAGGTAGTGTACTTGGCTAATTTTTTAAAATGTGGTGTCTTCGAAAGGTATACTCCACGATCTATTGTGGTTAATTTTTATTAAATAATATTATATTAATTAAACATGGCACTATTGGGAATGATATAAGTGACAAAAATTATTCTTAATTTCGGGTAATGTTAATCTGACTGCTAATCTTCGAATTCTACTTCGACAGTAATGTCTTCTTCGATTTCTTCTTCTACTTGCTGGATATTTGTTAATTGTTCTGAAAAAGATGTATCAGTTGTTTCCTCATTGAAATCATATAAATGTTCATCTGTTCCATTTGATTTAACATTGGAGTAAGACTGGCCTTGACAATTGGTACATACTGGTGAACAAAATAATCCGACTTTTTACAGCCACATTTTGCACTACAATCCTTTTTGAAATTTCAAAAAAATGACGTTAAGAATATTTGTGGAGCAGGTGAGAGTAACGTTTGAATTGGTTCCAAAATATTATCTATTAATTGACCCAATTGCAATTTTGATTTGAAATATCTAGGCTATCAGCAGTCATAATACTGTGGCTGATATTAGTACATACTAGTTTTATTAGTTCTAGTTTAAATTGTTTATTTTTAAGAATTACTTGTTCCAAGAAATAAGTCAATGACTCCGGTATATGGCTGTTAATATTTTCAAACATTCGACTAGGTGGGGGGTAATTGGTATTATCAAATACTAAAGATTGAATGTCCTCTTGAATGATTGCTGCTGCAGCTTTTATGATTCTAAATCGTTCTTCCTTTTCATTTTGACTTTTTTTCTCATATCAAGCTTGGTTAAGAATATCGTGATGATCATTCTTTAACTTCAATCAAATCTTAATCGATCTATTATCTAAAGCTGGACTTTTACAATTATTTTGTAATTCTTCCAATGAAAATTTACAGTCATCAACTTTTTTCTCCATCGCAACATTAGTAGATTCATCTTGAGAACAACCGATTTTACCCCCAGTGGTGGGTTTCAAGAAGGAATTCTATAAATTATTATGGTACCTAGCCTTGGCAGCAACTAAATCATATTGGTACTGAATACTACAGTAAAATTTTTGCTACGTTATCAGAACGAGTCCGAGCTACATTCAGAATGAATTGTTTAGTGTAGCAACTTTATGAATTTTACGCCTAACATTTTGCGCTTTTTTCTTCTCAGCCTCTTCATTCGCTTCATCTCCACAAAATAAGCAATATATTTTTTTGAACAAGAAACGGATTCACTTTCGCGTGCTCCAGTACGGGGTGGACTGATTGCAGATGTGCTGGCTTGCTCCATTTCATGCGGTCTTTTAACTGCAGCAATTGAACCCTTCCGAATGTACATTTTACGGCACTACACATGTTACGGCACTGCACATGAATTGTCACAGAGTTCTTGTCCTTCAGGTATTCGAAAACCCATCATTTCTTTTAACACTTGAATCGATCAAAGTAGTCTTCATTCCACGATCAACAATAACTGTTCCATTTTCAGTCAAAGGTTTACTACAAACAAAGCAAAATTGCGATATTTTTTTCAATTATTGAACAGCACAAATTGTTTTAAGAAATATTATTAATAATCCCGTGTATCAATAATCGCGTGCATTCACTGTAAAGGAACGTTCAACACTATACTAAAAGTCTTTCGGTTATGCCTTCCAGAAAAAAAAAGAACAAGTATATGACTGTCGCCACCCGGACAAAAATAGAATTGTCGGCAGATGATGCTTTAGGTTATACGGCCGAATTAAATTAGGGACTGAGTTTCTTTTTTATGTATTTCTCGCAATCATAGGCATATAATATATAATTTGTATATATATATATATATATATATATATATGTGTGTATAAGTTATTCAACTAATATTTTTATTATATTAAATATCCCATGATATATAGGAGGTTAACTTGCGGTTGAAAAGCGTGCATATTATTGTTTTCAGTGTTCCTAATGCTGATATCTCAAGAATGGCTATTCTTATGAAAAAAGTATAAAAACAATTTTTGTAGATAATTGCTTTGTCTACAACGATTGTCTGACCTAGTTTTATGATAAAACTTACTGTTTGGTTAAAAAATGCAAAAAATCCATAGTCGCGAACTTTGACCTTGAATAATTTTTTGCAGATGTGGAATCGATGAGGACTTTTCACATTTCATTCACAATGGTGTTCCCAACATTCGTACCAATTTTCAGCTCTATGCGAATGTTTGTAAGCCTACCCCTATTTTTTAGCTAACTTGACCGGGCTATATTGTAAACGGCGATGTTTGAAAACAAATGAGAAATGTTTGGTTATGTTTCATTTGCTCATCAGTGCAATTTGAGCATACTATTTATTGCCAGATAGAATCGCAATATTGTAAGAATGCACACTAGTGGAGAAGAAATGAAACGCATCAAACTGTATATTATAACCAACATTATTGGTTAGTAATTTATTTTTCTCGGAAACAACTCGGTAAAATCAATATTTAAAAACACAGTTATTGAACACACAATTATCAAATGTGTAGTTCGTAGGAATCTGTTCATTATTTGCTATATTCAACGTATTTCTTAGAGAGTCGGTTTACTGCAAAATAATGCATTAACCTGTTTAGAATATTAAACAGAAGGTGCTTTCTTTATTTTGGTAATCAACATTCGATAATTATCGAGATGAAACACAACTGTGATTGGCTGTAAAACAAAATTCATTGAAACGTGATTGGTCATTGACCCCAATTTCGAGCATGAGTTAAATAGTCAAAGGAATTGGTTACAACATGTCCAAAGAATGGGCCCATCTGCTTTTCTAAATTAGCATTGCTGTATCAATCTAAATAACTTCGACATAGAGGAAGAACCAATATTAAGATGGACTGACCAATTACATGATGAGATATCATAGGAACAGGCTCAAACGATCTAAACCTAAATAAGTTCATGATGATGATAGTGAACTTCTAATTTACAAAACTCACAAGATAAACACAATAACATAAATACTCGGTCTACTGATAACCAAACATTCTGGAATGGATGTCACCTTCTATGTTAAGACACATTTAGATAATGACGAAATAAAAAAAATACACAAAGATTATGGATTATTTTATATCTACCTAACGATAACTTGAGATGCAGCTCCGTGGAGTGTCTCACCACGAGGGTCTCAAGTTCACATCATGTGGGTTTCGTGATGGACGAAAGGGAGTCAATGCAGATTTTTCTCGGGGTATCTCCCGTTTTCTCCTGCCTCAAATTCCATTCCACTATTTCTCCATACTCATCTGATTCTTTTCGTTTTGTTCCATTCATCTGCCCTTGTGATCGTGCGTCGGGCGTGGTCGGCGGGCAACCTTGTTATTCTGAGACCTTCAATGTAAGAGACTTCATCATATCTCGTCCCTCTACCGCGCCCCTGAGTCGGACACGAATTGAGGAGAAGGCGGCTTGAGAACGTTTAAAATGTTAAGCTTCTTACAGTTATCATGGTAATGAATAAATTAAATCATTTTTCCGCCAGATGTTTCGGCTGTCATTAGATTTTGCTACTTTAATTATTATTAAGGGACAGATTTCTCATCATCATCATCATCATCATCATCATCATCGACGTCATCATGGTAGGCCGTCGGCCTGTTCCGCTCTTAAAATTCATCTTCCCAGCGTCTTCTAGGACGTCCCGCATCTCTATAGCCTTGAGGTTGGTACAACAGTGCTTGTTTTGTTAGCCAAGAGTCCATTCTTAAAATATGGCCTGATTCTTTGCAATGGTCGTCGTACGGTTATCCGTCCGGCTATTCCTCTGAGAGATACGAGTAATAGGCCTATATCTTTTACTTGGGTGGGCTACCAACCCGTACGCAAAACCCCCTTCCAGGAGGACCAGGTGATTTGTGATCGAGGTTTTCTTCCTCTAGAGCAGGTATCTTTTCATGGTTAAAGAAACTGCTCTTCCCTTTTGCTGGTTTTCTCTTCCGTCTTCTTTGTCGTTGAGAGCATATTGTTCTTCTTCCGCCTCTGAGGTCGTTGGAAATTCTCGAGTTGGAACTAGTACGCTTCCATTCACCTCTTACCAGGTGGCAAGCTAGCAAAAGTCAGACTTCCCCGACCTGGTCGTCTGGTTCATTAGGTACTGAGCCCCTCCACCACGTCTAGTCCGTGGGTGGGGGGGGGGCAGATTTCTAAAACCTAAAAATAAGAAAATATCCATACTTTTATTGACCCAAAATGTGTTTTAATATGACCAAATAAAAAGAAAATAAATTGATTTATAATTTAATTAATGTACTAAACATTTTATACTAATAGTACAATCCGTTCCATTAAGCACTTTAACCTCTCACCTTATAAGTACTTTTACGTGCCACACGCCATCCGGGCCTTACAATAGAATGACCTGTTGGGAGAGTGATTTTAACTATGGGTCACATACATAGCCTATTTTTTGACCACACAAAGCCAAGGGGGCCTCCCCGAGTGAATGATCAGCTCAATGTAAGGACTTGCTCCGAGACGACACAATATTAAGACGAAACAAGCCATTCTCACACACATTCATACTAAACATGGCGAATATGATAATGATCATCATGATGGCTAGATGATTTTCGGAGACGTTTGCGTCGTAAAGTTTCTTCACATTTGTCTTACAGGTGAGGAAAAACCCCGAAAAAAAACATCACCCAATAAACTTGTCCCAACCGGGAATCGAACTCGGGCTCGTTGCGTACGAGACAGCGACACTACCCCGAGACCACAGCGGTGGACCTAATTATTCATTCCTCTACATTTTCCAACTTTTCATCTTACAGTGAAAACGGAGATTGTAACGGTCCGGTATTATAATTGTTACAACTTTTAAACTTCACTGTTGATATTATTTAAAAAAATCCGTACCTGATATACATCAACTGAGACAACATCTGTTTAAAAAATTCGAAAAACAATTAAACAAGGTAGGCCTTTCAGAAACATGTTCCATGATAAGCATGTAAAATGTTTCTAAAAGGCCTACATTGTCTAATTACTGATATATCAGATCCGGATTTAAAGATTTTAACATTTTTCTTAATTTACTTGTTATATACCTACATCAATTTGCTATTAAATCGGAATTTTCTTCTTCTTCTTCTACTTCTTCTACTTCATGAAATTAGGTCCTTTGACCTGTTTTCACATCAAGTGCGATTTAGTGAATCTTCCCATCTAGTAAATGGGCGCCCAACACTTTTATGTCCTTTTGGTTTGTACTTTACTAATAGCTGAGGACTTCTCTCTGTAGGCATTCTTTGAACGTGTTCATATCATTCGTTTCCCTATTGTCAATCCTATTTGTTAAATAAAAACATATTTAAGATATTTTCTAATATCTCCATCTCTTTTTCTGTCCGATACTGTCACACCTGCTAAAGAAAGCAAGAACTTCATTTTTGCAGTTTCAATTTTTCTTCTGTCTGAACGGTTAAAGAGTCCAGTTCTCACTTGCATATGTTGAAATCTAATTTTAAAATATACTTAGTTTCTGCAACTATCACTGTTAAAAATTTAATTTTAATTTAAGGGCAGATAAAACTTGGGAGCCGATAAATTCCCAATTTTTTTCAATTTTAGAAACCTCAAATATATTTTTGAGGACTATTTAACTCATGCCCCAAATGGGAGTCAATGACCAATCGCGTTTCAATTAATTTTGATTTACAACCAATCACAGTCGTGTTTCACCTGGAATTTATGAAACAAGTATATCATATTAAAGAAAGCTCCTCCTGTTTAACATTCTGAATAGGCCAGAGCATTATTTTGCAGTGACTGACTCTCTAAGAAATATTGTATATATAGTGCACGAATGTATACAGATACTGCTTGCGGGATATAATAGAAAAATATTCGTAGTAAATGATTATACAACAATAAAAATAAACCACTATTTGCACTTTCTTAAACGTATTATTTCCCAGGAATTTAGTTCCCCAGAAAAATATAATTTACATCATAGGACATCAGAAATTAATTACTAACCTATAATGTTGTTTATAAACGGTTTGATGTGTTTCTTTTTTTTTTTTTCTCCACTAGGGTGCATTCTTACAATATTGCGATACTTTGGCAATAAATAATATGATCAGGTTGCAGTGATGAACAAATGAAGCATAACAAACGTTTCTCATTCGTTTTCAAACATCGCCATTTACATTAAACAGTTAAATATTTTAAAATACCTATATTTACATATTGATTTGTGAGTAAAGAGCTTAATTTTATTTGTTAAATAGTCCTAACAAATGCCACTCTCAATTTCCAAATTTTCTAGATAAATTCTCCTCACTTCGTGAGTCGTGAATTTATCGATAATTTGGAAATCCCTCGTGGCATTACTTATGATAAATTTCATGTATAGAGTGGAGGTCCTATTTAAGAAATAAAACATTTGCTGTGAAAGGTTCAATGACTTAGGACAACTATTATAAAAATCCAATCAGCTTGATCGACACCAGGATTTTCACTGGGTACCTTCAGAAAACGAATATTAAACGTTGCCGTCTTAGCAATTTATTTTCTCATTTGCGTATAATAGAATTGCATGCATTATATTTCTACATGCTTGATTAAATGAGATTTTTAGTAACGGAAACATTCTGTCTCGTGCAATATTATAAATAACATGCATTAACAACTTACAAAAATACGTATTCTTTGCGGACTCTCAAAAGTGTGAGTTAGATGGTTTTTATCTTGCATTAATTGTTACCTGGCACTTGTCTCCGAGGCAGTTTGTCTCCAGTATTTAAAATCACCCATTATAACGTTACCGGATTTCACAAACAGTTCTCATAGAAATGGTGTGAAATTTAATCCCAACTGTTGTATTATGGTTGGCGCAGAACAAAGAAATGAAGAAATTTAATCTAAATGCACTGGGGGGTTCAACAAGGAACATGGGACAAAGACAAGACACTGTTAATATTTTGTGCGATACAATTAGTGCGCACACACTATTGAGTAATTCTAAGGAATTGTGGCTGGAAGTAAACACCCATAAAAGTAAATGGTCACACATAAAATACATTATGTAATGGAAATGGGTAGTTAATGATAAATGAGGAAAATTTTGAAGAAGTGGCTGGATTCAAATACCTAGGAACACACTTACAAACAAGAATGAGATTCACAAAGAAATTAAACATAGGATCAATTATGGAAATGCATGCTATTTCGCATTAAGGGACTATTGTTGTCCCAACTTCTTACAAAAAACATTAATCTGAAAATATATCTTCTTTATCTTGTATCTTGTAAGCCCATGTTTCCTTTAACAGAGATTTAGGTGCTCTCCCCCTACAGGGAAGAATTTGAACCATACTAATTTAGTTACACTTGATTTTGTATAGATGTCATTTGAGTGGTCCGTGGTCAGCATTTCGCCTCATACTGACATCTAGAAACCCAAGGTAGTACTAGGACGGGAAAATTCGGTAAAATTTGCTTAGAGGCCTTTTCATTCAGGTTTAAGGATCTTTTACGAGCCTGAAAATCTTCAGACTCGGGACCCACGGCTTAAAGTCCCTCCCGGAGGACTTGCTCCTTGGATTTTTCTATCCTAAAAAAATCCATCGACCCCGGCCGGGTTTGAACCCGCGACCCTCGGGACCAGAGGCAAGGAGCATAACCACTAGTCCACCTGGCCTAATCTGAAAATATATAAAACTGTTATTCTCCAATATTATATGAATGCGAAAGATGGACTCTTACTTAAATGGAGTAGAAAAGATTAGAATTGTATGAGAATTAAGTTCTCAGGAAAAATGTTGGACCAATGGTAGATGAACAGACAGGCGAATGGAAAAGACTACATAACAGTGAGCTAAATATCTTTATAGAAACCCAGATATAATAAGAACAGTAAAGTCCCGTAGATTGCGATGGGCAGGACATGTAGCACGAATAGGGAATGGGAGAGGAGCATGTAATCTTCTTGTAGGAAAACCAGAGGGAAAACGCCCAGTTGGTAGACCAAAAATAAGGTGGGAGAATAACTTTAACCATGATTTGAGCGAATCAGCTTATACAGAGGATGATTGGAAAACAGCTCAAGATAGAGATGTGTGCCAATCTTATATCCGCGCGGCCATGAACCTAGGGATTCGGTAGTGCCAGAGAGTTATTTAGTTACTTATACATATTCATAAATGTTGTACAGACATACTGACATGTCTTTTTCAAATTGAAAATAACAGGTATAAGAGAAAATCAACACTACAGTGTTTCAGCTTTACAAGCACAGAATAATTCAAATATATGGCTGCCACTACGGAACTTGCTGGTAACCCTGTTTGACATTCTTCTCTAATCCTCTTGACACTGAAGCCATTCATAACCTTAGGGTCGCCCAGTAACTGTAATAGAGATGTACTGGTGGCGTTTCGTGCGTTTAAAATGGCACGGATTTCATCAGCTAGGTTTTCTTTATGAAGTTTATTTATGAAGAAAGATATATTCAGTGAGATCGAAGAGTTTATTCATATTTTCCCAATGCAGCAACCCTAACAAGGACAACTCCTGCGAGTACTATTGAATAAAAGTAAAACCACAGATACAATAGGCACAAGAAGTAATGAACTAGTGGATGAGTCTTAGAATAAGAGCCGCATTCTTTATTTTGCCAACCACCAAGACCAACAAAGGGATTGTAATAAGAAACAATCTAATTAGACACAGGTCTAACTAACTAACTCACTGGCACTATCGAAGCCGTAGGTTCATGGCCGCGCGGTAATAAGCTCTCCATATATCCCTATCCTGAGCCAATGTTTTCCAATCATCCCCTGTATAATCTACTTCCCTCAAAATCATAGTTAATGTTATTCTCCCACCTCATTCTTGGTCTACCAACTGGGCGTTTTCCCCCTGGTTTTCCTACAAGAAGCTTCCATGCACATCTTTCAGTCCCCATTTGTGACACATGCCCTGCCCATCGCAGTCTACGAGACTTAACTGTACTAATTATATCTGGCTTCCTATAAAGACCATGTAATTCACTGTTATGCAGTCTTCTCCATTCACCTGTCTGTTCATCTCTTTTTGGTTCAAACATTTTCTAAGAACTTTATTCTCAAATACTCGTAATCTCCTTTCCTCCCTTAAAGTAAGAGTCCATGTTTCGCATCCATATAATATAACTGGTAGAATAATAGTTTTATATATTTTCAATTTAACGTTTTTTGAAAGGAGTTGGAAAGTCAAGAGTCTCTGTAATACGTAATAACACGCATTTCCAGAATTGAGCCTATGTTCAATTTCCTTGTGCGTCTCATTCCTATTTGTGATTATTGTTCCTAGGTATTTGAATTCAGCCACTCCCTCAGTCTACAATACAGTACTATTTCTGGCCCGAGAGTAGTGTCTGGATACAGAGGCCAATATATTTTATGTGCAAATGAACGAAAAGTTAAAAATCGTATTTCGTTATGAACGCTATGTTTCTATATTTTCCAGTCTACATATTCTGCAGATGTCTGACTCTTACGCGTGACTATTTTGCGTGACTCGTGTAAAAATTTCTAAGGTCAGTTGCACGAATACATAATGGCAAGAACATGAATTTCTCACAATTAAAAAAAAACTGCATCGAGTTTGGTTTACTCTATGTACGATTACTAATGGGATCGTGATATTTTCATTATTGATCTTTGAACTTAACTAACCATAACAGTTTTTATGATGAAAGCAGAATATCTGTTGAAAACAATAAAGAATGCAGCACAGGCTCTACTCGCGTCCAACATCTAATGCTCGCTGTAGACGATACTCACTTCACCACCAATTCAAATAACATAGGAAACAAGTTGTGTTTTCAGAGTAGTGGTTATCTATTTTATTCCTAGCCATCCCTTAAGTAATCTCACTCCAAAGACCGAAAATTACCGGGTGCAATGAGTTACATCAATATGTAAAATAGGCCTATTGAAAATAAAGCTTCTAAATAGGCCTAAGTTTAAAATTAAAACAATATGCCTGTTGGCAGTTGCCGTCGTCCTCAACTTTCTTAAATTAATGTATTTAAAGTAGTATTTGGAGACCTTTAGGAAATTAACTTCCATCATCAGCAGGATGAATATGTACTACTAGATGTTGTATCTAAGACATTGTAGACATTGACCTTCTCTAAATGTTTTATTTACCAAGAATAGCTGGTTCATCGTTTAACTATTTCCAGATCATCAACAGAGATTTAAATTGTTTATTTTTTCACAAAGGATTTTTTGTACGTTTTATAGAATTTATTGCTTTTTTTATTCATCTTACAGAAGCAGAGACGAAAACTGCTGCTTAATTTATGTAGACAAAGGAAATGTGTTCTTGTTATATCGTTTGTTTTATCCTTGATGTTTAAATTTTTTTTATGAAAAGCGATCTGTATTCAACTAGAAGAAAATAGCAAGGTTTGTGAAACGAGTCTTTGACATTACACTGACTATTTAACTCATGCCCCAAATGGGAGTCAATGACCAATCACGTTTCAATGATTTCTGTTTTACAACCAATCAGAGTCGTGTTTCACGAAATATTTATCAGTGTTATATTTACCATATTAAAGAAAGCTCCTCCTTTTTAATATTCTGAACAGGTCTGACCATTATTTTGCAGTGATTGAGCCTATAAGAAATACGGCTACCAGATTGTATATATAGTGCATAGATGTCAACACATAGCGCTTGCAGGAGTTAATATAAAAACATTTGAAGCAATTTATTATACCACCAAAAAAAGAAACCACTGTTTGCACTTTGTTAAATGTATTTCTTCCCAGGAAATAATCCAGAAAAATATAATTGTCATATTTACATCATACGACATCAGAAATGAATTAATATACAGTTTGATGTGTTTCATTTGTTCTCAACTAGAGAGCATTCTTACAATATTGCGTTCCTTTGGCAATAAATAGTATTATCTGGTTGCAGGGATAAACAAAAGAAGCAGATGAAGCGTACCTATCGTTTCTCATTTGTTTTCAAATATCGCCATTTACATTAAATATATAAATATTTTAAAATAACTATAGTTAAACAATGATTTGTGAGTAAACAGCTTAATTTTATTCGTTAAATAGTCCTAACAAATGCTACTCTTGATTTCCAAATTCTCTAGATAAATTCACTCCTCACTTCGTGAGTCGTGAATTTATCGATAATTTGGAAATCACTCGTGGCATTACTTATGAATATTCAACTCAAAATCACTCAAGTTGTCATTCTTGTCAAGTTGTCGTGTATGTCATTCTTTACAGTAACATAGCATCTCATTTACATGTAGGCCTATGTTCTGAGCGCAGTTGGTATGCATCATAATAAGACAAAATTCAATTAAGTCTGAATACGTTTAACAATTTTATGAAGCACTATATGTATTTAGGAGACGTATAGGCCTATATAAATTAAGAAAGTAAGTTATATTATGAAAAGAAAGTATAAATACAACTTCTTCTTCTTCATCACAGTTTAGGCTTATTTACTAGCCTGGTCGACCAGAGGATTAAGATCAATTATTGATTATTTCTTGGTAAACAGGAAATTGATATCCTGGGTCACAGATGTAAGAGTATATAGAGGTTTCGATGTGGGAACAGATCATTTTCTCTTGACATGTAATATAAAATTATTAGAAAGATGGAGGAAACCAACAACAAGAAAAATTTACAATGAAGAAACATATAAAGTGAATTTATTACAAGAAGAAAGTACAAGAAAGTTGTATGCAAATATATTATCTCAATATATATTACTTACTTACTTACTTACTTACTTACTTACTTACTTACTTACTCACTGGCACTATCGAACCCGTAGGTTCATGGCCGCACGGACATAAGCTCTCCATACATCCCTATCCTGACTAATGCTTTCCAATCATTCCCTGTATAATCCACCTCCCCCAAATAATAGTTAATGTTATTCTCCCACTTCATTCTTGGTCTACCAACTGGGCGTTTTCCCCCTGGTTTTCCTACAAGAAGCTTCCATGCACATCTTTCAGTCCCCATTTGTGACACATGCCCTGCCCATCGCAGTCTACGAGACTTAACTGTTCTTATTATATCTGGCTTCCTATAAAGGCCATGTAGTTCATTGTTAAATAGTCTTCTCCATTCACCTGTCTGTTAATCTCTATTTGGTCCAAAGATTTTCCTAAGTACTTTCAATATATATTACAAGGATAAATAAATAATAATATAGAAGAAGAATGGAGCAACATCGATTAGGCTCTAAAGAAAGCAGCATATGAAATTCTAGGATTAAGAAGGAAAAATTGTAAGAAGAGAGAATTAAGAATATGGAATGATGAAATTAAAACGGTTATAGAGGAAAAGAAGAAAGCATATTTACAATATCTTACTTACTTACTCACTGGCACTATCGACCCCGTAGGTTCATGGCCGCGCGGACATAAGCTCTCCTACCCCAGTTGAACCCATGTCCGCATTTCTTGACGGTTGTATTTGTACGGTGAAAGATCGTCACTCTTTCGACCAAGGTACTTTTTTCGTCTGGCTTATCACCTTCGATCAGTCCGGCATGGGTAACCCTATCGGCAGCAATGCTACCACCGGCATAGCTCTCAGGATCATTTAAGCACGCAAGCCACTCCACCACGACAAGGTAAAGATAACATTACAATATCTACAAAAGAAAAACTCAAGAAACAAAAGAAATATAATAACAAAAGAAAGGAAGCAAAGAAAATTGTTAGGAAATCCCACCAAGGCAGTTGGGAACGATATGTATCTAATCTAGAACATGGTCTACATGGACGACAATGGACTGCTTATAGAACAATTAAACATTTAAATAAATCAGAAAAAGAAGCTGCATATATACCTACATCATTATCAGAAGATCGTTGGATAGAATATTTCAGAGACCTGTAGTACAACGAGAATGAAAACGAAGAAGAACCAAAATGTGAGAATTTGAAAGTAGATAAAATACAAATGGAAGAACTGGAAGAATCGCTCAAATTAACAAAATAATAGAAAAGCTAGCGGACCAGATGACATCAATTCAGAACTAATTAAATATGCACATATATTATTTAAATTAAGATTGTTGAATTTTCTTAATGTGTGTTGGGAGAATCATAATATACCAGCAACATGGAGGCAAGGTATAGTAAAACTAATTTACAAGAAAGGAGAAAGACCAACCATCTAATTAAAGAGGCATTACCCTCCTAAATAGTGGATATAAAATCTATGCTAGAATAATAGCAAAACGAATACAACGAATTACTGAAGTAACACTAGCAGAAGAACAAAACGGGTTCCGAAAGGGAAGATCTTGTACCGATGGAGTATTTGCCCTGAATCAGATAATAAACAAAAGACAAGAAAAAAACCTAGAAACACATTTGTTATTTATAGACTTAGATAAAGCATTTGATCGAGTAAACAGGGAAATATTATGGAATATCCTAAAAGAAAAAGGCCTCCCTATTCAGATTATAGAAAAAGTTAAGAGCTTGTACTATGGAACAAATATTTGTATTGACCCTCAGTTGACTAAAAATAAGACATTTTTTTCAAATAAACCAAGGAGTACAAGGGTGTTCACTCTCACCTATATTATTTAATATTTATATGGACGATATCCTAAAAGAATGGAAGAAGGATTTAACTAATGAAAGAATATTAATTGATAATAAAGATAAAATAAATGCTTTATTATTCGCTGACGATGTTGTACTTTTAGCAGAATCTGAAAATGAGCTCCAAATGTTAGCATATAAATTTAAATTAATAGCCAATAGATATAATTGTAAAATATCAATAAATAAGTCAGAATTAATGGCATTTATTGGTAAATATGGAATTAAATCAAAAATTGTACTGGATAACAAAATAATAGAACAAATATCACATTTCCAATATTTAGGATGTGATATAACTTATAGAGAAAATAAAGATATAGAAAATAAAGTAAATACATTTCAGGCTATTTGTGGAACCATAAAAAATAACCTTAGGTCGGAAAACAAGGAAAGATACGAAACTTAAATTATATAAAACAATGGCTGTTCCTTTGTTGTTGTATGGAAGTGAAAATTGGATAATGAAATCAAGGGATAAAAGCAGGATATAGGCTGCGGAAATGCTGTTTTTACGTAATGTGAAAGGATGCACAAGAGCGGATAGAATAAGGAATGAAACTATACGAGAAGAATTAAATATATATAAAATTGAAGATAAAATCAGCGAAAATAATAAGAAATGGACAGAACACTTAATGAGAATGAACAACGAAAGAATACCAAAAAGAACCTTCCTGTATAATCCCAGAGGAACAAGAGATGTTGGCCGACCACGTAGAAGATGGACTCCACTTTTAACTTCGCCGGAACAGGCTGCAAAGCCTAAACCTTGTAGTAGAAGAAGAAGAAGAAGAAGATTATATATTCCAATCGACCGCGGTGAACTAGTGGTTATGCTCCTTGCCTCTGGTCCCGAGGATCGCGAGTTCAAACCTGGCCGGGGTATATGGATTTTTTAGGATGAAAAAATCCAAGGAGCAAGTCCTCCGGGAGGAACTTTAAGCCGTGGGTCCCGAGTCTGAAGATTTTCAGGCTAGTAAAAAATCCTTAAGCCTGAATGAAAAGGCCTCTAAGCAAAATTAACCGAATTTTTCCGTCCTAATACTACCTTGATTTCCTAGACGTCAGTATGAGGCGGAACGCCGACCACGGACCACTCAAAATGACATCTATACGAAAACAAGTGTAACTAAATTAGTATGGTTCAAATTCTTCCCTGAAGGGGGAGAGCGTCTAGTATCTCTGTAAAGGGAAACATGGGCTTACAAGAAGAATAATATATTCCCTCAAAATCATGGTTAATGTAATTCTCTCACCTCATTCTTGATCTACGTACTAATTCTCTAGGTCATAAAATTCTCAAAGTCATGAAATTCATTTTTGTAGGCACTGTTAAATATCATACTTCAAATTAGAATGTAGCTATTAAATTTAAAGATAAATTATTGTTAAAAATGTTGTTAGATATAACTATAATGCCAATGAATGAATAAGCCAACTGAAAGACTAGGACTTTCTGCAAGAAAGGTAGCTCATATTTTGTGACTTACGGTGGGAAGCTACTCCACATTTGAGCAGCCTACATTATGATCTAAAATTACAGTTACATTTTTAGATTGCTCACTCTTTACGCACTCCTGTCATGGATTACGCTAGACCAATAGACTCCTAATTGATGTTTGAAAGTGTCTGCCCATCTTCTTCTTGGCCTGCCCTAGGTTCTCTTGCTTTCAGGGTTCCACAAGGTGATTTCCTGCTCCCATCTTTCTTCTTGTGTCACTACGTGGCCTTCCAAACTCCCTTTTATTACTGCCGCTAGTGCAACTCGTTGCGCTACAAATTTTAAAGAGCTAAGTATTGTAACCTTGCCGTAGATAACATCCTGTCTCTCAGCATTATGCCTTGTAATGTCTTCAATACTTATCTGTTGTCTTTTCGTAAGGCCCCAAGTTTGGCAACCGTATACTACCAGAGAGAATAACCATGTATAGAGTGTCTTCCGTCTTGATTTCCTATTTAAATATACTTACTTAATACTTAAATCAGGCTTTCTACTTTACAGCAGTTCGCCCTTAATTCCTGCTTTCCAGAGATTCATGTCTTCCCATTGTCCTTCTTCCATACCCCTCTTCATCATGGCATCTTATATTCCCTCATACTATGTTCTTCTACTTCTCCCCCTCTTCTTTCTGCCTGATACTATCCAATCCAGCATCCGTTTAGGCCACTGTTCCTCCGACATCCGTTGTACATTCCATACAACTGTAAAGTTCTCTTTCTTATCCTATCGATAACAGTTTCTTGTGCACCCATTTCTTGTCTGATATATGTATTCTAATATTTGTTGTAGCCTGGATATTCTCATACTTCTCCATAATTCGTCCATTTCTGTCGCCAAGATTCTTTTCTGCATCCTTTCTTTTATTGTCCAGATTTCTGTTCCATATTTAAGTATAGGCCTATTTCCTATTATTGTCTGTATAATCTCTTTTTTTGTTTTTCTGGTCAAATTTCTATTCCATAAAAGACCATTCAGGGATCTAATCGCCTTCCTTACACACTTTACTCTTTAATAATATATTTTTCACAAGTACCAGATTTGTCTATTATAGAACCAAGATATTTAAATTCTTTAACACATTTTATTACCATTATTTATTTGTAGGTCTTCTGAATTTTCTTAGAATATCTTATATTTTGTTTTCCTATTTAATATACATAATATAAAATGTACTGTAAGTAAAGTAAAAAGGAATGTTAATAACTGTAATATTTGCAACAATGAACCGAACAAATATTTTCGCCATGCGAAAGTATGTGACTGCATCCTTCGTAACCAGTTGATAACGTAAGCTAGGCCTACAGCAAGCAAAAACTTTGTTTTATGTCAGATGACATTTTTTAAATAAATACTATAGGTAGAATATCCATGCTTTTTTTTTTCATTAAAGAGTGGAGGGGAGAAAAGCCAAATATAGTTTTCAAGTACCTCAATGATGGTTAATAATTTTAATGACAATTGAAAAATCGGTATAGGACTATTGTATTGTACTAGAATTAAAAATAATGCAACATCTTAATTATGAGCTGAACTTAGATCAAATTCTAGCGTACCGAAAAATATGTTTATACACCACTTTGTATGGCATTCTTAAACATTCAATTTTAAGTCAATGTATATCTAGGCCTATATTATAATTCATATTTATTAGTCAATTTTCTGATTTATGCATAATGCAGCCACACATTTTAGACGATCTTAGCGTGATAAATTACGAGAATAACGAAATTTACTTTATATCATAAGTAGCGAAATATCGATAATGAAACCGACATTCAGATTGAGGGATTGCACTACGCTATCAGGTAACTCATATTTGTATTTATGGTTTTTTGAGGTGTCGTGTCACGAATTTAATTTATTGAATCGAACTCTGATTACTTACTAAGTTCTGGCGTAGGTACTAGTGATTATTTCTCACAATATAATTTCACGATCTCTCATTACTAGACACTATGTTTCCTGATTTGGTGCATACTATGCTACTTCATACAAAAATCAATTTTAACAGTTATTATAGTTGTGCTCGAAATATGGAAAGAACATAAATTTATATCTAGAACGAATATTTAAAAAATAAAAGTTAATATCAATTAGGTGTTATTTTCTTATTAAGCTTTTCTACAATAGCGAATTTCTGTGTGTTTGTGTGTGTGTGTGTGTTTAAGTGGTAGGCTACCCATTGCATGTTTCGTGTCTCGGCGGATAGATGTTTTTAATTTACGCACCACATTGTCAGACTACGTAGATTAAGTATTCTTTCTTGTATTAGGCCTATATACAGAGAGCAATATACCGCAAATCGAACATATTATTATCATTATCATTATTATTTTATTATTATTATTATTATTATTATTATTATTATTATTATTATTATTATTACTATTATTACTTGGATTGAGTCAGATGGTAGCATTTAAGATTCGTATTGTGGCGATCGTGGGTTCAAATCCTCGAACAAAAAACATGGTTGGACTTTTTTCTTAGTTTTTTTTAATTATAAAGCATATGCAGATTTCATCGTAATAAAAAATTCATAATACAATTTAAATCATCGATTTATACAAGAAACATAAATATATAAATGAAAACGCACAGTCAACTGGATATAACAAAATACTCGAGGCGCATTATGACTTTATATGAATCGATTATTTCAGAAACTGGATATCTCCACACTAACTTCATTTTGATAGATCCTACTGAACAAAATATCTCTATATAATTTAGAATTAAACAAAATGTATTCAAACTTTTCCCACATCTTAATTGGAAGATGTTGCAATCTCACCTTGCAGTAATCTTTATTTAGGCCATTCTTTTTTTGATAATAACACGGAGAAGTCCATTTTCTGTACTGTATCAGAATTTTTCTATGTAAATGTACAAATAATTTGAACAAAATTTAGCCTACTTAAACGTTTCCCATAATTTAATTGGATAATGGTGCCTAGGAGTAAGTTTTCCTTAGGCAAATCGTTTCTTGAAAATATATGCTAATAATTTACACTAGAATCCACATTCTATAATAGGCTATATCATAATTTTGCTATGAAACAGTAGCAATTAAGTTTATTTCTAAAAATAAACTATGCATTGAAACAAACTACATAATTTTGACATAAATTGTGTATAGCATATATAGGCCCTATAGCCTATATATCTCCAAAAATCGTTTCATGAGAACAATTTCCATCGCTTCATTCCTTCGGAATTCGCTAAAACTTAATACGGTTTTCTTTTAAAATACGAATATAAAAATATTGATATTTAACATTGACAATGTAGTGATAAAAACTGATGGTATAAGGTCAGGAGAAATTTTAATAAATCAAGGAGTTAGACAAGGGTGTAGTCTATCGCCCACTCTTTTTAATAAATATATATATATATATATCGACGACATTATGAAACAATGGAAAATTATAATGCACAAAGGCCTTAGATTGAACAATAACTCAAGTATTAATAACTTACTTTTCGCCGATGATTTAGTTTTACTACACCATGATGAAGATCTGTTACAATTGGCTGCTTACAAACTAAATGCAATATATAGCAATTATAACTTTAAAATTTAAATAAGTAAAACAAAAGTAATGGCATTTTGTGGAAGAAATATTCTGCGTGCAAAAATAGTAATTAGAGACGAAATTATTGAACAAGTATCCCACTTTAAATATTTAGGATGTGACATCAGCTATGGGTATGATAAAGATATTGAACACAAAACACATCAGTTTCAAGCTATATGTGGTACAATAAATAGAACATTGAATAATAAAGCCCATAAACAAACACAATTAAAATTTTATAAAACAATGGCTGTCCCTGTCCTTTTGTATGGGAGTGAATCTTGGATTACCACTACCAAACAAGAAAGTAAAATCCAAGCAGCCGAGATGAAATTTTTAAGAAGAGTAAAAGACTGCACTAGAATGGACCAGATAAAAAACGAGGATATCCGCGAAGAACTGCAGATCTACTACATAAAAGAAAATATATTTAACAACAAGGTACAGTGGAAAGAACATGTAGAAAGAATGGAAGAAAGTAGATTCCCAAATAAAATCTTCCATTATTTTCCAAGAGGAAGAAGAGATGTCGGACGTCCTCGGAAGAGATGGTCTTAGATCTATTAGTGAAGACGGACAGGCAACTCTTGCCTAAACCAGGAAGTGAAGAAGAAGAAGAAGAAGAAGAAGAAGAACATTGACAATGGTTCTAATAATTTAAATACAATATTGGTCTTGTAAACCAAAAATAAGGCAATCTTTTAGAACTTCAAAGAGGAAATATATTTCTTCATAAGTCTCCAAAACTTATATTGGAAATAAACTACTCCTTGATAGAAAAACTGTCGCACAGGAATCACGGGAAGTTTCACATTTTGTATAAACCGTATCTCATGACAGTAGGTTTCTCCCAGAGAAGTCCGGTTATTGCATGGAATATAAAATGACACAATATAGAGCATATAAATAGGCTACAGAAGTACAGTTTCTGTCGAAATTGATAGATACGTATATCTTTATAGATATCATATGTAGGTCTATACTTAACTCAAAAACGCAAAAAATTAGTAAACAAATTGTACTTCTGAAATACATGATTCACATGTTAAAATAGGATTGAAGTGAAAAATATTCAAAGTCTGGAAGAATTGAAATATTTCACATACACGTGTCTAGAAGAGAAGTTATGCTGAAGTAAGCTCTCGGTGGAATGTACACCTTCATATTTTGTCTTGTGCGGAATGTGCAGTTATGTAGGTAATGGAATTTGACATGACGTGTACTGCATATCGCAAATATTACAACAGATCGTGGGTAACGAAAATAAAAAAAAAACACCGCACTAAAATGAGCATAAATCTATCTAAGAAAACACAAGTTAGAAATTGTTTTAAAATAATAAGATACTGAAATCTTATATAAATATATAAATCTAAATTATTTCAAACGCCTAATGTTAACTTACTAGTTTTAGATATAAATCAAGACGTCAAGGTTAAATTAATTAAGGTTCAATTTCTGTGGTAGCTATAGTATGTTTTATCTTGACTATTTAACGCATGTCTCAAATGGCAGTCAATGACCAATCACATTTCAATGAATTTTGATTTACAACCAATCACAATCTTTTTCAACTCGATTTTATCACTTTCATTTGAACAAGTGGCTCCCAGATTGTATATATAGTGCACGAATGAAACAAGATTCTGCTTGCGAGATATAATGGAAAAACATTCGTAGCAATTGATTATACCATAAAAAAAAGAAACCACTGTTTTCACTTTCTTAAACGTATTATTTCCCAGGTATTAACGTTCCAAAAAAAATATAATTGATATATTTACATCATAGGACTTCAGAAATTAATTAATAACCTATAATGTTGGTTATAAACAGTTTCATATGTTTAATTTTTTTGTCCACTAGAGTGCATTCTTACAATATTGCGATTATATTTTGCAATAAATATGATCTGGTTGCAGTGATGAACAAATTAAACATGATAAACGTTTCTCATTTGTTTTCAAACTTCGCCGTTTACATTAAATATATAAATATTTTTAAATAATTACATTTAAATAATGATTTGCGAGCAAACAGCTTAATTTTATTCGTTAAATAGTCCTATCAAATGCCACACTTCATTTCCAAATTCTCATAAGTAATGCCACGAGTGACTTCCAAATTACAGTGGCCAACAAATTTTGAACTTTTTTATGTTACAAGGGAGAAAATGTGTGTTTCTAACTTACGTTTTTGTGCCGATTTCAAATATTTTTACGGAACTTTTCCATCACCCAGGGTTTTCGAGTAATCACATGAAAAACATTTTTCGTGTCTATATATTACAATTTATTATATCTTAGCTGAAATTATATTTGCTCACCCAAAATGTATGTGAATTGGATTTTCGGCTGTACTTCGCTTTAGGAATATCCCTCTTCAGTGTCCAGCAGTAGTCTGCTAACATATTTGGACACCATTTACCCTGATAGCGCCTTTCCATTTCCGCGATGTCCTGGTGGAAGCGCTGCCCGTGTTCGTCGCTCACAGCCCCTAGATTTTCAGGGAAGAAATCAAGATGGGAGTGCATAAAGTGAATTTTCAAGGACACATTACATCCCATTATCTTGTAGTTCTCAATCATCTCATTGACAAGTTCTCTGTAGTTATCAGACCTGAAGTTCCCCAGAAAATTTGAGACAACATTTTTGAAAGATTGTCATGCAGCTGCTTCTTGCATATTTAACTTGTTCTGAAACTGCATATCTTTCATCAGGTCCTTTATTTGAGGGCCAACAAATATCCCTTCTTTCAATTTAGCTTCACTGATCCTTGGAAATTTATTTTTGAGGAAGAGAAATGCACTGTCATCACGATCCATTGCTTTCACAAAATTTTTAATCAAGCCTAGTTTAATATGTAGTGGAGGCAATAAGATTTTTTCAGAACATACAAGTGGTTGGTGAAGAACATTTTCTTGTCCTGGATTAAGTGACTCTCTCTCTTTGGCCAGTTCTTTTTAATATAATGATTACTTCTATCTCTGCTATTCCACTTGCACAAGAAGCAGCAAAATTTAGTATAGCCAAGCTGTAACCCAAGTAAGATGGCTATAACTTTCAAATCCCCACATATCTGCCAAGAAAAATTGTCATACTTTATAGCGGATAGTAAGAGCTTCATATTCTCGTAATTTTCCTTCATACCAACTGCATGGGCTAAAGGAATGGATGGATATATGTTTCCATTATGTAGTAACACTTCTTTCAAACTTGTTTTCGAGGAGTCTATGAATAAACGCCAATCCTCAGATTTATGCTCAACACCCAGTGACTGGAATAAATTCTCAACATCATTGCAGAAAACTAGGTCCTTCTCTTTAGAAAAGAAATCCTCAAATTCCTTTTGGCGATTGCGGAAAAAAGTTACTTTGGTGTCATCCTGCAGTAGCTTCCATCCTTTCAATCTTGAAGCAAGTAACTCTGCCTTGCTTTTATACTTAAACCAAGATCCCGAACCAAATCATTTAAATCGTCCTGTGTTAGAAAGTGAGTTTCATTTATAGCATCATCTTCCGCAAAATCTGAATCATTCTGTAAATCCTGAACATCAGAAAGTTCTTCAATCATTGTTATGTGATCTGGTGGAATTGGTATGGGTAAACCTGGCCCATGAAGTACCGGTCGAATTGCTGAATCTAACATTGGATATTTAACGGTGTGTC
Organism: Diploptera punctata; assembly: GCA_030220185.1. Classification (NCBI taxonomy): domain Eukaryota; kingdom Metazoa; phylum Arthropoda; class Insecta; order Blattodea; family Blaberidae; genus Diploptera; species Diploptera punctata. The sequence goes on along the minus strand of JASPKZ010007471.1, from coordinate 228,573 downwards.
TTGACTTGGACGTTATTCCAGATATATTTGTCAAGCAGAAGTAGCAGTCTGTCAAATGATCCTTAGGTTCGCGCCATATCATTGGGACTGCGAAAGACATATGACGGGATCCTTTCAACCAGCCAGTTAATGATGTTACACATTAGGTACAACAGATTTCCGGGGCCCATATCTTGTTCTGGTACATTTTGTTGTTAAAATAACAGTGATAAACTCTTCTTATTAGAGGAGTAAACTTTCGCTTCTGCGCTTTGAAAGTGAGCTCACCAGACACGAAACAGAAGTTGTTTCTATCATTAACACACTTCCGAGACATATTTCTTATACAAATACAATTTTACTCTTCTCTTTACAATACACTATAATACAATACACTACTTAGTCTTTACAATACACTTCTGTCACAATTCACTTGACTACGGAAGTGAGCACAGAATTAGCTTCTTTCTTTTAAGAAAGCTTCTATTCAACTACGAACTTAAAACATACAATCACAGTTTTGTAGGAGAATGTCATTGTTGTAAGTTATGAATTCAAGGCAACAATCGCAAAACATTATAAGTCCATTGTTGGCACAATGAAATTAAATATAAATGTAAAATAATCCTTCTAATCATCATGTTATATACCAAAAATGCTAATAAATAGGAAAACAATTATTTTCAAAATTACAAAAAAATGGTGGGTGATGGAAAATTTCTGACTTCAGTTTTGGAATCAGCAGATGAAAATACATAAGAATCACCCAAAATCTTTTATGTAACAAAATCACTGTTGACCAGTGTTATCGATAAATTCACTACTCACGAAGTGAGGAGTGAATTTATCCAGAGAATTTGGAAATCAAGAGTGGCATTTGTTAGGACTATTTAACGAATAAAATTAAGCTGTTTACTCACATATAATTATTTAAATATAGTTATTTTAAAATATTTATATATTTAATGTAAACGGCGATTTTTGAAAACAAATGAGGAACGATTGCCACGCTTCATTTTCTTCTTTTGTTCGTCACTGCAACCAGATAATATTATTTATTGCCAAAGGAACGCAATATTGTAAGAATGTACTCTAGTGGAGAAAAATGAAATGCATCAAACTGTATATTAATTCATTTCTGATCAGTTTCTGATGTCCTATGATGTAAATATGACAATTATATTTTTCTGGGAAAAAATACATTTAAGAAAGTGCAAACACTGGTTTCTTTTTCTAGCGGTATAATCAATTGCTACAAATGTTTTTATATTAACTCCCGCATGCGGTATGTGTTGACATTCATTCACTATATATACAATCTGGTAGCCGTATTTCTTAGAGAGCCAGTCACTGCAAAATAATGCTATGACTTATTCAGAATGTTAAAAAGGAGGTGCTTTCTTTATTATGACAATCTTCAGTTGGTAAATTCTAGGCGAAACACGACTGTGATTGGTTGTAAATCATTGTAACGTGGTTGGTCATTGACTTCCATTTGGGGCATGAGTTAAATAGTGTAGAAAAATTCGCTCCTCACTTTGTGGGTAGTGAATTTATTGATAATTTGGAAATCACTCGTGGCATTACTTATGATAATAGTATATTACGATGTCAGGTTGAGAAGTGGTATTTACAGAATCGAGGAAAATTTTTAAAACCCGAGCGATAACGAGGTTTTTAATTTCCGAGATTCTGTAAAACACTTCAGAAACGTGCGTTGTACATTGTTTTTTGCGCGATGGCGTTTTCAAAATAATTAATAATAGTATGATATGGTGCGGCTCTCAGTGGTAGGCAAGAGATCTCAGGGTTATGTACTTTTTTATAAGTAAAGAAACAACGTTCAATTTTACACTCAATTTTTCTATGAATCCAAGACAACTTGTTTATTCACAAAAAATATACACTTTTGTTACTACTATTATCAAGTTTTATTAATGAGTGGAGTCGATGAAATACGTAGAGGTCCACGTGCTTTAATCAAATATTTTCAAAGTCCAATGTTTAACGGACTATAACTTTAAATTTAACAATTTCTCGGACGAATCTAAATTTAACTAGATCGGAGATCGCGGTCTATAGATCTACGATGTTTTAACACTCACTCTCAGTGAGCCCGAAAATCTTCATCAAGATCATCATAGCAACTCCGGCCATGAAAGTCTACGTGAATACATCTGTTCTATTTGTTTATATTTTTTCCTATTCTGTTTAGTTCTTTGTTATTTGTTTATGTTTTTAAGTGATTTATTCCGAAAGCATGTAAAAGTATCTATAAAGAAATGAGAAAAAGGCAAAGGTGTTGTTTATATCGAAACAAAATTGAAGTTAAGAAAGATCAAAACCCTATACAATCGGATACTGTGGTATAGTGGTTGCGTTCCTTGCTTCTAGTCTCATAGGTCGCGGGATCGATAAATTTATAAGTTGGAAAAATCCAACGAAAGAGGATCCTTAGTTCTAGTTCCGTACTAGATGTCGCATCGAGGCGATGTGCTAACCACATGTCCCTCTCTGACATATCTAGGAAATAAGCGTAACTAAAATTAGTCTGGTTAAGACCGACTAGGGTCCCGAAACGGCACGAATGCGGATCAATCAATCGAAATACTAAACCGATTTATATGGCAATCAATTTAATATTTAACAACCAATGTAAGATCAAGATTTCCGTAAGAACGTACAGAAGGCTTTTAAATTGGCATTTTTATATTGAATCCCTGGTACCAAGGACTGCAAGTTTAATAAAGTAGGTACCTTCTTATCTTCTCATTTTTTTTAGTTACTAAAATAAATATCAAATTGGAATATTCTTTACATATTATCCAAACATTTCTGTTCATGCGTCATAGCAAGGGGCCAAATGGTCGAAAATTCATAGTTTGTCTCAGCGACTTTTATTTTTGTGAGACACAAGTTTATGATAACGGCATCTGGTGGCGTAGCTACACTCTAATTCATCGCAGGAAGTTACTACAGACCTTACAGGCTAAGCCAGTGTCCCCCTACGTAGGAGGTAGATGTTGTCCAACTCATAATAACGGTATTTGATTGTTTAGGGGGAGCGGAGGGGCAAGGTTAGCAGTACTATTTCCAAATCTATGTTCTATACGTTTAAAAAAACATAGTTTTTCTTTTACGGCATGCAGACTAGTTTTGTACTAAATATGAGAGTCGACACTTTCACACGGGGTAGTAAAGGTCCGCACAAGTTCAGTGACAAGTGGTAACTGTTTTTTTTAAGAGGGGGTGGCTTGGACGGCTACAACTTACAACTCTGTACCTACTATGTTGCATTCTTCAGTTTTATTTAAGGATTTCTCTCAAGAAAATACCGTTAAAATGGCAACCCAGTTCCCTATTCCAAACACACAGTAACTTCCTGGGTTGAATCTGACTGTAACACGACAACGAAACAACTGCCTGGCGCTTGTTGTCCGCGAGAAGATGTGGCTGCAACTGAACGGGTTGCCCCTTCTCACTTCGATGTTGAGGTCCGTCAGTCAACACCTTGATCACACATTCCTTAACCGTTGTATTGGAAGGGAAGTCCTGTCCAATGGCCACCGTGTTCGCTGAATCTCACTCTCTGGAGGAAGTCCTGTCCCATGGCCACCGTGTTCGCCGGATCTCACTCTCTGGATTTGGAACTGCTTGGTAGGGCCCTAGTCGCCAATCTCTTTATACAACAGACTCAGGACCGTTTTAAAGAGTTCGACAAAATTTTCTTTGCCGGTATCATGTCTGCATCGAGACTGATAGTTGCAATATTGAACAATTGCTGGTGATCAATAAGGTGTTGCTATTGTTTTCTTAGGTTGCGGTGATGTCTTACTATGGAATGTACGGTATTATTTTAAATAATAGGCTATGAATTATATGAAATGTACGTTTTTCTTAAATTAAAACAAGAACTGTTCTTTTCTGGCCATATATTCCGCATATCAAAATGTTCACTCTGATGTGTTCAATCATATACTGGTATCCAATTTTAATTAGAAGGTTTTATATTATGCAGTAGAACATAAACAGTCTATTACGCAGAGGAATACTATGAAGTGTAAGCTATAAATAATTTATATAAACAAGCCTAGATCAAACAAGGATCTCTCTCTCTAACTCTCTCTTTGTCTTTACCTTAGTCGAAACTGCCCTTTGCAGGTCCTTTTACGTGCAGCAATGCCAACTGAGTTTTACGGGAACACAACCTCTCAAGTGAGGACTTTCAACCGTGGGCCACACACATACATATTTGACCAGGCAGGTGCATGGAGGGTCTCCCTGGATGAGCGATCATATCAATGCCAGGAAACAACATGAATGCAAGACTCGTCATTCACTCATTCATCCATAACATGATGAATATGCCATGGATGACTGTAATTACCAGATTATGTTCGGGGTCCATTTGGGCCTTAAAGTTTCCCGTCATTTGTCTTTCAGGCGAGGAAAAACTACAAAATAAAACCTTATCCAGGAAACTAGTCCTGACCGGAGATCCAATCCATTCTTCAATGATGTTATCTCTAACTGAACTAAAGATTTATTTTACAAATTATCATAATATCTAAAAAATAGCTATTCTTTTCCACCGTGCCACCTGTGAATATTAGATTGGAGAAGAAGTGACTACTATCGTCATGATAGCCAAGTGATAACGCACGTTCCTGCTAGAGCCAATTACCAACATATTTACATGCATGTAAAGGAATTCTATACCAGGAGTCCACCTACTACATTAATGGGCAAGTTAGGGTGAGAAAATGAGCAAGTTAATATTAGATGGGCAAGTTAGGGTGAGGAAATGAGCAAGTTAATGTTAGATGGGCAAGTTAGGGTGAGAAAACGGGCGAGTTTAGTACATCAAATTAGTATAGCGTTCACTTTTTGTTAGCGGATTTTTATGATAAGTTGGCAATGACTAATACGTATTTTACATTGGAAATATGGTGATTTTAGGTTAGTTTAAGCTCAAGTTCCCACTTCATTTTAAGGCATTTCTCACTTTTTTGGGAGGAAATCAACATATATATTTCTCTCGGGTAATTATTCACACCGGAAGAACAAATTGTGCGTTTTTACGATGTTTTACTTCAATTTATTTAGATGGCATGGTGGCATAGAATATCCCGCAAAAAAAAAAAAAAACTCTTTTCTCCTGTCTTATATAATACTGGGATGGAATGGAACAATATGGTTGTCATAAATGACAGAAACACGTTTTTGGCAGAAAAGAAAAAATAAAGAAACTCAGATAAAAACTTGTCACTCCTCCGTTTCATCCGCATGAACCCCACATGGACTGATCGAAATGTGAACTCGGAACCCGGAAGTCTGGAGGGCGAGTGTCTAATCGCTTGGAATTGTAGTTTAATACTTCATCATCATCATCATCATCATCATCATCATCACTCCAGGGATTAGGCAATTGCCCGTTCCGACTTCATAATGCATCAGTCCAACGTCTTCTAGGTCTTCCAACATCACGTCTTCCTCTTGCTTGATAATTTCTTGCTAATAATGGATATCTCTCCTTACTCATTCCATCCATGTGATCAATCCATTTCTGTCTGTAATTCGTGACTTTATCCAATAAAGGCTGTACTTTCAATTCTTCTCTTATATCCTCATTTCTTATTCTATCAAGTCTTGTACATCCTTTTACTTGTCTTAGGAACCTCATCTCCGCCGTCTGTATTCTATCCTTCTGTTTTTCACTGGAGCCCAAGTTTCACATCCATACAATATTGTGGGAACCGCCATAACATTATACATTTCTATCTTGGTTTCTTTTCTAATTTTATTTTTGAATGTTCTCTGTATTGTTCCACACACCGTCTGAAATTTATTTATTTTGGAGTCAATATCTCTTTCCACATTGTAAACACATCACAGCCCAAATATTTGAAACTAGACACCTGTTCTATACTCTGATTTTCTAAAATAATTTTAGATCTCACTGGATCCCTTCCTCTAAAAGCCATGGTCTTCGTTTTCCTTACAGAAATCTTTAGATCGCATAATTTACATATTTCATTTAATGCATGCATTGATTTCTGTAAGTCTTCATTTTTCTGTATTATGATTACATCATCAGCAAATAGAAGATTATTTATGCACACTTTATTATCCATTCTTATTCCTGGATTCACTAAAACTTTCCATTAATTTAAAATATCGTCTATATATATATATCGTTTAATACTTGCTCCTGCATTTTATTGACAAACTAACATAATTTAAGCTTTCATAATTCGAAATTATTTATCACATAGCCCACTACGTATTACACCTAAATAAATTAAATGTATTTTTATGTTTAGTTGAATAAGTAAAAAGAATAATAATTATAAAATTAAATCGTAATTAATTTTAGATACCACGTGCTGATTAACCGGTGTTGCCCGGGAATCTGCTTAAACAGATCTTCTTGATATAAATAGACTGAAAGACAAAAAGGTTATTGTGAGTTATCCGTAAAAGAATACCCGTCCTTGTGCTGCTTCGCTTGCCTGGGAATCTACTCATCCCGATCTTCTTGGCATCAATGAGCTGAAAGACAAAAAAAAAAAATGGTTATTCTGAGTTATCCATAAAAGATAGACATATGCTGTCGTGACCTTTTTTTTTAAATACATTTTTCTGAGAAATTCAATTCTGTTTACGTTAATTTGGTGTATTTGTTATGGTTTAGGCAGCTTAAGTCATTTAAACGTCCAAAAAGCTACTTTTTTTAGTGTATCGATTCCCTTTATTTATTTACATCTTACCCTATAGTATGTAGGGTAATATATTATATACATTAATTGTCACAGACAAATTCTCTAAATGATGAAAAAATAAATTCAAATCGGTCAAGTAGTTTTTGAGTCCTTAAAAGACAAACAGAGAGACAGAAGGAAGACAGACAAACAGATTCACACTCATTTATATATACTAGTGTTCGCCCATTGGTCGAAATTCGACCATAAAAAACACGTCACCGCACTTATGTCACTTTATATTAAACACTAAAACTAGTTAATTCGGAATGTGAATAATGCGGAAATCTGTGTAATGTGAACAAATGTATTGGTCCCGAAGAATAATAGTAATATTACGTTATTTTGTATAAAACGGAATCTGTCCAACGTGGAAACGGAAGGATATTTCTACACAATTCATGAAAAAATGTTTATAAGGCGGAAAGACTGAGAGAGAAATATTGAATTCCCGTTAGGCGAAATAAGGGATGTTTTCTGCCGCCGGGTGAAGTATATTTTGTACCTGTATCTGAAATTTTCTTTCGGCCTCACTACACACCCGTTATTCGAAATACAGGCTCGTTTAAGAAATATTTGGCGTGTGATATCTGTCTTACAAATAACCAGTGCACTATAACATCTTAAATTAATTTAAGATCTGAGACCGATTGTGTACGTATGTTTCACAGGTAGCGTTCTGAATTTCCGGAATAAAGATGACTAAATCGTATGTATCATTGCCATTAAACGAAAAAGTGAAAGTTATTGAAGATAAATAAAAACAAACTCTCAGTACGCGAAATAATGACTAAATTTAAATGTGGAAAGAACCAAGTTTATGAAATTTAAAACACACAGAAAAGTAATTAATTAATGGATGCAAGGAAATGATCAAACGAAGAGCAAAGCAAAATAAATAAATAAATAAATAAATAAATAAATAAGTAATAAAATAAATGAAGAAATCAATGAAGTAGTGTGGGAGTGTTTTACAAGTGCACGATCAAAAAATCTCCAAATTTCCAGACCGATGCTACAAAGTCAAGCTCTGACTGTTGCTACATCCCTAGAGAATAACGATTTCAAGGCAGTTTTAAAAGACGACACAACCCTAAATCAAATTAATAGTCTTTATAATATTACTATTAAATCCACCTTTATATAAACATTTAATTTTATACTCCGTTTATGTAGTGTGGAATGAAATTTGCGGAAAATCAGAGGATGTGGACGAAAGTATAGTTAGTGAGTGTAGACCGAACTTTAATTTCAGGATATTGGCCTAACAGACATTTTAATGCTGACGAAACGGACTTTTTTTTTTTTTTGCGCTACCGTCGAACATACTAAAGTTTTTTATTTGATTGAATATCATTAATGTTCATAGGATTTGTATTTTCCATTTATATTTTAGTTATTCTTTATAGAGACGATTATATGCATGGAGATTAAAATATTAATCGATCTTTACTTTCCATTTTCTGTTACCCTTTATAATTGTAGCAATAGACTATACTTCGGTTTTCATCGGCAGCGGTTACAATTAATCCAAGGTACATAAAAAGACATACGGTACTTTATAACTTAAGATTGGTTAATATATTTTTTATAATGCGGAATTTAGTGTAATGTGGGGGAAAAATTGGTCCCATGCGATTCCGCTTTGAACAAGTTTTACTGTATTAGACATTGTTGGTTTTAAATTGCATTACCACTATCTCAAAGATATTTTTTGTTCTGATTTTTTAAAATACCCAGAGCGGGTATTTTAAAAAATCAGAACAAAAAATATCTTTGAGATAGTGGTAAAACATCAGAAGGACGAGAGATTATTTTTTCTCAATTTGTATAAACATTATATGTTTTTGGATCTACTTCTAAATTGGGTGTTTCTCCATTTAATATTTTTTTGATAAAATTGTTAGCTTTGAATTGTATTTCATTTTTTTTGGCATTGTACTGAACGTTTTGTCTTTGTCTATTTATATATAGAAATAGGCCTAAAGATAATGGGACATTTGGCGTGTGGCACGTAAAAGTGCTTATAAATCGTGAGGTTAAACTGCGTCAATGGAATGGAATAAAGAGACGTGAAGGTCATGGATATCGAGTGAAGTTCACAAGAGTTGGCTGAAGATCATTACAGTTACAGTAACAAAAATTCATATGTTTAGAGGTCATCTGTTGTTAATTTAACTTAGACGCAGGCATTCAGAGAAACAAGGCCAGCAACGTTTTGTAGTCAAGTCCTCTTAATTGTTCGTAATAGCCAAGCTATCGAACGACCAGTCAATTGTAGTCTTGGGAATTACTTAATTGCGCAGTTCCGGCGCACAGGGAACATCAAATGTATTCGCAATTAAAAAACTGCGTAACGATTTACAGTAATTCACTGAACCTATTTATATACTTAAGTGTCTTTTGTCTTTGAAAACCGACATTCCTATTTGTCTTCTATTGAGCAGGGTGGGTTACTGCGATCTTTTTGTAAGAAAGTTTTCATACAAAATTAGGCACAGACTTACTGGAAGAATATTCTACAAGTATATAGGCCACATGTAATATTAAATTAACATTGGGATCATCGAACATTTAGGAAGCATGTCCACGTGGACACAAGTTCTCCATACATCCCTATTTTGAGTCAACGTTTTTCTAATCATCCCCTGTATAATTTACCTCCCTCAACTTATGATAAATGTTATTCTCTAACTTCATTCTTGGTCTACCAATTGGGCGCTTTCCCTTTAGTTTCCCTACAAGGAGTTTTCATGCCTCTCTTGATTCCATATTGTGCCACATGTCCTGCCTATACAGTCTAAGAGACTAAACTGTTCCTGTTATCTCCGGCTTCCCTTCAAGATATTGTAGCTCATTGTTATGTAGTCTTCTCCATCCACCTGTCTATTCGTCTCTCTTTCAACTTAAAAATGTCCTAAGAATTTTATTCTCAAATCTTCGTATTCTCTTCTCCTCGCTTAAAAGTAAGAGTCCGTATTTCGCATCTATCTAATATAAATGGGAGAGAAGAGTTTTATATAGGCTATTTTCGGTTTAATATTTCTTGAGAGAAGTTCGGAATGACAGAAGTCCCTGTAATGCGTAATAACATACATTTCCAGAACTGAGTTAATGTTAATTTCTTTGTGCATCTCAATCCTATTTATAATAATTATATCTAGGTATTTGAATTCAATCACTTCTTCAAAATTTCCTTAATTTTTCATCAACTGTCCATTTCCATTTTCTAATTAATTTCCGTGCGTAATCATACATTTAGTTCTATTGATGTTTACTTCCAGCCCCAGTTCCTTAGTGTTACTCAATAAAATGTGTATGTTGGTCCTAAGTATCTTCTCGTTATCGTCTAATAATATCACATAGTCAGCATATATTAACATATTATTAATATCATTAAGTTGGAGGCCTTCTTCTTCCTCTAAAAATTTGATGATATGCTCTAAAAAAATTAATAGTAGAGAAAATAGTGCATTTTCTTACTTTTACTTAACCCATTGTGAATTTTGGAAGTATCTGAAAACTGTTTGCTTACACGAACCATACTTTTTATGCCATTTAGGCACGTTCGAATAAATCTATCTTTTTATAAATTCCGAACTCCAGCAGGATACCATACAACTTCTCCCTCTAAATTGAAACATGTCTTTTTGAAGTCTACATATAGCATGCAGAGTGCCATTATATACCAGTTTATTTTTCAAAATATGTCTTATATTAAAAATCTGATCTGTTGTAGACCTATTTCTTCTAAATTCACATTGTTGATCTCCTATTATTTAGGCAGTACAGGGAGTAAGACTGGATGCTAATATATTTGTTACAATTTTCTACGAAGTTGAAAATAATGAGATACCCCTGTAGTTGTTATAGTCAGTTTTATCTCTTTTCATATCGATTCTTTCTATTAATTTGGAAGAGACTTTTTTCCAAATTGTACTAAGTATTCTATGTTTCTTGTCTATCAGTTTTTCTCACCCCCCCACCGATTTTATTAGTTCTGCTGGGATTCAATCTTTAATTTTTCTATCGACATTTCAATATCAGTGAGCTTGGCTCTGTGACTAATATTTCTCCTGTGTATAAATCATCCTCATCAATATCCTATTTTACAAGTATGTTTAATAGCTGATTGAAGTAATTTTCCACCTACTTAATATAATCCTGGAATCTGCAATTATATCCCCATTTTCATTTCTTATTTTATTTGTTTTAGCCTGAAACCTTTCCCTTTCTATCCTAATTCCTTACATAGTTCTCTGTTGTTCCTATTGTTTGCATTCATTTTTATTTCTCTTTCAAATATTCCCTATTTTTTCTCATTAAGACTAGTGGTTTCCCGACTGATGTCACCCAGGTATTGTAAATTTACTTAATTTGGCTCGTGTAACCAATTTATACTTGCTAGCTTCCTCTTATTTATAATTTCAGCCCATTCCTCACCAAATCATTTCTTATTTTGCCACTTTTTAAATAATCTATGCTTTGTGGTGCTGACAATTTAATACTATTTTATAATCGAGTTGGTGTTTACTTGATGAAAATCCATATTTATTAATTAAATAAAAATAAAATTTAGTTTTATTTGATTTTCATATTTATTAAGATATAATTCAGTGACAGCTGTTTCGGTACACTGTACTTTCTTCAGACATTTTAACAAATTATGAATTGTGTTCCAACTGATCTAAGCAACAATAAATTATTGTTGTATTGTTGCTTAGATCAGTTGGAACACAATTCATGATTTATTAACATGTCTGAAGAAGGTACAGTGTACCGAAACAGCTGTCACTGAATTATATCTTAATAAATATGAAAATCAAATAAAACTAAATTTTATTTTTATTTACTATTTTTATAGTCTACTATTCCCTTTTTATATCAGTTTCTTCTTCGGTTGTCATACTTTCATCCGAAAATTCCAGTATTTCAAATATATTAGCAATTTTTATCAGGTATTCTTTCGGCAGTCCATCATTTCTGATGTATTTTAATTCAAATTTTCCAAAATTAATTTTATCGTTTGTTCCTCTCATAAACGATAACCATTCTCTGAGTTTCGCCTGAACAGATAATAATCAATTGATTTGGTGTTTACTTGATGGAAATCCATGATATTTAGTGATTAAATAAAACTATCAAAGTTTTATGATTTTCATAAATCTTAATTGTATTAACATTCATAACAGTACTGTATGTACACAGACACAGAGATCGCACACTGTATCTTTATCAGACGAACGCCACAAGCACATGTAAACTTTGTTATTTATATGTATACTCAACTATGTAAACAAGTGTAACTAGGCAACACAATACAAACGAAAGGTCTCGAAGTTGAAGATTTTTGGGCTCGTAAAAGAACCTCAAATCAAAATTGATGCTTCTGAGCAAATATTTAACCAGCCTTCCCCATCCAAGTAATATCTTGCCTTCTATATGCCTCATTCTGGCGATGTGCTGACCATATATAAAGGGAAATAAGCCAAAATAAATTAGATTTGTCAATAAACTCCCGCTAGGGGAGCACACATGTCTTCACGAAGGACGTATGACATATGTATTTATGACATACATACTAACAAACCAAGATTATAGGAATTTAAATGGGTAGATCATGATAATTTAGTAATAATTAGTCTATCTTATAACATTTGATGAAATAAAAGTCTTAGCAAATACTTTTTTGATAATAAAAGAACTAGTCCGAACTCAGCACACCCTTCACAACTAAGATAATATTAAAAATAAAACGTTCAGAACAACTGATTTATTTTCATGACCATGCCCTAATAATTATTGTCATAATTTTAGCTGGTCAGTTTCATGAAGATTAGTTTAAAAAGAGTTTCATCAATAGTCAAATATTTGACCCTTTATTAAAATATTAAGAATTTTATAAACAGTTAAAGATAAATGACTATCGGCCAATTTTGGCTATACATGAAGTATTTAAGAAGCAATAAACCATGTTGCAGCATTTTATCACTTGTGTGATTTGTTAATGCCACCAATTTATCAGGAAACATTATTCACTTAAATTTACATATTGACATAATAATCAATTACGAGTTATAAAATAAAGTAATGAATGAGCCTATATTTTACTCTCTATTTCACTCTTCATCTTAGTTTTAACCTGCCCACTATAGCTACTTTTACACGCCCCACGCCACACGGGCCTTATAGGGGAGGATTTGAAAATTCGGATCACAAACTTACTTTTTTGACCACACAAAGACATTGAGTCCAAATAAATTGGCGATATGAGTCAACTGTGAATGCTTGATGTGTGTCGTAACCGAAAACATCACAACAGACAACATAATACCGTAGATTTCATTTCATTCATTCCATAGATGGAAAAGCGGAATAGGTATTTTAGGACGCAGTGCTAGGGCAGATGTCCTCCCAAATACGAAAAAATAGAATTGTTGTTAGAGCTTGGCAGTGAACAAAATGCAGTGCTAATTCATTCTTGTCTTGGCTGTATATCTCTCACTACTCACAAGGGAACTGTCAAATTCTCCCAGAGAAGTGTTATTATGTACAAAGACCGAATCCAAAAATTATCTGTCATTTTTAACTTCAAAATACAGTAATCGAAGCCAGAATCCAGCAATGGCAACCCACTTTACGGAGCGGATGGATGTTCCTGCATGAGTAAGAGCCTTGTGAAGTGAGGCGGGACGCTACGCGGACGACAGGTAGTGAGGGTTATTCAATATATCAATTCAGCAGTTGTGTTACTTCTCTATAGCTCAAATGAGAAATAATTGGTGCTGGATTTTAGTGTCGTGCAGTTAAAACGCAGATAATATTTTTGAATACGACCTTTGTACATCACAACGCTTCTCTGGAAGAAATTTTAAGGTAGGTTTTGGCATGCAATGGTTGGCAGCTCCCTTATTAGACCGGTATTCTCCCATGTCCCTCTTTTTTAATTAATCAACGCCAATCAGTTTCGTTCAGCTTCGTATCGTTTGAACTATATACAAGTTTCGAAAATAAAAGTCTAAATGTAAGGATAAGAGCATATAATATATAGCCTATATATCATATTTGCCTTCGTTGCCAAATGTCAAAAATATAGTTATAACATTTAAATATTCAAGCGTTACTGCTATAAAGTAAATATTATCTTTACAAATTTGCTTAACTGTTATGTTGGCCACTAGATGTCAGTTGGAACGACTTCCGGCTATCTCTTGTGTGAATTGAGAATACTACATACGAGTATATAAGAAAAATAGATGTTTGTGTTGGAATACTTGACAGGCCACATGGCCTAAAACGAATTTGTTCATGATGATGATGATGATACTTGAGTAGCTCAATTGGTTAGAGCGCTAAAGGTACACAGTTTAGAGACTCGGGTTCAAATCCCGATTCAAGCATTCATTTTTCTTTTCATATCATATAGGCATAGGTATATATGGTTACATGAGCCAAATGAGGTAAATTTAGAGCAATTGGGTAGTGTTAGACGGTAAACCACCAAGTTACTAAAGAGTAAAAAGAGAGCATATTTGAGAGAGAAGATTAATGATCTTGAATTGAACGCAAAAAATAGGAACATTAGAGAATTATACCAGGGAATTAGTATAGAGAAGAAAGGGTTTCAGGCTAGAACAAACATAATTCGGAATGAAAATGGGGATATGATTGCAGATTCTAAGAGTATATTAAATAGATGGAAAAGTTACTTTAATCAGCTATTAAATGTACATACAGAACAAGACATTGAGGAGGATAAGTTACAGACAGCAGAAATGCTAGTCGCAGAGCCAAGTGCATTAGAGGTTGAAATGGCAATTGAAAAATTGAAGATGTATAAAGCATCAGGTTCAGATGAGATCCCAGCAGAACTGATAAAATCAGGGGGAGAAAAATTGATGGACCAGATACGCTGGTTGCTTAGTATGATTTGGAAAAAAGAAGCTCTTCCAGATGAATTGAAGGAATCAATTATCTTACCAATTTATAAGAAAGGAGATAAAACTGATTGCAACAACTACAGGGGGATCTCAGTACTTTCAACTTCGTACAAAATTCTAACAAATATATTAGTAAGCAGACTTGCTCCCTATATTGATGGCATTCTAGGAGATCATCAATGTGGATTTAGAAGAAACAGGTCTACAACAGATCAGATTTTTAGTATAAGACAGATTTTAGAAAAGAAATGGAAATATAATGGTACTGTACATCAACTATATGTAGACTTCAAAAAAGCATATGATTCAATTAAGAGGGAGAAGTTATATAGTATCCTGCTGGAGTTCGGAATTCCTAAAAAGTTAGTGAGACTTATACGAATGTGTCTAAATGGCTCAAAGAGTAGGGTGCGTGTAGGCAAACAGTTTTCAGACACTTTTTAAATCCAGAATGGGTTGAAGCAAGGAGATTCACTATCTCCTCTACTATTTAATTTTGTACTAGAGCATGCCATTAAATCTTTAGAGAATGAGGAAGGCTTACAACTGAATGGTATTAATAAGCTGTTAGTTTATGCTGACTATTTAACTCATGCCCCAAATGGGAGTCAATGACCAATCACGTTTCAATGATTTCTGTATTACAACCAATCAGAGACGTGTTTCACGAAATAATTATTATCAACGTTAGGATTATCATATATTAAGCAAAGCTCCTCCTTTTTAATATTCTGAACAGGTCTGACCGTTATTTTGCAGTGACTGAGCCTATAACAAATACGGCTACCAGATTGTATATAATAGTGCTTACATGTCAACATTTGTAGCAATTGATTATACCACCAAAAAAAAGAAACCACTGTTTGCACTTTCTTAAATGTATACGACATCAAAAATGAATTAATATACAGATTGATGTGTTTCATTTTTTCTCCACTAGAGAGCATTCTTACAATATGCGTTCCTTTGGCAATAAATAGTATGATCTGGTTGCAGTGATAAACAAAAGAAGCAGTAGAAGCGTAGGCTACCTATCGTTTCTCATTAGTTTTCAAACATCACCGTTTACTTTAAATATAAAAATATTTTTAAATAACTGTAGTTAAATAATGATTGTGAGTAAACAGCTTTATTTTATTCGTTAAATAGTCCTAACAAATGCCACTCTTGATTTCCAAATTCTCTAGATAAATTCACTCCTCACTTCGTGAGTCGTGAATTTATCGATAATTTGGAAATCACTCGTGGCATTACTTATGATGATGTAGTACTACTGGCCGATAGCGAGGAGATACTAAAGGCCAACACGCACACACTATTGAGTAACACTAAGAAATTAGGACTGGAAGTAAATACCAGTAAAACTAAGTATATGGTCACACGTAGAAATTCAGTATATAATGGAAATGGGCAGCTAAGGACAAATGAGGGAAATTTTGAGGAAGTGGCTGAATTGAAATACCTAGGAACAATAATCACAAATAGGAATGAGATGCACAAAGAAATTAAACATAGGCTCAATGCTGGAAATGCATGCTATTATGCATTGCAGAGACTTTTGATGTCCCAACTCCTTTCAAAAAACGTTAAGCTGAAAATATATAAAACTATTATTCCACCAGTTATATTATATGGGTGCGAAACATGGACTCTTATTTTAAGGGAGGAAAGGAGATTATAAGTATTTGAGAATAAAGTTCTTAGGAAAATTTTTGGACCAAAGAGAGATGAACAGACAGGTGAATGGAGAAGACTATTTAACAATGAACTACATGG
The DNA here is from genome assembly GCA_030220185.1 of Diploptera punctata. NCBI lineage: Eukaryota > Metazoa > Arthropoda > Insecta > Blattodea > Blaberidae > Diploptera > Diploptera punctata. The sequence goes on along the minus strand of JASPKZ010007471.1, from coordinate 212,117 downwards.
TGTTTATAGGAAGCCAGATATAATAAGAACAGTTAAGTCTCGTAGACTGCGATGGGCAGGACATGTTGCGCGTATGGGGAATGAAAGACGTGCATGGAAACTTCTTGTAGGAAAGCCAGAAGGAAAACGCCCAGTTGGTAGACCAAGAATGAGGTGGGAGAACAACATTAACTATGATTTGAGGGAAGTAGATTATACAGGGAATGATTGGAAAGCATTGGCTCAGGATAGGGATGTATGGAGAGCTTATGTCCGCGCGGCCATGAACCTACGGGTTAGATAGTGCCAGTGAGTAAGTAAGTATATATGTAATATGTATGTGCTTCGTAAGCTTGGGTACCTGGTGTGTATGTATGCTTGTGTAATTACTAATTAAACATTTTTTTTTATTTGATTTTTTATATTGTTCTACCGAATGTTTTTCTGTGCTCTTCTATTTCACCTTGACTTGCTGACGTTCATAACTACAATATGTATTTATCTTTGTTCATGACGTCAGCAGGTTTGTTTGGGTATGTCTATTGATCTTCCGTTTTTAAAGCTTTCTTTCATCTCTAAATATTCTGTTTACAGATTATGATGAGTAAACATTCCATTTCCATGTTTACAGCGGAGTTATAGATTTTCTGAAACAAAATATTATGACAACTTTATGGAGGTAGCGTTTTTAGCATTACAGTAATTGAATTTACTCTAGTTTTATTGTGCTGTTTATTTATAAAAGAACTAGATTTAATTCTGTATGTTATTTTTCGTACACTACAGTTCATTCTCACAAATAACATTTATTTCATTTGAAGATATATAATATTTAATTATAACCATACCAATGTATTCTACAGAGTTATTTGTATCTTCGGATGAATGTCCGTTTCGTTAATTAAATTGTCGAATTGTTAAACTGTACCAGAACTACTAGATTTAACTTTTGTGTTAAAATCGAGAAAAAAAAATAGAAAACCACTCGTGAAATTAACCGAGACTTGCTGAGTAAAAATAAATAAATAAATAAATACAACAACGTTATCTTCTACAAAAAATATATATATTACACAAATACGAATATTGTATTTTTAATTAAATACCTACGTATAATGAATTCAACGCAGTAGCTCACAATATATCAGGTGCGTAAATATTAAGAATTGTTACAAAAAAAAATCTGGGTGTTAGAATTAGCTATTTTTCTTTTTTTTAAACGTATGTATGTACTCCATACGTCCCACGTGGGGACACGGATGACCCCTAGCAGGAGTTTCTTAACCAAGCTAATTTAGTTACTCGTATTTACCTACAGGTATCAAGAGAGTGACATGTGGTTAGCACATCGCCTCAATGATACATCTAGTAGAGCATTACTTGGATTGAAGAAGGTCGGTTACATTTTGCACATAAACACTTTTTATTCAGGATTGCGGATATTTTACGGGCCAGAAAATCTTCAGACTCAGGATCCGACTTAAAGTCCCTCCTGGAGGACTTTGTCCCTTAGATTTTTGCACCCTAAAAATCCATGGACCCCGACTGAGTTTTTTTCTATAGATTATATTTATTAGAAATTGGAGAGGAAAAAATCAAATTAATTTTGTCGATTTCATGCAGAAATTTCAAACTAATCTGAATTTGTATTGCACAGTTGCTAACATACCGTGGTGGTGAGTTGATCTGAAAAGTTCAATATTAGTATTATTAGAAAAACCTTGCTACAGTGTAATAATGATAACATTACTATATACGGCAGATGCTATCAATTAACGTTATTATTTCAATTATAATAGTAAATTACTCTAGGCCAATTATGACTTACCTGACTGTTTCCCGACAAAAGATTATATCTCATTTGATTCCTGTCACGGATTTTACTAGCCACGTCATCAGCATCTAATTTGACACTTCAGTTCAATACGGATTTAATCAACCGAAGTTTCCAGAAAACTTGACAATTATAAACAACTTTTTGTACACAAACTTTATTTGTAATATTATTTAAGATGGTAACAATAGGACAGTCGGAGACGGTTTATCATATGATCGGCAGGTAAAAATGCTACAATCTTAATAATGATCTAGTCTAAAAGTATTTTAGGTCCTTCGAGTTGTGACAGCCTCAGTTTCATTGCTTCATCTTTAGTAGAGTTGGTGACAGAAATTGTTTAAGCAATCGTGTCGTATAACAGATCGCTATTATATTTTTATTTACACTGTTCGGAAGTGTAATGAGGAAATACCTCAGTAGCATTCGCCCATCATCGAACTTGTTAACAGAGTTCCATCGTAAGCGTTCACTCTATACTTCGCTTATGCCTCCCAAATTTTCAGGAAATACATCAAGGTGGGGATGTAAAATGTGAATTTTAAGCGACATTCTACACCCTATGTTCTTGTAGCTGTCCAACAGATCATTCACTATGAAAACATAGCTTTTATAATGATGATCTTGAAGAAGATTTCCGGGCTGTAGGCCGTGGTCTTGAGGCTTGAATTTCCCCGACGTGTCGCCAGAGACTGCGTCCGGCATCCTCAAGGATTGTCTTGAGACTGAAAATAAGGGACGGGGACAATGGTGCCTTTTCTTGCGCAGTTTTTAAAATCGTAGTATATATCTGTATGTTTCCTCCCCGTATAGGCTTTCACGGCCGGAGTTATTATGATGATCTTGAAGATGATTTCCAGGCTGTAGGCCCTGGCAACCCTTGACACTAACGGATGCAGTCTCTGGCGAATTGTCGGGGAACTTCAAGCCTCAAAACCACGGCTTATAGCCCGGAAATCTTCAAGATCGTAATAATAACTCCGGCCGTGGAAGCCTAAGTCAATACAATAACTATTATATTTTACATTGTTCAAATAGCCTTTCACAACAATTGCTTTAAAAAAGGACCAAGAAGCTAATTCCATATTTGTGAGTTTGATAACAAAGTATGGATCTTTCAACAATTTTCTTATTTGTGATCCAAAAATTAGGGACAAATGCCATATTCAAGACATAACCAAATTTATTATAGATAGACGAAAATATTGGAAGGGTCATATAGAAAGAATGGAAGAAAACCGGCTTGCAAAAAAGAGCTAAAGAAGATAGACCAATGGACGGGAGAAGAACAACAGGAAGACCAGCCAAGAGATGGATAGACAGTGAATGCACATCCAATACGTCTTCCTCCGAGGAGTAATTTTGGAAATAAACAGGATGAAAATCCTACAAATTAAGTTTAAGAAGAAGAAGAAGTGATCCAAAAAATATAGCGTCTTTCAGCATTGCTTTATTCAATTTGGAAAACCTTTATTTCAAATGATTGAAAGCTGACCTTCTTTATCCAGAGCTGTTACAAATTTCTTCATAAGGCCCAATTTTACATGAAGCTGAGACAAAATTATTTATCGGGCTAAATATATTTATGATTTCCTTATAGTCTATTCCTCGACTATATAGTGATTCTTGGTGTCACGGCTACTATTTCGTCAATCCACTCGGTAAACCTGTAAGGAGTGCAATAAATCACAACATTGTCATTCAGTCATTATATTTTATTGTCTACAGTGAGTATCCGTGTTTCAAACCATATGTCCTGCCCATTGTAGTCTACGAGACATAACTGTTCTTATTATATCTATAATATAAAGGCCAGGTAGTCTTTTCAATTCACCTGTCTGTTCATCTCTCTTTGGTCCAACATTTTTCCTAAGAACTTTGTTCTCAAATACTCATAATCTTCTTTCCTCCTTTATAGTAAGAGTCCACGTTTAGCATCCATATAAAATAACTGGTAGAATAACAGTTTTATATATTTTCAGTTTAACGTTTTTTGTTAAGTCGAGAGTCTCTGTAATGCATAATAGCACGCATTTCCAGAATTGAGCCTATGTTTAATTTCTTTGTGCATCTCATTCCTATTTGTGATTACTGTTCCTAGGTATTTGAAATCAGCCACTTCTTCAAAATTTCCCTCAATTGTCATAAGCTACTCAGCCTCTAATGGAAATCAGTACCAGACGATTGATCTGGCGACCGTCACGCAGGACCGACAACCCGGCTAACATGAAGTGCCGATTGTCTAGAAACGTGGTAGCATTAACCTCCTACTACCACAAGGGCCTCCTAAGGCCTGTAGTGGGAACAGTTTACTTTACTGTCCATTTCCATTATATAGGGACTAACGTATTTCTAAGTGTGACCTTATATTTAGTTTTATTGATGTTTACTTCTGGACACTAATTTCTTAGTGTTACTCAATAGAGTGTGTGTGCTGGCTCTTAGTACCTCATCTCCTCGCTCTCGTCCGACAGTGCTACACCATCAGCATAAACTAACAGCTATTAATACATTGAGTTGCGGGTCTTCTTCTTCCTCTAAAGATTTGATGGCAAGCTCTAGTATAAAACTGAATACTAAAGGAGATAGTGCAACACTTTGCTTTAAGCCATTGTGAATTTTAAAAGTACCCGAAAACTGTTCGCCTACACGCACCCTACTCTTTGTGTCATTTAGACACTTTCTCCCAGTGAATTTCACCTTTAAAATTCCACCAGACACACAACATTACATTAAAAAGAGACATTACGTATGAGACATCATAATAATAAAATCCAAGTTGGTGCTTATGACTTTTCTTAGTGTGTTATTTATTTTTCAGTTAATAAATGCCAAAATAAAAATAAAGCGAATGCAGTATAGTACTTTGTTAAATAGTTTTATGCACTGTCACGTATTAAATACATTTTAGACACTTAGTATGTCAGCAGATACAACAACATGTATCACTAGACATTATGGTGAATGTATTATTGAAAATTAATTAGATGTACTGATCGATAATTTTCCTTTCGTCATTTTTCTATAAACCATACCGATAAACTCTTGCTGTAACTCAACAGCAGTTGGAGGTCCGAGTTCTCGAAGTAGCGATGCAATATATCGGCCAAAAAGATCATAGGTATCTTCAGTCTTTGATTCCATAGACTTAGCAGTTTCTAATATTTCTTGTAACGTTTTCACAGCATTAGTTACACTGTTTTCGCCTTCGCAGGGTTCATTATCTGAATCATTGTAAGTTTTTCTCTTTTTGGGACATGTCTCTTGTGAAACTGACGTTTCATAAGGTGTACTTTTTCCAGCGATTTTGATATTATATTTTTCTTCGTCACTTGCGGCAGGAACCTCTTGGGCATCACACAACTCTGAAGTTTCTTTTTCCTCATTCTCAGTTTTACTATTTTCTCCTATAGCTCGTGCCTGAAACACACGACATTATTTAAATTAAGTATATATCATGAAAATTATATACTAAAACGCTACAATAACAGAAAGGCATATGCCGCCGATCACTTCAAATGCAAATATATAAAAATTATGTAAACATCATTATATTCTCCTAAATGGATTATAGATATGTATTTTAAACACATCATTACTTATAGGGTCTATTCTTTACAAGCTGTGACGCGACTTCTTTAATTCCTTCATAAACTCTTGTCAAATTTTATTCTTAGGGTTTCATTTTTATCAAATTATTTCCCACCATCTACAACGATTTTTACATTATTATTGTAACGATTATTTCAATATATTTTTCTATGATAATTAACTGCATACGTAGCATGAAGACGTGGCAGTCATATTTATTTTTCCAGTGCAGCCAAGATAGAGTATGGACTAATTAACCGTATAGATATACTTCAGAATTTCAGAACTTACTATTTATTTTTTGTGCATTGCATTCTTTCACGGGTTAGAGTACTTAAATTGCGTTAGGTTAGCTTTTAAATTCGTCTTTCACAGGTTAGAGTACTTAAATTGCGTTAGGTTAGCTTTTAGGTTCGTCAAATATCGTGTATATGTTGACTGCATCCCGTAATTCCATAGTGTAAACCGTTTCGCCTTTATTGGCGCATGCGCTTGGTGTACAATTGGAACTTTAAAAAAATCGCGTCACATGTTGTAAAGATTCCGCTCTGTAGGTTTATGCCTATTTTAATGTCTCATCACAAATGTTTAAGTTTAAATAAGTGTAATAAAATTTGATTATATTCTCACATCTGAAAGCTTTGCACAATTGGTTGGTAGTTGGAGGGTAACGCGAGTGATCACTACTGCATGGATTGCAATATAATAGCTAGACCTCGAAAACTGACTCTCACAAAAAAAAGTCAGAAATATATCTTCTTATTTTTTTTAAAGTAAAATTTTACGAAGAGTTTTTGGTACTGATAAGGAAAATGAGGGATGGAGAATAAGAAAGAACAGAGAATTAAGAATGTTGTGTGAAAAGCTGGATGTGATAGAAATAGTGAAGAATAAAAGACTACGATGGGTTGGTCACATATTACGTCAAGAGAACACAAGTCTAACAAAAATAGCTATCCATGAGGTAGAAGACCATTTGACAGACCAAAACTACTCTGGAAAAACAAAGTATTTCAAGATGTCACACGAGTAGAAGGCCATTTGGAATGAAGCAAAATCTTTCACTCAGACTCATAGATTAATAAATTAAAATAATAAATTAATTAGGACGTACATTATATATCATGTAAATGTCTATAGGACGAAATAATCGTCGCAGATATACGAAACTTATATGGAATCTAATCGTGAGAACACGTGGAGTTTGATTTTCATATAATTAAATTAAAATAAATTGAATCAAACGAAGTTGATAGAAGTAGGAATAAACGATCAGTTAGTAATTACAGAAACCATTCAACAAATACATGGTACCGCTTTTGTTAAGCGACAAGTTCGTGACGCGGCTACAAAGAAGTTAACATTTTAGGAAGTCTATTGTACTAGCAGGGGGCACGCCGTAGCGTAGTGGTTAAGGCACTGAGCTACAAGCCGGAGGGTCGAGGGTTCAAGTCCCGTTGGGGTCAGGATTTTTAAACTGACCCAATCCCTCTGGCGGCACTATGGCCCTGGGGTCGACTCAGCCTCTAACGGAAATGAGTACCAGACGCTTGTTCTGGGGGTAAAGGCGGCCGTCACGCAGGGCTGACAACCCGGCTGACATAAAGTGCCGATTGTCTAGAAAAAGTGGGAGCCCTAACCTCCTACTACCCCAAGGGCCTCCGGGTCTGTTGTGGGATCACTTTACTTTACTTTACTTTATTGTACTAGCAGATTACCGGACATTTCTTTGTGGACCAGTAATCCAATATCTTAAACCGAGCTTCGCTGACAGGACATGAACAAAGCTGTGATGTATGACTTGGAAACTACAGCGTGGAGTAAACAACTCATTATAACGAACTCGACAAACCGCGAGGAAGCGAAGCCTAGCAAACAAGCGGGAAAAGGCCACTGACCCAAAGGAGTGTTCATATAGGGAACATGGTGGATCCTTGTCCAATGGAAAGACGGCGATTCCTTCTTTGGTACTAAGGAATCGTTGTCAACTAATAGAATAAAGTGTTATATCGCGACAAGATAATGACCTCATGACGACACGATGACAGAGAGAGGGCAACGAAGTTTACCTTATACCTAACAATAATTATGTCAAGTTAGTTGAGCGTTTTGAGTTCAGCGTCCTGAGTCCGGCGGAACTCACCGAGGCGGGAGTCGGGAGTCGGGACAGACTCACCGACATGGCCATCAATTAGCAAAATACAAACATAAATTCACTTATAATTTAGTCATCCGTGATAGATCATTAGAGACCCCATCTTGAGTTCTAAATGCGTTCCTGCGGCCAATACCTTGTCCGACCTTAATGTGTCTACAATCTTACATGTGTATACAGTGTCCATTAAGTTAATAAAGCCTATTTATTAAACTTCACCTCGCGTAGTCTTGCGCCGGCCAGCTACTCGCTTATCCCTAGAGAAAGAACCTCAGCTCTACCAATTCCCAACCTGAGCGACCTAAATTCTCACACATGGAGAAATCCTTTCGGTACTCCTAGCGCCACTAAATCCCATCTTTTTACCCATTAATACCCTCTTAGGAAGAAGAGGAAAATAGGTAATTGTGGACATCCTTGTGAACGAAGAAATATCGTTCTTCGGTTTTAAGAAGCCAAAAGTTTGATTTGATTCTATTTGATAAATTCCACTGATCTGGCTCGGGATAGATGCCCAGATTCTGGGAATCAAAATCGAAGCTCTACTTCAAAACCACGAAAACTAATAAAATAATTTTTAATTTGTTATATGTATATATATATATATATATATATATTTGTTAAGTGGGAAGAAATTCAGAAGATTTGTATTTTTTACGAATAATTCGTTATTTTACTTAAGATTAGCACTTTATCTTATGCTAGCACCAACTGTTACAAATAACTATACAATGTGTGTCAGATATGACCAAATAAAAATAAAATTATATGTGTTAGAACTGATAATATCCTACTTTTTCATTATAAAATTAAAACTTAAGATTATAAATATATTTATTTATTTTGATTGCCGTATAATTTTGTAACGAAAGTCATTGTACATCACCGCAAATAGGCGTACCACTTCGCAGGAAGTTGATGCACGAATGCAGTAGTCAAGCTACCGCCTTTTTTTTTGTTGTTGTTGCAAAAGAGAATAACATCCCTGCATAAAGGTAAATATTAACTTAAACATATTAAAGTTTTGGACTTTATGGTTAGAGATAGAATAATACCACAACTTCTGATGGACAATTTGACAATTTTGATTTACTTGTTAATTTTTTAGCAAATATAGTCCTTCAAGCTATGAAGACTCTTCATCTATATAAAAAGTTGAGATCAGTAGTAAAAAAAAATATTGTGAAATTTGTAACACTTTACAATTGTTTCATTTTTTACTATACTTTTTTTAGGACCTCTCCTTATAAAGGAAGAACTCGATGAAATAATTTGAAAGCTGGGTAACTTTTTTTAAAATTCCTTTCTTTAGTTTATTGTTTATTTTATTTTATTTTATTTTACATACAGCATCGGCAACTTAAAATAGGCATATATGCCTATAGTCATAATTCTTTATTTCGTTTTTACTTAAGATGGGAAGAACCGTCGTTCAAGATTAAGGTGGCTAGGACATGTAGAAAGAAGTAATGAGAGACCTTTAGTAAGAAAAATATGTAAAGGATATCCCGGCGGTAGAAGATGCTAGAGAAGACCAAAGAAGAAATGGGAGGAGAATATCGAAAATGATATGGAGGAGATGGGTGTGAGGACATGGAGAAAAGGATATAGGATAGAAGAAAGTGGAGTACAATTATTGTACGTAACTCTAGAGAAAGATGGAGAAGAAAGGAAGAACCATCATTGTTTTCAATATTAATATTTAACTTCAAATAATTGACTCTATCTCTATATAAAATACTATTTAGTTCTCACGAGGGTGAGCTTAAACCGTATATTTCTTGTAGCCAGAAATCGATCTTGTAGATTTAGAATATTACAACAATAATTACAATGCGCAATTCAAAAAGGAAACTTAGTTCGCATCACATTTTAAAGAACATTTTGTAAGCTCGTGTAAACGAGGATAAGCAACAACCTTAAAAATATTACGAATTTACTTCTAAAGACCTTAAAGAGAGAAAATTATACAATTTAAATATTATTAATTAAATAAACATAAATCGTAGTTTTATTTGATTTTCATATTTATAAAACTACGTTTTATTTTTATTCAATTAATAGATATGGATTTTCATCAAGTAAACACCACCTCAATTGATTATTTGATAATTTATTTATTGTTTCGTTAATATATATCCTAGAATAAAGGTAGAAATATTATCGTAATACAATTAAGCAGAGATAGTAAATAAAATAATAATGATCTTACTTTATCAACATGTAGCAGATATGAAACTAATTTAATAACAATAACAATAATAAATTTTATTCTTAAATAAATGTTGTACACATTAAAGATCACCCGAATGAGCAAGTGATCGTGCTCGGGTGCAGTTCAGTTACAGAAGTAATACATATATAATATACATTACAAAGTTTTAGTTAAGAGAGGGAAAACAAAATAAATGAATTTAGGAGCCAGTTTTAAGGCATAAAATAAATCCTGACAAATAAAAAAAAATACAAGGAAAATAAAATCAATATAGAATATATTAATTACCAGACTAAAGAAGGTAAAGACATTAGGAAATAACAAAACAAAACAAATGTAGGAGAAAGTTTCAAAATTTAAAACGCACTCTGACACACAAAGAATAAATTCAAAGGAGAATGATATAAACAAAATATTATATAATAGATTAATACCAAACTGAAGAAATTAATTATACCTAAATACGTCAGTTAATAAAATAAAGTAAAACAAATTTAGGAGAAAATTCCAAAATATAAAACTCGCTCTAACATACACAAATACATAATGTAATGGAGAATGATATAAACAAAATAATACAAACAAAATTACATAAACATTTATTTGTAATGGTAATTAAAAATATTGGTAGCAGTAAATTATTTTTAAATAACAATTAGGCTTCAAAATACATGAAACAGTGATAAAAAATTTGTACATTCTTTAACGTCTAAGTCCATATCAATTCTAGGATATTAGGTTTATCTAATAAACTATGTGTTTCTCTTATGTGTCACATGTTTGGTAGAAAAATCACCAATTTTAATTTCAATTATATGAAATAGTGAATGCGATGAAATGGATGCTGGTAATTTGCATTGATCGATGTAAATTCTAAACAATCTGTTTCGATTTCCGACTACCTCAATTCTTGTTCTTAAAAATAAAAATAATATAGCCCATGAGGTAAGAATTCTGAACTATGACATAAAAATTATGCGATATGTTTTATTTGGCAATTTATCCAACAAAAGAACCTTCGAATATTTGACTGTAAAATTGTTTTGTTCACAAGAAAATAAGCAAGAAATGCTTTTATTTTATTATTTTAGCGCCATTAGTATCAAATAATGCAAGAAGAAGACACATACAGAAAATGATTTAAAAACATATTATAAGAAATAAATAATTAATAATAATCGAACAGCTAAATTAATTAATCAAGATGAAAACATAAGGTTCCTAGATAAATCCAAACAAAAATCCAAACCTATTATCTCGGAAGAAGAGAGGAAAAGATCAGAAAGAATGAAAAAATACTTGGCACTAAGAAAGGAACAACATACAGAGAAATTATTGATCCAGCGTACCCCAAAGAGGGTAAAACGAAAACCAATAATAATAATAATAATAATAATAATAATAATAATAATAATAATAATAATAATAATAATAATAATAATAATAATAATAATAATACTAATAATATACTTATAATATTATTATTATTATTATTATTATTATTATTATTATTATTATTATTATTATTATTATTATTATAAAATGAGTATATTGAATTTAAACAATTCTCAGACATTCTATCCGCTGAGCTAACTCGATGTCCATTTTCATTGTCAGGGAAAAATTAAATGGACAAGACAACAGATTCATGATTATTCTCGAACGAACTGAGACGGTTGATAGGACATGCCGTATGATAAGAATCATGTTCTCTTGGGAAGACCTGGAATTCATTTCACCAGAGGATGAGTGGCTACCTAAACAAGTGTGGACACAAATTAGGAAAGAAAAGTCTCCACCTCTAACACAACCGATATGTTATGTTAGACATGCATATAGATGTGTAGAAACATTCACACATATATATATGTTTTACCAAAAACACAATTTAAATGGCTACATAATCATGATTTAAATATACACACATCCCGTACTTCCCCTAGCAGGATTTATTAAACAAGTTGATGTAGTAACGCTTATTTACCTACAGCTACATCCCCTAGTAGATAACCAAGGTATTACTTGGATGGAGAAAAGTCGGATAATTTTCCACAAATTCCTTTTTTTTTTTCTTTTTTTTTTGGCTTGCGGATCTTTTACAAGTCTGAAATTCTTCAGACTGGAGTCCTACGGCTTACAGTCCCTCCCGGAAGACTTGCCCCCTGGATTTTTCGATCCTAAAAATTAATCGACCCAGCCGAATTTGTACCTGCGACCCTCGGTATTAGAAGCAAGGAACGTAACCACTAGCCCATCGCGACTGACAAAATGTAAATAAAACACAAAGTAAAATTTAAAATAATACCTGACATGTTCCGTCGTCCTCAGCTAGGTCAAAAAAAAAAAAAAAACTAGTTGAGGAGACAGCACCTGCCAAATATTTATTTTATATTTTTCTTAGTGACTATTTACCTCAACGGAATTTTAATATGAATTTTATCATAAGTAATGCCACGAGTGATTTCAAAACTATCGATAAATTCACGACTCACGAGATGAGGAGTGATATCTAGAGAATTTGGAAATCAAGAGTGGCATTTGTTAGGACTATTTAACGAATAAAATTAAGCTGTTTACTCACAAATCATTATTTAAATATAGTTGCTTTAAAACATTTATGTATTTAATGTAAACGGCGATGTTTGAAAACAAATGAGAAACGTTTATTATGTTTTATTTGTTCATCGCTGCAACCAGATCATATATTTATTGCCAAAAGATCGCAAATATTGTAAGAATGCAATAGTGGAGAAAAAATAAAATACACAAAACTGTTCATAACCAAAATTATGACAATCCGACTGATTTCCATGAAGCTTCTCAGTAAGATAAATGTCTCCTGGAAGCGTTACGAGCGCTTCGCAGTACAAGGATGGTGAAAGGGCTGCTTCCTCTGAGCCTCCAAATATGCTCCTCTGGGTATCCACCCCCCAAGAGAGGGCTGCTTCTTCCGCTCTTCAAGCCCTACAAGTTTAGCTGTGCTATTCCTTGTCGCCCTGTTGAACGTAAGGGGAATAAATACAAAAGAAGAGGAATTAGAGAGAGAATTAAAGAAAAAAGAAATAAATATAGCAACAATAACAGAAACAAAAAAGAAACTAAAAGGAACAAAGGACTTAAAACACTATACTATGTTGTATAGCGGAGTAGAACAGACAACAAGAGCGCAGTGTGGAGTAGCAATTTTAATAGATGAAAAATGGAAGAACAAATTGAATAGCTATGAGTTTATAAATGAAAGAATCCTGATAGCCAGATTTAAAATTGAAAGAGGATATATGATGATAATTGCTGTGTATGCCCCAGAGGAAGGTAAGAAAGAAGAAACAAAAAAAAAATTATAAAACATTACAAACATTAGTTGACAAATATACAAAAGACCATCATTTAATAATAAGTGGAGACTTAAATGCCAGAGTAGGCAATGTCCCTATACCTAATGTAATAGGAAATAATGGAGAAATAACAATAAATGATAATGGCCAGGATTTGAGACAGTTTTCAGCCTATAATCAATTAAAAATAATGAATACCTATTTCCGAAAAAAGGACATACATAAATATACAAGAAGTGGATATAACTCAATATCAATAATTGACTATTTAATCGTAAACAACAAGCTAGGAGCCTTGGTAAAAGATGTGAAAGTACATAGAGGCAGCGATATATACTCTGATCACTATCTCGTGATAAGCAAAATAAACATAATAGCTAAATGGCGGAAAAATAACATAAAGAACAAAAGAAACCAAGAAGAAGTATATAAAGTATATTTATTACAAGATCAAAGTATTAGACAACATTATGAAAGCAGAATGAATAAATATATATCAGAGATAGCGACGTCAGAAGATATAAATATTGAATGGGAAAATATATCAAATGTAATACATAAAACAGCAAATGAGATATTAGGAAAGAAAAATAGAATAAGAAATAGGAAGGGCTTGAGAACTTGGAATGCGAATATACAAAATGCAGTGAATGAAAAACAAAAAGCATATCATACATACTTACGACTGAAAACAGAAGAATCTTATGAAGAATATAAAATGAAAAGGAGAATTGCTAAAAGCATTATAAGAAAAGCCCATCAGGAGTCATGGGATACATTTATAAGCTCAGTAGAACATGATATGTATGGAAGACAAGAAATAGGTTATAAATTAGTGAAACATCTAAATCAGACTGAGAAAGATTCTGCCAGATTGAATATAATCCCAGAACAAGAATGGATCCAACATTATGAAAAACTTTGGAAAAGGAGGAAATTGAAGGAAAAGAGAACAATGAGGAAGAAATAAAAGTGGAAAATATTGATGTAATAGACATAAATGAATTAGAAATGGCTTTGAAAACCACTAAGAATAGGAAAGCAACAGGATTAGATAATATAAATATGGAATTAATCAAATATAGTGGAATATTGTGTAAACTACGAATACTTCATCTAATTAATATATGTTGGCAGACCTATGGGATTCCAACCACTTGGAAAACAGCAATTGTGAAGAATATATTCAAAAGAGGAGACCGGAGAAATTGCGAGAATTACAGAGGGATTAGCTTAATGAATACTGGCTACAAGATATATACGAAAATAATAAATAATAGATTGAGAAACATAACAGAAGTAATAATAAGTGAAAATCAAAGTGGATTCAGAAAGGGAAGGTCATGTATAGACAATGTCTTTACACTGAACAACTCATAGAAAAGAGAAGAGAACATAACTTAGAAACTCACATAGGATTTATAGATTTGGATAAGGCCTTCGATCGAGTGTAAACAGACAAAAATTATGGGAAATATTACGAATGAAAGGATACCCGCTGTGCCTTGTTGAAACAATAAAGACATTATATGAAGACACAAATATAATTATAGATACCGGATCCAAAAGAACAGATGCAATCAAAACAAATACTGGATTACGACAAGGATGTAGTTTATCACCCACTTTGTTTAATATATATATAGACGATATTTTTAATAAATGGAAAGTTTTAGTAAATCCAGGAATAAGAATGGATAATAAAATGTGCATAAATTAATCTTCTATTTGCTGACGATGTAATCATAATACAGAAAAATGAAGACGACTTACAGAAATCAATGCATGCATTAAATGAAATATGTAAATTATACGATCTAAAGATTTCTGTAAGGAAAACGAAGACATGGCTTTTAGAGGAAGAGATCCAGTGAGAACCAAAATTATTTTAGAAAATCAAAGTATAGAACAGGTGTCTAGTTTCAAATATTTGGGCTGTGATGTTGGCTACAATGTGGAAAGAGATATTGACTCCAAAATAAATAAATTTCAGACGGTGTGTGGAACAATACAGAGAACATTCAAAAATAAAATTAGAAAAGAAACCAAGATAAAAATGTATAATGTTATGGCGGTTCCCACAATATTGTATGGATGTGAAACTTGGGCTCCAGTGAAAAGACAGAGGGATAGAATACAGACGGCAGAGATGCGGTTCCTAAGACAAGTAAAAGGATGTACAAGACTTGATAGAATAAGAAATGAGGATATAAGAGAAGAATTGAAAGTACAGCCTTTATTGGATAAAGTCACGAATTACAGACAGAAATGGATTGATCACATGGATGGAATGAGTAAGGAGAGATAAGACGGACTAAAGCGAAAGCATTTGCCAAGAATGTTTTCTCTGATCAAGAACGAAAGTTAGAGGTTCAAAGGCGATCAGATAGCCAGAAATTATCAAGCAAGAGGAAGGCGTGATGTTGGAAGACCTAGAAGACGTTGGGCTGATGCAATATGAAGTCGGAACGGGCAATTGCCTAATCCCTGGAGTGATGATGATGATGATGAACCAAAATTATAGGTTATTAATTAATTTCTGATGTCCTGTGATGTAAATATGTCAATTGTATTTTTATGGAACGTAAATTCCTAGGAAATAATACGTTTGAGAAAGTGCGAACAGTGGTTCATTTTTTTTATATAATCAATTACTACAAATGTTTTTATATGGAGCGGCTTTCAGCGGTAGGCAAGATATCTCAGGGCTATGAACTCTTTTTTTATAAGCAAAAGAAACAACGTACAAATGTACACTCAATTTTAACGAATCCAAAACAAACTATTTTATTTACGGAGAAATACACTTTTGTTAATACAGTTACAAAGTTTTATCTAAGAGTTGAGTCGATGAAATACTTAGAGGTCCACGTGATTGAATCAAATATTTTCAAAGTCCAAATGCTTAACGGACTATACTTTAAATTTAACTATTTCTTGGACGAATGTAATATTCAAACTGAATCGGAGATCGCGGTCTATAGATATACGATGTTTTAACACTCAATACCGAATCACTGAGAGTGAGCTTTAACTGAATCGGAGATCGCGGTCTGCAAGTCCACGATGTCCCAACACTGAACACAGAGTCACTGAGAGTGAGAGTATTTTGATATAAGTTCTCGCTTATAAAGACGATGGCTCCTCCTGGAATCCACTCCATACAATTGAATATGTATATATGTTACAATAATCTTATTTACTGTATGTATAACGTTTCTAAGAACTGGGTTAATTGGTTCTTTGATATTTAATAGATAAATGTTTTTCAGTTTCTTTGTAAACTGTCAATATTAAGAGATTATCTTTTCTAAAGGTGAATGAATGTCTTTTGTTGTCTGTACTAGCCAGGTAGTAATTCTTTATCCTCATTTCTTGGAATTGCTTAGTAACGTTAATTGGTTTCTAAGAATTGGGTCAATAGATTTTTAATATTTTTAATCGATAACTAATGTTATCTTTAACTTTTATAATATTCATGATGTGTTCCGTTGAGGTATTATTCAAAATTAATATATAATTATGGAATATTCACCTGAAAGGTCCGTCTCCTCAACTTAATTAATCATTTAACTGTAGCGCTTTCGGGACTTGTCCCATCATCGGCAGGATTCAAAACTGGTGTTTCACTGAAGATCTGGTAGAGGGGGTTGCATGTATTGGGTTTGTTTTCGTTTATCAGGCTGTCGTTGTTGTGAGCTGCTGTTATTAATGACAATGAAAACAGAAAAGAAAAAAGAAATACTACAAGACTTAAACAACATGCATGAAAAAATCACTTTCACCGAAGAAATAGAAGTTAATAATAGCATAAACTATTTAGATTTGTCTATAACCAAAAATCTACACAACAATAAACTAGAAATCGGTATCTACCGGAAACCCACAAACATTGCTCTGGCCATAAACAAAAATTCTACACACCCTTTTCAACAGAAAATTAGTACATTTAATAGCTTAGTCAGTAGAATGTTGACACTCCCATTAAGCAAAGACAATTATATCCAAGAACTCAACTACATAAAGTATATGGCAAAAACCAATGGTTATAATGAAGAATTCATAGATAAGCTCGTAAAAAACAAAAAAGGAAGAACAACATAACCAACATAACTAAACTAGAAAAATAATCTGACAACAACAAGAAAACATGGATAACACTTACATACACAGGAAAAGAAACAACAAAATTAGCCAATGCACTAAAGAAAGCCGATAAAAACGTAAAAATAGCATACAGAACCAATAACAAATTAAACAACATAATAAACAATAACATTGAAGAAAATAACATTTTCAACAGCAAAGGAGTTTATAAACTGACATGTAAGGACTGCAACAAATTTTATATAGGAAGGACAAACAGGAGTTTTAACATCAGATTCAAAGAACATTTTCGAGACTTCATTCACGCAGAAGGGAAATCAAGTTATGCAAAACACGTTATCCATGAAGGACATCGCATGTTAAATATTGAAAACACCATAACAATAATGCACAGAGAAAATAATCCAGCGAAAATAAACGTACTCGAAGAGATGGAAATCATGAAAGCAGCTCACAACAACGACAGCCTGATAAACGAAAAAGAACCTAATACATGCAACCCCCTCTACCAGATCTTCAGTGAAACACCAGTTTTGAATCCTGCCGATGATGGGACAAGTCCCGAAAGCGCTACAGTTAAATGATTAATTAAGTTGAGGAGACGGACCTTTCAGGTGAATATTCCATAATTATATATTAATGTTATCTTTTCTTAAAGAATGCATATTTCTTATTAGTTGTATAGACTGCTAATTGGAATTAGTTATATTCTTGTGACAATATCCTTTTTGTGTTCTTATATTATTTGTAACTTGTGTAGTAGGTAGAGTTCTGACAATACCTCTTTATTCTATTATTTATTTGTATAACAGGTAGCGTTTTACAGTATTTTATTCTAGACAAATGTAGGTGGAATTTTTACCTGGATATATTTCTACTTTTCCACATACATATTTTGTAGCGATATTAGTAATATATTATATTTTCATTATTTATAGATTTATTTAATTTTAATAACAATTTAATATATTTTGGAACTTTTTAGTTTCAGATCCATGCATATCAGAGTTGTATCTTAGTTTATATGTCTCCTATCATATTAATCGCTACATATATTATATCTCGCAAGCACTATCTGGGAACATTCGTGCAATATATATACAATCTGATATCCGCATTATAGAATCCTTACATCTTAATATAAAAATTGTTATATTCAACGTAAATAATGCTCTGATCTATTCAGAATGTTAAAAGGAGGAGCTTGATTTTAAAGTGATAAAATTAAATTGATTAAATCGAGGGAAAAACGACTGTGATTGGTTGTAAATCAAAATTCATTGAATGTCATTGGTCATTGACACCCATTTGGGGCATGAGTTAAATAGTCAGTATAAATAAAACATAACTATACTAAGCATACATTCAATAAGTAGTTGCCCCGAAAAAAGATCAAACCCAAAAATATTTGAAAGTTGAGTTTTTAATGGATTAGTGATCTATCCGGAGAATATCACGGCATGGTGCATGTAAAACTATGCCTGCTCTCTTCCAGATCTGTTTTATTTATTTTTAAAAATGTTGTCATTCAAGCGAATAGTGATATATATGCAACAAAATGGTAGACGTTAGTCGAATTATGAGTAGCAGTTTAGTATGGGTTAGATGTGTTTTCAGTGTAACTATTCTATTGCCAAAAAAGTGTTTTGTGGGAAAGAACTATTTTAAATGTCATTGTAGGCGACAAAAGTAAAAAAAAAAAATAGAAATATTAAGCATTTCAATTTAGTATTAAACTATATATATATATACTTTAGGTTAATATATCATTGTAATTTAATGTAATTTAGTGTAATTTAGTGCAGAAGTATACTTAAATCAACTCACCACGTTAATCTGTGCTCTTTGCAGTACAAATGGCCGGATGAAAGAATCCATTGTATTAAACCAACAGACTCTTGGAGTATAGACTTCAGAAGCTGAATCAGTATTCTTGCTTTCAGCAATTTTCTTAAGTTCTTGAGAGTATGCATTTCGTAGATTCTTGAATTTGGTTATTACCTCGGCTGCACCAAAGCCACGTACATTTAATGCGTTTGCGATGCGTTTTGCAGCGGCAGATCTTAATTCCCGATTGCGATATTCCTGGAGAGTTGTATCATAAAGCAGTAATTCGTTCTTGTAAAGATTAATGAAGCGGACTGTATCTGCATCGCTTAGTCTCAGCGCCCGGCCGCCGCTCATTTTCCCTCACGACTGAACTACTGGCGCAAAGCGTGAACACACGCGCTTAGTACACAGTGTGACCAACAAACACAAACGAAATAAAGCTAGTGAGACTGAAATGCGGAAATACATTTAACTGATCCTAGCATTAAATAAGAAAATAATTCTCAAATGTATATATCTTGTTAATAAAAATAATTATTTATTTATTTTTTGTTCTTAGTTTAACCTCTCCCTTTTAAGTACTTTTAAGTACCCTATGCCACCCGGACGTTCTTGCAGTGACACAATCTATTGGGAGAGGATATTTAAGCGTTGGATCACACAATGATGTGAAGGGATTCCCCGAATGAGGGATCAGCTCATTGAGGGGCCAACTTCAATACAGCCCGATACAGACAAGATACATGTTCACTCACACCTTCATACAAAACAAGGCGAATATTAGGATTATTGGAATAGCCAATTAATGTTCGAGGGCTGTTTGGGCCTGACAGTTTTCCGACATTTGTCTTACAGGTGAGAGGAAAAATCCGGATAAACACCTCACCCAGGAATCTTGTTCCAACTCGGCCCGCTGCGTACGAGGTAACGGCATTATCCCAAGACAACAGCGGTGGACAAAATAATAT
Organism: Diploptera punctata; assembly: GCA_030220185.1. Classification (NCBI taxonomy): domain Eukaryota; kingdom Metazoa; phylum Arthropoda; class Insecta; order Blattodea; family Blaberidae; genus Diploptera; species Diploptera punctata. The sequence goes on along the minus strand of JASPKZ010007471.1, from coordinate 192,103 downwards.
ATGCAATATTGCAATATAATAAATATAATAATAATAATAATAATAATAATAATAATAATAATAATAATAATAATAGTAATAATAGTAACTAACTCACTGGCTCTATCGAATTCCTAAGTCCATGGCCGTGCGAACAAACGCTCTCCATACATCTTATCCTGAGATAACATTTCCCAATCGTCCCTCATATAATTTACCTCCCTCAAATCATAGTTAATATTATTCCCCCACACCATTCTTAACATACCTACTGGGCGCTTTCCCTCTGGTTTTCCTACAAGGAGTTTCCATGGCCTCTCTTTAATTCACCATTCATGTCACATATCCTACCATCGCAGTCTGTGAATCTTAATTTTTGTTAATACATCTCGTTTCCCTAAATATCATGTAACTCACTGTTCGTCTCTCTTTGCTCCAAAAATGTTCATAAGAACTTTATTATCAAATACTCGTAATATTTTCTCCTCCCTTAAAGTAAGTGTCAATGTTTCGCATCCATATAATGTAACTGGGTGAATACAGTTATATATATATATATATATATATATATATATATGGCTATCATAATCATCATCATTCATATTCGTTTTAGATTAAGTTTAGGATTAAGGACTCTCCTAATGCACCACTATCATCTTCATTATCATCATCACCATCATATTATTGGGGCAGCCGTAACCCTGCCTTCCAGGCGCCCCAACCTCAGAAGTGGGTTAAAATTCCAGGAGAGAACGCCAGAAATGTCGAAGTGACAACCTGGGGCATCGAATAAAAAAAATCAATTTAACATTTTTAAAAGAAGTTGGGATGACAAGAATCTCTGTAATGAGTAATAGCAATCATTTCCAGAATTAAATCTATGCTTAATATTATTTTGCACCTCATTCCCGTTTGTAATTGTATTATTGTTCCTAGGTATTTGCAATCAGTCATTTCTTCAAACTTTCCATCGTTTGTTTAACTGTCAATTTGTATTTATATAATTAATTTATATGTGTGATACTATATATTTAGTTTTTATTGATGATTATTTCCAGCTCCAATTTCATAGTGTTACTCAATAGAATGTACGAGTTGGCCCTCAGTATCTCCTCGCTATCGCCTAATAATACTACGTCATTATCATCTACTAACAACTTACTAATACAATTGAGTTGTGCGCCTTTTTATCTTCCAAATATTTGATGACATACTCTAGTACAGAATTGAATAGTAGATGAGATAGTGCATCTTCCTGGTGTACTCCATTGTGAATTTCAAGAGTATCTGAAAACTATTTTCCTACCTACACCATGTTTTGCCATTTAGACACATTCAAATAAGGTTGTTTTATTTATTCCTTCAGGAAAAAAATTATATATATATATATATATATATAACCTAAAATACGAAGTCTACATTAGTGATGATACGTGTGTAATTAAACTGTGAATGCTGCTTAAAACAATAGAGTTTTTCAGAACCGCTGTGTTTATTACATCCTAAAACATATACCGGTAATTTTATTAGTATTATTTTAATTACATTCAGAAAGTAAAATGGAGGGTAACCGCTGAAAAGTGGAGAGGCCCTCAAAAGTAAGTAAGTAAAATGGAGCACGCCTATCTCTCAATTGATATAATTAAATAATCACATAATTGGTCACTTTGATAAATGTAGTATGAATAATTGCTTTAATTTATTACAAATAAAGTAAGGAGTTAAATCTGAAAAAAACAGGACTAATGATACTAGCAATTCCTTGTTAGTATTTTGTAGCATGCATAAGTACTTAAACTTAATCGCTGTAATACATGAGTTTACTTGTGAGTCTTGCCAAATAAGGCAAGTTGTAAGACATGGTAGTCCATTGTTCTCTTAATTATGTACTCATTATAATAGCCCTAATAGAGCGTGAAGAATTTGATAACAATTTAACTTTTATACAAGCTATAAAGATAGTAGCAAGAAAAATGAGAGTTGGTGATTTCGGAAATATATAAATTGGTCAATAAATTAGGAGAATAGCTACTGGAAATATGTCTTCGATCATTATTTTGAGCCTTCTTGTGGTTCTTACATCTGTAAACTGCCATGTTATTATAGTAGATGCAAGCAAAGAACATGATCCAACTATCTTCGTGGTAAGTATTCATTTTTTCTTCCTATTTATTGAAACACAGCTAAGCAGTATTATTGACTTTGTACTTTGGAATTTGTATCGAGAAGCATTGAAAAATATCCAAATGAATATAGACGCATTGTGATCCAGTTTATCCTCAATGATGAGAGAATGCATCTCACGCAGACTTTTAAAATACCTACCAGTTCATATGCTAGATATTATATAACATGACTGGCTTCCTTTCTTAAAACGTAGGCAAATACGAGAGGGAGAGAAATATAGGACGTCAAAAAAGTTGTAAAACAGAGTTTCTAAGCCGAACACATAAACGACACGTTTGGGAGTACATGTTCCTGTTATAGGCCTACACAACTGATACACACTATATGGCTTACCGTTTCTAAAAGTTTGTACGTGAAGTCCTGTAGCACTCTGTATTACTGACTCATTGACTGAGTTTGATAATACATGATTTATTAATTTAAATATAAGCTCAATGTTTTTAATGACTATTTAACTCATGCCACAAATGCTAGTCAATGACCAATCATGTTTCAATCAATGTTGTTTTACAACCAATGACAGTCGTGTTTCACCTCGCTCTTTATCAGCTCCTGCTTTTGTGATAAAGAAAGCTCCTCCTTTTTAATGTTCTGAACAGGTCAAAGCATTATTTTTCTCCAACAAATACATTGAATATAGAAAATAATGAAAACATTCCTTGATTTTACTGAGTTGTTTACTAAAAAATAAATCAATAACCCGTAATGTTGATTATGATATATAGTTTGATGTGTTTCATTATTTCTCCACTTGGGTGCAGCAGTGAATGAACATAACCTCACATTTCTGATTTGTTTTCAAACATCGCCGTTTACATTAAATATATACATATTTTAAAATAACTATAGTTAAACAATGATTTGTGAGTAAACAGCTTAATTTTATTCGTTAAATAGTCCTAACAAATGCCTCTCTTGATTTCCAAATTCTCTAGATAAATTCACTCCTCACTTCGTGAGTCGTGAATTTATCGATAATTTGGAAATCACTCGTGGCATTACTTATGACAATTATTTGCATCATGGTAGTTGGAAGGCCATTCATTACTAACTTTATAGTAAAAAAAAAATGTTAATTGGAAACAGCACTAGATTATTTGCTTATATTAATTTTCAGATAGGTTAAATATAATCCTAATATCTATGTAAGATTTACTTATAAATAATTATTTATTAGTTGGCAGTAATTTATCTGAATATTATACTGAACAAATTGTCGTTTCGGTAATACGAATTTATGGTAAGATGAGCCCTAATTCTTAGTTATTACACTTCTCTTCCAATGTTATAGATAACAAAATTAATTCCATAGCGCGACAGGCCTAGAAGGTCCTTGGCCTGCCACTCGATTGCTGGCTTCATATATGTGTCGATCACAGAGACGGGTGATCATATAGTCAGGAATGGGGAGACATGCAGTCGGCATATTGGGTTTCCAGCCGTTATACTGGGTTTTCTCAACCTGGAAGCTGCCACTTATTGGAGCTGACCAAATTCCTCACGGTGGTTGGGTGGGCACCGGTTCCACGCTGGTCAAAATTCCATGAGAAAATGTATTTCCCCATGTGGTCTCAAACCAGCGCAAGTCCTGTAGCTCTACACCATCATCATGCATCATGCTCTAAGCCGCTCGACTACGGTGCGGGACAATGTTATATATATATATATATATATATATATATATATATATATATATATATATATATAATTTATAGTGTAGCTAAAATTGGACATGAAGAGTTAAGTATATATTCCTCATAAGGAGAGATAAAAGAAGGAAGTTATTAGAGCGTAGTTTAAAAAAAAAAATACTTGGTTTCAGTGTTACAATACAGTTGTAAATTATTTGATAACGCAAAGATGTAAAGAAGAATCATTTCGGGCACATGTTGATACAGCATTTTTCATCTCTGTAAACGAGGAATCTATGCAAGTAGTTTCGCCTCTATTTTCATTACTGTAATCTATAAGGTTTGTAAAAGGTGTTTCAAAATAACGAGTGTTTTGACAGGAACTATTTTTATAAAAGTATTTTTAAATCTTATAAATACAAATAAAGATATAGCTTGCCAGATAAAAAATGCAGTGCTCTTACGTTCTTGTCTTCACTGTACTGTATTGTCTGATGTTCTTATTTATTCGTAGATGAATGGAAACCTTGTATAGTATATATATTTTTTATTTTCTTAACAATTTCGAATGGAAGTAAATGTATATACATTCTAAATATGCATTTAGTGTTGTCGGTGTACATTTTATTTACAGTATTAAGTGCATACAGTATTTAATTAGTTTTTTTTACATGTAATACAGAGGCTTATATTCAAAGCGTAAGACTTGTAGAATATAGGTTTCATTAGATCATTTATTTAATTCATTCTCATTACTTTCACAGTTATTGTGTACATTACATTGTTAATAATGACTTTCACTGCTCACGGGAAGTCTGATCCAACGGGTTTCCCGGTCGCTGTCGCTTCCATTAAAATCCCGCGCATGCGTTTGGGATTCCTCTCCCACTCACCTGAATACGCCAAGTGCCACCAAACAAGCAACGACATGTAATATCTGGGTGGTCGATTCCTTCTATAATTATAAGGATTATTTTTAAAGTATAAATAATAATCAAAATAAGTAAGAGTTGTGTCAGGAGGTGAAGATCGTCTTGAAGTTCTAGTAGATATCTGTAAATTTATAGATTAGGAATCAACCCCAGGAATTCTTCGGAAATGTGGTTAGTAGATAGGATTAAACCTAACTATAAGAAGACACAGCGGAGCAGTAGTGAGAAACAAACAGACTTTAATACAGAAAAACGTGAGACAGGGTATCGGTAACACCGATGAAAAAAACTGTCTAACTTACAATCATAAGTTTCATACATATATACCAGTTGAGTAATGACGTAGTTACAATGTATACGTGAGAATCAATTTGGTTGTATTGTACATGTAACCAGATTCTCCCTTTCTGAAAAGCATATTGAATGCGCTTAACCTATGACCTTTTAAAAGCTAAGTCATCATTAGGTAAGACTACCTATTGTGTAACAATCCCTTATACTGCATGACTTTTCCAAATAACTACAAAGGTAATACCTATTTAAATATTCATGACAGAATTCTTTAAAATCATTCTTCAGCATATTTTAACAAAAAGATCAATTAGGTCAATAATTGTGTTATTTTAGGACAGTCATACATTATAATGAATGTTCATATTATAAAATATATATATATTATGATATACTTCAATATATATTATGATATACTTCAATATATATTACACTCTTCCCCCTATAGAAAGTTTTGAATTACATAATTCGAAACTTTACTAACGAAATGTTTTATTTTTATTTCTAGTTCTATGCGCAATACTATCTTTATCTTCTTCATCTTTTGGGGATACATTCTGTGGACAACTGGGGTCTCTAATTCTTTCTCCGATAAGCGGTGATGACTTGAGGGACACGACAGGTGAACTCTCATCATTACCTGTAGTTTGTGTATACTACACGATCATGCCCAGAGTAATTATGTATGTTAACACACAGCCTCTCGGTCGTCTCCTTCCAGCATTTTCTTGGAGTCCATTTATCCCATAACCAAAATATTAAAGTTCTGTAGCTCTTACAACAGCAAATGCAACAACAACAAGTCAAGGTTACGAATATGATCGTACCCATTACAGAACTCCATGTGGTTATATGTATATACCACTTCGAATAATCATTTTCTTCTTGCTGTTTTATTAACTTACCTAAATCATCTGCCTTCATACTGGCCATTCTCAAATCATCTACCGATGACATTAGGTTAGACATAGGCATGTCCAATTGTAATTTCTCGTAGTCGTTAGTTTTATCCATATCAAAGCAACAGTCGAAGTCAAGAGGTGCTGTCGGTATAAAATCTATGGTTAAGTTACTTACCAAATTACTCATGGCATGTAAGGTTACGTGGGCATTAAAAGCCTTGCAATTCTGTCCTAGCGATAATTTACCTTCCTTTTCAATATTGAGTTGTGTATTTGTCGCCACATAACACAGTCATACGATCTGGTTTTGGGTGACAAATAACCATTCATTAGATAAATATAAGGGAATCCAGTAGGATTTGTTCAATGTGAAAATTCTAGTCTCGCAACTTTTTGGAACTTTAGTGGTGGATGGATGAAGAAGTGAAGCTTCACAATCAGCTTCAGGGTGTACAAATAAATCGGTATATTTTCTTTACATACATAATGCAAAAGATTAGGACGAAAACATCCTGTTAGTTCATTAGTTGTCATTTTTCCGTAATGTTGTCTCAACGGGTCACTGAAAATATATTCTTTGTTTGCGCTTAGAAAAATGTAAATATTACCTTCCTTCTTGACAGGAAAAGGAAGTGTTTTATACAAGTGATACGGAGTAGGAGAGAGAAGGGGTATTTGTAATACATATACTAGATATTGTTTATAAGAATAGGTGTGAGGTGTAATTAAATTTTGAAGTTCTGAAAAAGAAAAATTAGGGTAGTCCAGACCAGTTGGTAGCGTTTGGGCTTTCATAACATTCTTAATTCTTTCCACCGTAATTAATTGAGGTTGAAGAGTTCCTTGCTCTGCGTGTACAAATGCGTCTATAAGAAGCTCAAAAGAATGCTGGCATTCTTCCACACCTCTAAGAGAAATCCTTATTTGTTCATTGGCTAAACTAATACCTTCTATTTCCTTCTGCAGTGCGTTAATCCTATTAGTGGTATAATTATTTAATTTTATTAAACCATTTTTTAAAATATTTTCATTCCGGTTCACCCTTGCTATAGTTAAGTTAACTGAATTAATGGTTGATTTAATCACTGTAATTTCATCCTTTAGAATATGCAAAATTCTGCCTGTTCCTTCTCTAACTGTGAAATGTGCTTATTATATTCCTCTGCATCAGATTGAGTCAGAGTACCGAATAATATCTTAGCAATCTCCCATAAAATTTAAAACGCCTCTCTTGCTTCTAGTATTCTGTTCATTAGGTGTTTTTAAATATTCTGTGACTAATTCTTTTAAATTTTCAACATACCTGACTTTTGTTTTACAAAGTGATTTAAACTCCCACAATCTGTCAAATGATACCACTTTTCTCCCTTTATCTTATCACAATAATCAGTTATCAACCGTAATGATTTTTTGTCTGTTTCCAAAGATCTCTAGTTGGTTCCAAGTTTATATAACTTACCACTTTCCATTGTATAGGGTAAAATTGTATAATTCCTATCTCGTCAAAGTACACACCGGTCTTCGAATCCAGAGCTTTTACTTCTTGAGCGTCTGTAAGCTTCCCCACCAAAATGGTATTAACATTTTTAGCGTTACCCATGTGTTATGAAGTTTCATTTTCTTTTCCCTGCAAAGGAAAATATGGCTTTAATCTATTTGAATGTACCGTCTCATATTTGCGTTTACCTAACTTTTGTATTATCACGTTGTGACCTTCAGTAGTCTTAACCTCATATGGACCTTTCCATATTGGATCTAATTTATTCCTATTTTCTACTCTGAGAAGTACTAGATCATCCTTCTTGAATTCAACATAATTGCTTTTCACACGCGATCGTTGTAGTTCCTTAAACTTAATAAGCCTTTCTCTAGCTATCTCATGACAACTTTGCAATTTATTCCGTACATTTAGAATTAAATCGTCGTAATTATATAAAGGTTGTGATTTAGTTTGTAAAATTCCTGGGATATTACATTTTCTTCTTCCATACAATAATTCATAAGGAGAGTATTTAGTAATACTATGGGGGGTAGTGTTGTACGTAAAACTGGCGAAAGGTAACCATTTGTCCCAATCGGCTCCTCTAGGATTGCAAAAACAACGTAAGTAGTTTACTAAGGTCTTATGAGTTCTTTCTAGAGCTCCATTACTTTCAGGGTGATAAGCAGTAGTGCTTAGTTTCTGAATCTTAAATAGTTTACATATTCTTTAAATAAATCTGACATAAAATTTGTTCCTTGATCAGTTAATATGATATCAGGAATCCCATAAATTAAAATAACATTGTTTACGAAAGCTTCTGTCACTCTTCAGCTGTTTGTGTCTTTAAGGGTATGACTATTAAATATTTACTTAAGTTATCTTGACAAGTTAATATATATTTATGACCTCTCTCGGTTAGCGGAAGTGGTCCCACTATATCTAAATAAATTTTTATCCAAGGTTCCTTTTGTGTGTCCGTGACCTCTAAAGGTTGTTTTACTTTCTGCTTCTCGTCTTTATTAAATTGACAAATCTTACAAGTTTTAATGTAATTGGTTACGTCTTCTCTACTCCCGGCCAAGTTATGTATAATTTAATTCGATCGGTAGTTTTATTGATTCCAAGATGTCCTCCAATTGGACAGCTGTGAAATTCCTTGATTATTTCCTTCTTACGATCCTCAGTTAAGTGCGTATTATCCAAGGTGCAACATTCTACAGGGTGTCTACTCAAACTATCTGCGTTTACGTGTCTTTTACCTGCCCTATAATGAATTTCGAATTCAAATTCTGAAGTTGAAGTTTCCAACGTATTAATCTCGAACTAGGGTCTTTCACTTTAAATAGCCAGACCAATCCTTTGTGATCTGTCACTACTTGAAATTTACGTCCTAGTAAATAAGGTCTAAATGTCTGCATGCCCATACTATTGCTAATAGTTCCTTTTCTACAGTGCTGTAATGCGATTCGGCTTGATTTAAAGTCCTGCTAGCGTAAGCAATGGGTTTATCATCTCCTAACGTTCCTTGACTAAGAATTGCGCCTAAAGCGTATCCACTCGCGTCTGTCGTTACTATAAAGGTTTGTGTGAAATCTGGATACTGTAACAACGGAGCTGTCGTTAATTTATCTTTCAATTTATTGAAGCTATTCTGTTCCGTATCTTCCCACTTCCATTTTTTATCTTTCTTTAACAATTCAGTCAGAGGTTTTGCAATCGCACTAAATTCTTCTATAAATTTTCTGTAATATCCTGCCAAACCTAAGAATGATTTTATGTCTTTAGGTGTCTTTGGAGTTGGAAATTCGGTAACTGCCTGTATCTTATTCGGATCGGGTTTGACACCTTGAGCGGTAACCACGTGTCCTAGATATTTTAATTCTTCTCTCAAAAATTCACATTTATCAGGTTCGATTTTTAAATTGTGTTTCCGTAACTGATTAAACACTTCCCGTAATTTTTTATTATGTTCTTCTAAGGTTTCGCCCATTACTAATATATCGTCCATGTACACAAAGCATCTATTGCCTATTGAGTCTTGGAGTACCGAGTTCATCATCCTTTGGAATGTAGCTGGTCCCGACCTAACTCCAAAGGCATTTTCTTGTACTCGAAATGTCCGTTAGGGGTGCTAAAAGCGGTTTTACATTGGTCTTCCTCAGCGATCGGCACCTGAAGGTATCCACTTGCGCAATCTACTGCTGAAAATATCTAGCCTTTCCTATTTTGTCTAATATATCTTGTATATTAGGAAGAGGATAGCTGTCTCCTACGGTTACTTCGTTTAACTTCCTAAAATCTATACAAATTCGCCACTTTTTCTTTCCAGAAGCATCTTCCTTTTTAGGTATTACTATTAGTGGAAAATTCCATTCGCTCTTACTATGTGCGATAATACCGTCTTCTAACATTTGTGTAACTTGTTTGTCAATCTCCTCTTGATGAGCCTCTGCTAACCTATAATTCTTCAAAGTTATAGCTCTTCCTTTAGGAATTGAAGGTGTGGGTATGGAATGTGTAGCAGCTGTTGTGCTTGTTAGTCTATCTCCCGGAAGCTTAAATATGTCCGCGTATTCTGTGCAAATGTTTCGTATACTATGGGCTCCTTCTTTCACGTGTTCAAGTCTCAGATTTTTATTTAATAAATCTAATCTTTGAGGTACGAAATTTTCAACTGATACTTCCTGTTCCTTACTTATTTGAGTGGGCGGTTTAACTAGTTCTGGTATTTTCTTTATTATCTGTGCGTCAGCTGTTAAATTAATTACTAGGCATGTGAATGTCTTATCACATTTTGTTATCCCGTTAGCGCAAATTAGCCCTGGCTGTAAAATTTGCCGTTCTATGAATCTGTTCCCTCTTTCGTTCGTAGGAAATCCATTAAATTTTCACTATACGGAGGAATAATCATCTTTTTATTTAACATATAACCTTGTTCCATGAGCCAGTCTTGCCTAAAATTATATCTAAATCTCTGGGTAATTTATCTACTATATGACAATTAACAACTGTATGATTTTCACAATTATTCAATACTAATTGAGTTATCCCATTTACTTTTATAGAGTTCCCACTAATACCTTGTATTTTCATATTACAGTTATCCTTTATAACGTTTCTCTTTAGTGATGTTTCTTTAACTAATGATATTTGTGCACCAGTATCTATCAATACTAAACCTAGGCCATTTTTTAATTGTTCACTTAGGATATACATCTCCCAGGGTCTCGGTTCATAACCAGAGGCGTCCCACTGATTAATAGCATTAAGAGTCCCTACTTCGATCTCACAACACGCTGTCTCCATTGAGGTAGGTTTGGTGTCCTTGGATTTTTCCTTAAATCCACTATCCCAAGTTCTATCCCTTGTGGACGACTCGTAGCGTTTCCCTCTATTATTCCACTGTTTCGAGCCTACAATCTCCTGGCGTTTCTCTCTATTATTCCACTGTTTCGAGCCTACAATCTCCTGGCGTTTCTCTCTATTATTCCACTGTTTCGAGCCTACAATCTCCTGGCGTTTCTCTCTATTATTCCACTGTTTCGAGCCTACAGTCTCTTGGCGTTCCCCAACCACGCTAGGCCCACAGTCACAGAACCCATTTATTGGCGTTCTAGTCAACTTATGCAGTTCGCCTTGCGACACTGCCCAACAAACACTGTCATCTGGGGATTCATTTGCGTCACTAACTATTTTAGCGGCTTTATCTATCCTATCCTTAAACTTCTGATCAACTAGTTCAGGTAATTCCCCTTCCATATTTACCCTAGTATGATCCCTCAGGCACTCCATGAGTCCTGGCGCGCAGTCAGACGGGAGGATTACCTGCGACTGCTCAGGTAACCCGAATTCTCGTTTCCCTGGCGGCCTCCCAGAGCTGCTCTGTCCCGTCCTCCATGCCTACGGGGTTGCGGTCTCTTACCACATTCTCTACTAATGTGCCCTATCTCATTACAATTATAACACCTTATTTCTTTTGTGGCCAGGTTAACCTCTCTCTTTATCTCTGATCCGTACGGTCTTCTAAATTCCCTTTTTACTGCCCCTGTGATTGGATGTCCTTGTCCATTTTGATTACCCCTAAATCTCGTGGACTTTACCTCGCTTTCTTCCTGTAATGCGGTTTCGATTAGTTGCGCTAATGATTCTTCTTCACCCTTAGCCTTTACTATATACTTAATCTTATCGTCCTTTAACCCTGCTACGAAAGTACCTTTTAAAAATTCTCCTATCAGCTGTAGGCCTCCTTCTACATATCTCGAATTATCGCGTCTTTCTAACCTCTCCAATCTATTTCTGACTTCTCTTCTTAAATCCATGGCTATTCCATCTAATCTTGAACCCCACTGTGCAACTGTTTCATTTGTACTTTGTTTTGAATTAAAGAGTATTCCTGCATAATATTCTAGCGTTCTCCTTACAGAAAAGTTCTCCTCCAATATTGCTTTAACTTGAATCCAAGTTTCTCTCTCTGTCCTAGCTAAAAGTCTATCTTTAGCGTCTCCTGAAATTTTGGATTCTATAAATCTTAACAATAAGGGTTGTTTGGTTGGATGGACTACCTGAACCGCAGCTTCTACTCCTTCTATAAATTCTCTTAAATGTTTGGGGTTCCATCGAATGTTCGGGGTATCAACTTAACTGCTTGAACTACAGGGATATAGCTTTCCTCGCTAATATCAATATCGCCCTCGCTAGCCATAATGGAATTGGACTCACCTAAAGAAAGATGTAGGGTGGTCTGAGATGCACAGTTCAGAGTCGTAGTGATGGCCTTTCAGCTCCCCTCAGGGTGCGACTCCTCTCGCGGTGCAGGCTGCCAACGGCTGAACACCAAGGACGTCCCTCGAGCGCGTCGGTGGCTGCTGGTGTTGGCCTCAGGACCACTGTCTGCTTTCCTCTGGTGCGTTTACGGGTACCACGGCGCCTGTGGATTACTCTGGAGCGTTGATCCCTCGAGATAGGCTCTGAATTATCTGGGACTAATTGAAGAGTCTCTCCAGCTCGTTCGCACCTTCGGATGTCTCACTGCTCGCTGGTTTTCCAATCCCGATGCGCTGCCACCATGTAATATCTGGGTGGTCGATTCCTTCTATAATTATAAGGATTATTTTTAAAGTATAAATAATAATCAAAATAAGTAAGAGTTGTGTCAGGAGGTGAAGATCGTCTTGAAGTTCTAGTAGATATCTGTAAATTTATAGATTAGGAATCAACCCCAGGAATTCTTCGGAAATGTGGTTAGTAGATAGGATTAAACCTAACTATAAAGACACAGCGACACAGCGGAGCAGTAGTGAGAAACAAACAGACTTTAATACAGAAAAACGTGAGACAGGGTATCGGTAACACCGATGAAAAAAACTGTCTAACTTACAATCATAAGTTTCATACATATATACCAGTTGAGTAATGACGTAGTTACAATGTATACGTGAGAATCAATTTGGTTGTATTGTACATGTAACCAGATTCTCCCTTTCTGAAAAGCATATTGAATGCGCTTAACCTATGACCTTTTAAAAGCTAAGTCATCATTAGGTAAGACTACCTATTGTGTAACAATCCCTTATACTGCATGACTTTTCCAAATAACTACAAAGGTAATACCTATTTAAATATTCATGACAGAATTCTTTAAAATCATTCTTCAGCATATTTTAACAAAAAGATCAATTAGGTCAATAATTGTGTTAATTTAGGACAGTCATACATTATAATGAATGTTCATATTATAAAATATATATATATTATGATATACTTCAATATATATTATGATATACTTCAATATATATTACAGACATTAGGAAACTCAGGGAGCGAGATTTGAGCGGGAGTGAACGTATACTTGGCCGGTTCTACCTAATAGTAAATTAACGATTTAATGTATTTTAATTTCTGAAATATAATTTGTGTTTACAAAATTTTAGCTATAAAGTTAAATTGTCTATAATCTAGATATTGCTTTAAAAATAAATGTAACCATCTTCTTTAATCTTGGCTTAGCGATGATAGATGAATGTCGCGCTCGTTGATGATTGAATCATGAATGCGAGTAAGTCCAATCGCCGCTTCAATTAATATTTCTAAATAATATCCATAAAAATTGTTTTTTATAAGCAGTATTCTAATATTAGAGGTAACACGTCTTCTCAGAATGTATTAATGGCTTTTGGATAAAGTATTACTGGTCATTTATGAAAGCTTTGCCAGTACTCTAACATAGGAAATTATTTTTCTCGAGGTTTCATTTTGTAAATATGATTTTTTATAGCAGCATGCAGTTTTGCTAATTTTTTCATAAGTAATGTCACGAGTGATTTCCAAATTATTGATAAATTCACGATGTCACGAAGTGACGAGTGAATTTATCTAGAGAATTTGGAAATCAAGAGTGACATTTGATAGGACTATTTAACGAATAAAATTAAGCTGTTTACTCACAAATCATTATTTAAATATAGTTATTTTAAAATATTTATATATTTAATGTAAACGACGATGTTTGAAAACAAGTGCGAAACGTTTGTTTTTTCATTTGTTCATCACTGCAACCAGATAATATTATTTATTGCAATATTGTAAGAATGCACTCTAGTGGAGAAAACATGAAACGCATCAAACTGTGTATTAATTAATTTCTGATGTCCTATGATGCAAATATGTCAATTATATTTTTCTGGAACGTTAATTCCTGGGAAATAATAAGTTTAAGAAAGTGCAAACAGTGATTTCTTTTTATTGTGGTATAATCATTTGCTATAAATGTTTTTCTATTATAATCCCTAAGCAGTATCTGCTTACATTCGTGCACCATATATATATATATATATATATATATATATATAATCTGGGAGCCATTTGCATTCTAGGATTCATATATCTTAATATATAAATTATATATTCAACGTATTTCTTAGAGAGTCACTGCGAAATAATATTCAGGTCTATGCAGAATATTAAAAAAGAGGAGCTTGATTTTATAGTGATAAAATTAAATTGATAAAACCGAGGTGAAAAATGACTGTGATTGGTTGTAAATCAAAATTCATTGAAATGTGATTGGTCATTGACTCCCATTTGGGGCATGAGTTAAATAGTCATTATAATATTATATTAAATCATTAGAAAAATCTCCGTATTAAATTGTGTATGAAATTTGTTAATTATGGCTATTCCCTGAAATTTTGATTACTTCCTTTCAGCAGAACATGAGTAAACATGTAATTTGTAATACGAGTATTTTGTCGGTACCATGACGTAGCTACCTCTGGTTCCAAGATTCCTGAGTTGAAATTGGGCCGGAGTTCTATGAATGATTTTAATTTATGTTGGAAATAAGCAACAATGTCAGAAACCTGGACAACAGCAATAGTACAATTTATTTTTAAGAAAGGAGAACGTAACGACTGCAAAAACTACAGAGGAATAAGCATTTTAACTGCAGGCTATAAAATATACTCAAGAATCATAACATTTAGGTTAAAACAAATAGCAGAGGTAATGTTAACAGAAGAACAATGTGGGTTCAGATCTGGGCGTTCATGTATGGATAATATATTTACGATACAAGAATTTATAAACAAAAGAATAGAATACAACAAGGAAACACGCATAGCTTTTATTGATTTTGTCAAGGCATTTTATAAAGTAGACAGAGAAAAACTTTGGACAATTTTAAAAGAAAAAGGAATTCCGAGACACCTAATAGCAGCTATAAAGAGTTTGTACTGGAACACAACGTTTGTTATAAAAACTAGAAATGAAGTAAGTAAAAATAAAATTCATACTAATCAAGGAGTTAAACAAGGATGCAGTATCTCTCCAGTTTTGTTTAACCTATACATCAATGATATAATAGAAAATGGAACGAAGAAACAAATACAGGAATAAAATTAGATAAAACACACTACTTGATAATATTATTATACGCTGATGACCACGTAATAATAGCAAATACGGAAGACGAACTTCAAAGGAATATTTTTAAACTACATAATATATGTGAACAATATAATCTCAAAATATCCATAGAAAAAACTAAGGTAATGGCATTCCAAGGAAAAAATCAAATCAGATCCAAAATAGTAATACGAAACAAAATCATAGAACAGGTGAACCATCTCAATTATCTAGGATGTGACATTTCATTTAATTATGATAATGATATAACTAATAAAATAGCAAAATTCCAGGGAATATGTGGTACGATAAAACGATCACTAAATAACAAAACAACAAGAGACACCCAACTGAAATTTTATAAAACGTTGGCAGTACCGGTACTGTTCTATAGTTCAGAAGCCTGGATACGTAAAAAAACAAGATCTAAGTAGGATAACAGCGGCAGAAATGATATTTTTGAGATCTGTTAAAGGGTGCACTAAGGAAGACAGAATCAAGAACACAGAAATAAGACAGGAACTTGAAATATTTGCAATAACTGATAAAATACATATAGACAAAAATGGAAGCAACACATAGCCAGAATGAATGAAGGTAGATATCCAAAACAAATAACAAAATACAAACCTAAAGGCACCCGAGATGTGGGCAGACCTAGAAAGAGATGGGCTGAAGTCGGAACGGGTCAACAGACCTAACCCATGAATGCAGATGATGGTGATGAGGTTCTATGGATTTTCAGGGCGTAGAAAGTCGAGTATGATTTCCTTCGGAAGGGAAATAAAATTTTATGTCCCACAGATTACGACACGTAAAAGAACCTGAAGTCTGAAACAAAAAGGCCTCTGAATAAATTTGTTGAGTTCTTTCATGCCCATATTTAACAGGACGCTAATAACATTAGTTAAATAACGTAGTTAAATAGAATAACAATTACCAAGTAGTAATTTAACATTAGTCTGCCACTGTGATCCTGGAGTAACGTCGTTGCCATGAAGGCAGCGTTCCCGGTTCGACCACGATTGGGACAAGTTTCCTGGGTAAGGTTTTATCGGGGTTTCTCTTCACCTGTAAGACAAATGTTGGGAATTCCAAATGGTCCCCGAACATCATCTGGCCAATACAATCATCTATTAATTTCGCCTTGTTCAGTATGAATCGAATAGTGAATTGCGTGATAAAAAAAAATATGTGTGTGATCCAGCGTTTAAAATTCTCACCGACAGATGGTGTACCTGTAAGGCCCAGATGAGGTGGAGCATGTAAAATTACCTACAAAGGGAGAGGTTAAGCTAAGGTATAGTGAGAGACAGAGAGGTTAGCATTAGAAATATACGTAGATCAATCCGGATAAAGTTAATTTATAATATTAAAACGCATGAAATCAATTTAAAATAAATAAATATAGTACCGGTATTTTTTTTTCAGATACAAGACAGTGCTGTAAAAGAAATTACGGAAAACGGCAAAGATATTTGTGCTAGAAACATTTCACTAAAACTTATTTTTGATGGAAATCAGAAGAAAGGAAAAGCACGTTCCGAAAGTGATACTACTACTACAAACACTGATATAGTACGAAAAAGATTGAAACGCGTATTCAATACATTTATAGAAGACATAAAATCGATCATGAAGTCTCCAACAGAGAAAACGTACGATGAAAAAGCCAATCAGAATAATGCAACTGAAGGCAACGCAGATGAAATTTACATTAAAGGAAGAGACTACAGCGATTATTTAGTGGCAGAACAACATTCAAATAAGGTTATAGTATAGATTCTGTATAACTCTGTGCAGTATAATTATGTAGGTCTACTTCATAAATCTTTGCTATTAAATCACTGCGCAATATGGAGGTTAATAACTAACATATTTATCGGCATAAATCATTTTTTTGAGTAATTGTATTATTAGGTATTATTATTATTATTATTATTATTATTATTATTAGGCCTATTATTATTATTTATTCGCCGAATTTTACAATTAGCTAACCATTTTCCAGTAAAGATATTTAGAATCATAGTTTACAACTAAACATAATGCAAGATACTATTAAAAATAAAGTCCTTCACGCAGGAACTGCGTTAACTAAGCGAATTCTTCAGCAAGTTGAATTTATTGTCCAAGTTTGCCGGTTTATGGACTATATATTTATTTTGTTAAATTGAAGAAACTCAATTTTTAATGCCAACTTATTTAAAAGTACGGACCGCAGTTAAAACAAAGAACGATATTTAATTTCCGGATTTATGTAAACTTCCACTCCTAATAGTCGGATTTCGCTGATTTTTGGAGAATGCCTTTCCCCTTTTCTTTTAATGGCATATACTGAGTTTTCTAACGATTCACTGCGACCGTTAGAACTATTTTTAAATTTTGGTTTCAGATGAGTTGCTACACCTAATGGTCCGATTATCTGGTTAACGAATTCGACCTTACTTCTTTAATTTATTGGTATATGCCAAGTTTGGTTTCGATGAAATAAAAATTGTACCCGCTAAAGAGTTAACGGACACTATATACAGTAACTTTCGATGTCTACTAGATAGGTTCGGAACAGATCTGCATTTTTTTTTAAATCGTTAAACATTATCTAAAATACAATTTAAAGAGACGAGCGCTGAATTTCATATTGCATTTTTCGTTTAAGTGTGATTGTATAATATATATTTCTCTCCAAAATATAATGCAATCAAAAACTGGGTGACTAACAGTTTGTAGAGCAGAGGTGGACACCCCGTGACTCAAAGTACAGCAAACATTGGCACTGGCCGATCAGTGCATAGTAACTCGATCGATATTGAGACTCAAATTAAGTCGTGACACAGGGATTGCCCATCTATGTTGTAAAGTTTCACCACATCATCTGTCCATCACAATCATTCATTAGCTTCGCCATGTTTAGTTTGGATGAATGAGTGAATGGTATGATAAAAAAGTATGTATGTGATCCAGCGTTTAAAATCCTCATCGACAGATCTTGTCCCTGTAAGGCCCAGGTGGGATGGAGCATGTAAAATTACCTACAAAGGGAGACGTTAAGCTAAGGTAGAGAGAGAGAGAGAGAGAGAGGGAGAGAGAGAGAGAGAGAGAGAGAGAGAGAGAGGGAGAGAGACAGACAGAAGAGAGAGAGAGAGAGAGAGAGAGAGAGAGAGAGAGGTTAGCATTATAGATATACATAGGCCAATCCGGATAGGTTAATTTCTAATATTAAAACGCATGAAATCGATATAAAATACATAAATGTTGTATTATTTTTTCAGATTGAAGATAATGCTATAAAAGAAATTACGGAATACGGCAAAAATATTTCTGCTAGTAACATTACACCAAAACTTACTGTTGATGGAAATCAGAAAAAAGGAAAAGCACGTTCCGAAAGTGAAACAAATTCTACAAACGTTGATTTAGTACGAAAAAGATTAATAAACATATTTAATACATTTACAGAAAATATAAAATCGATCATGAATTCTCCAACAGAGAAAACGTATGATGAAGAAGTCAGTCAGAATAATGTAACTGAATACAACGCAGATCAAACTCACAATAAAGGCAGAGACTACAGCGATTATTTAGTACAAGAAGAACATTCAACCAAGGTTACAAGTATAGATTCTGTATAACTCTGTACAGTATAATTATATACTTCACAATTCTTTGCTATTAGATCTCAGCGCAATATGTAGGTAAAGTCTAAAATATTTAATTATCAGCATAGATATATAATTTTTGAAGACGAATTAATTTTATTTTTATTATAATTATTGATTCTCCGAATTTTACAATTAATCCTATTCCACTTAAGGTATGTTAGAATTATAGTTTGCAACTAAGCATTATATAAGATACTAGGAATGTCGAAAGACAAACCTGGGGCATTTAAAAAAAAATTAAAATAAAGTCCGTCACGCAAGAACTGCGTGAACTAAGTGATTTCCTCTGTAAGTCGAATTTATTAATCAGTTTTTCCGCTTTTCGGAATATATATTTATTTCGTTAAATTTAGTTGGTTGATTGGTTAGTAATGTCTAGCACTCGAAAAGAAATCATTCGCTCGCTTAAAGATAAAGTAAAGTGATCCCACTACAAGCCTCAGGAGGCCCTTGGGGTAGTGGGAGGTTAAGGCTCCCACTTTTTCTGCACAATCGGCACTTGATGTCAGCCCAGCGTGACGGCCGCCTTTACCCCTAGAACAAGCGTCTGGTACTCATTTCTATTAGAGGCTGAATCGACCCCAGGGCCATAGTGCCGCCAAAAGGTTTGGGAGACAGTTTAAAAATCCTGACCCCACCGGGACTCGAACCCTCGACCTTCCGGCTTGTAGCGCAGTGCCTTAATCACTACGCTACGGTGTGCCCCTCATTCGCTCTTTTACACTCCAATATTTAGCAGGAAGGCCGGTCTCTTCTACAAAAGTTGGGCAACGGAGAATATGTTTTCGTTCCATAACTTCATGTAAAATGCAAAAAGAACATTTTGGTGAATTTGCTATGCCAAATAATTGTAGGTGTTTATTTGAATAGCCGTGTCCTGTTAGTTGTCTGAATGTTGCCACTGCGGATTTTCTTTGTTATGTACAGTAATATTTTGTTAAACCTGACAAAACTCATTTTCTGATGGCAGCTTATTTATAAGTGACGGACCACAGTGAAAACAAATAACTATTTTTAATTTCCGGTTTAAGGTAAACCTCCACTCTAATAGTTGAATTTTACTGATGTTTGGAGAATTACTGCCGTTTTAATATAATGGAATAAACTAAGTTTATTGCGAATCATCGGAAATTGCGACCGTTAGAATCACTTTTAAATTTTGGTGTCAGATGAACTCCTACACCTATGTCCGATTTTTCCGATTAACGAACTCGACCTTACTTTTTTAATTGATTGCTATATGCCAAGTTTGATTCTGTTAAGACAAAAATTGCTGCCTCTAGAACGTTAAATGGTACATACAATATATATATATATATATATATATATATATATATGAATCATGGTCATTTTTCGGTGTCTTCTGTATAGGTTCGGCGAAGATATGTAATTTTTTAATTGTTTCATGAGAACAACCTCAATAGTTTCATTCCTTCGGAAATCAATAAGAATTATCACAATGTTCGAAAAATATGACTAATGAACATATGAAATCTACTGTATTTGCACAAACATTATCTGAGATACAATTTAAAGAGACGATCACTGTAGTCCATGCTGCATTATTCGTCCGAGTGTGATTGTATAACACACCGTGTCCCATTCAAACCTCCCACATATTAATTAATCATAACTCTCAAAGTATGCGGAATTATGAAATGAGGTTGGTATTAAAAGAAAGAGAACTCAAAGAATTTTTGTTTTCAATGTTGCAGTTAATTCATCTGTCGCATGTTGGACAATAATAAAACCACGTTCATCAGACATCACTCCACTGGACTTCTTCCTCTGGGGGTTTGTAAAAGACCGTGTGTTTGTGACTCCAGTACTCCATTATTTACGAATCCGTATCCTTGACACAATTGCAACAGTACCAATGGACATGTTGGAGAGAACGTTGTACGAAATCGAATACATACTTTATAATGTTCGTGCTACTAATGGTGCATATATAGAGGTGTTTTAGTGTGTGGCAATGAAAATTCTTTGAGTTTCTGTTTCGTTTAATACCGGCCTCATTTCATAATTCCGCATACTTTGTTAGTTATGATTAATTAAAAAATGGTAGGTTTGAATGGGACACTCTGTATATCTTTCTCTTCAAAACATAATGCAATCAAGAAGTGGTGACTAACAGTTTGTAAAGCAGAGGTGGGCACCCCGTGACTCAAAGTACAGCAACCAGTGGCACCGCCCGTTCAGTTCATCGTAAGTCGATCGACATTGAGACTCAAATTAAGTCGTGACACTGGGATTACCCATCTGTGGTGTAAAGTTTCACAACAATTACAGATTGAACATCATGTGGCCATCACAATCATTCATCCATTTCGCCTTGTTTAGTATGAATGAGTGAGTGAATTGTGAATGCGTCATAAAAATAATGTGTATGATCCAGCGTTTAAAACTCCTCACCGACAGGTTCTCTCTCTATAAGGCCCAGATGGAGTGGAGCATGTAAAAGTACATACAAAGGGAGAGATTAAACTAAGGTAGAGAGAGAGAGAGAGAGAGAGAGAGAGAGAGAGAGAGAGAGAGAGCGCTTAGCATCAGAAATATATGTAGGTCAATCAGGATAAGTTAATTTCTAATATTAAAACGCATGAAATTAATATTTTAAATAAATATTGTATTTTTTTTTCAGATACAAGACAATGCTGTAAAAGAAATTACGGAAAACGGCAAAGATATTTCTGTTAGAAATGTTTTACCAAAACATATTGATGAAGAAAATCTGGAACTTATAAAAGGAAAAGCACGTTCCGAAAGTTCTAAAAACATTGATTTAGTACGAATGAGACTGAAAAAGGTATTCAATACATTTAAAAACGAAATAAAATCGATCATTAAATCTCAAAAAGAGAATACTGATGATGAAGAAGCCAATCAGAATAATGTAACTGAAGACAACGCAGATCAAACTTACACTACGACAGAGAGTACAGAGATTATTTAGTGCAAGAACATTCAACCAAGGTTATATGTATTGATTCTATATACAAAATAATTATGTATTTCGCAAGGTTTTGCTGTTAGATATCTGTGCAATGTAGCGATATGGAGGTAATAACTACTAAAATGTTTAATTATCAGCATAAATAAATTTTTTGTTGATAGATGACTTTAATTTTATTTTTTTTATTTAGGATTTTCTCTACATTACGATAGTTATCCTTGAGCCCAAATGCATTTTGCTCCGCCACAGAATTTTCTTCTTTGAGGTCTTTGCTGATCATGTTTCTTCTCAATTCATCCATCCACTGTTCCCTGGGTTATTATTACTATTAATATATATATTGGTCCCATGCGATTCCGCTTTGAACAATTTTTTTCCAAGTTAGACAACATTCCGCATTATAAAAAACAAAAATTATTAACCAATCTTAGATTATAGACTACCGTATATGTCTCTTTACGTACCTTAGATTAATTATGGTTCCACTGCCGTTGGAAAATGAAGTACAGTATGTATGAGCTACTTCGACGGTAATGTTTGTGTTAAAAATGTCTCTTACGCGTATCCTGAAATTAATGTATGCGGTTTCGGTTTCCACTCACTAACTATATATTCGTCCACATCCTTTGATTCCACACTATATTGTGTCGCCTTTTAAAACTGTCCAGCCAATCTGAAGATGGCTTGAAATCGTTATTCCCTAGGGATATAGCAACAGCTAGAGCTTGACTTTAGAGCATCAGTCCGGAAATTTGGAGATTTTTTGATCGTGGCCTTGTAAACACTCCCACACTACTTGCATCAATTTATTCATTATTTTTTCTTTGTGTTTTAAAATCTCATAAACTTCGGTTTCTCCACATTTAAATTTAATAATTATTTCGCGTACTGAGAGATTTTATTTATCTTCAATCACTTTCAATTTTTCGTTTAATGACGATACATACGATTTAGCCATCTTTATTCCGTAAATTCAGAACGCTACCTGTGAAAAATACGTACACAATCGACCTCAAATCTTAAACCAATTTAAGATTTTACACTGCACTGGTTATTTGTAAGACACATGTCACACACAAATACGAACCTGTAATTCGCAAAACAGATGTGCCCTGAGGCCGAAAGAAAATTTCAGATACAGGTAGAAACTCTGCTTCACACGGTGGCCGGATTCGTCACTTATTGTTATTTCGCCTAACAGGAATTCAATAAACTAATCTATCTTTCGGCCTTATAAACATTTTTTCTTGAATTGTGTAGAATTATCCTTCCGTTTCCGTGCAGGACAGGTTCCGTTTTTATACAAAATAAATACACGTAAAATTACTATTATTTTGCCGGGACCAATAAATTTGTTCACTTTGGACAGATTTTCGCATTATTCACGTTCCGGATTACACAAGTTTTACCGTATATATATAATATGTAAATTTACAATATTCGAAAAATATGACTAATGAACATGTGAAATTTAATGCGCAAACATTATCTAAGATAAAATGTAAAGAGACGAGCACTGAAGTCTATGTTGCATTTGTCGTCTAATAAAAAAATATTATTAAAGTATCATTAAGTAATATTAAGTATGATTCTAGTCCATGCTGCATTATTCGTCTGAGTGTGATTGTTTAATGTATTTTTCTCACCAAAATATAATACAATAAAAAAATGGGTGACTAAAAGTTTGTGGAGCAGAGGTGGACACCCCGTGACTCAAAGTACTGCAAACAGTGGCACAGCCCGTTCAGGTGCATAGTAACTCGATCGATATTGAGACTCAATTTGAGTTGTGGCACAGGGACTCCCATCTAGTAAGGTGTCATCAAAATTATAGATTAAGTGTTTTCAACATTTACATGTAATCATTAAAATTATCAACCAAATTGTTTGATTTAATTAGCAGTTATGTTACGTTATCGATGCAGATTCGTCTATCGCTTGTGAACGTTGGTCACCCTTTGGTGCTTGGCTTAAAGAAATGGCTACCTGACAACAGTTTTCAACACTTCTTCCATATCTTTATTTCCTCTCGCACAACGTTCATTGCATAATTCATATACTTGCATTCAACCTAACTTGAAAACTTTTGTACCAAATAAAATACATATATTTCATAAAATTGCCTGCCGAAATGGTACATAAGCTAAAAACGCAATATATATATATATATATATATATATATATATATCCGATGCAATGGATATGCAATAACAATGGGATGATCATGAACATTACATAAATATAATTTAATTGTGTGTAATATATATATATATATATATATATAAATTATTACCCGAGGCGAACCAAAACTAACAGCAACTGCCTAGTAGTTCAGTATTGATCCACTAAAGGCTAGGAAGACACCTCGATTACAAATGACCTGGTCTTCCAGGTTGGGGGTTTTAGCAATGAGCTAGCTCCTCATTCTACTGAAAAATATACAATGCTATAAAACCTAAGAGAAGAATGCCGGAAGCAATTACATATAACGAACTAGCAGTAAAGCAAATGGAAGAAGTGGAAGATACAGACATAGAGAACGTTGGATAGATGGAATGAGGAGAAGTATGGAAGATAGATATTTGAAGGAAGAAGATGCTTTTAGACAAGAACCTCTGGCAACAAATCACTTTGTGTTGAAGTAGAAGTGATGTATTGTGGAATATTCCTAATAAAAATAAATACATAAATAAAATTAATACTTGTACGATGCAGGTGAATGGAGCTCACTACTAACAGTGAGCTACATGATATTTTTTTTGGGAAACCAGATGTAACGAGAACAGTTAAATTACGTAAACTGCGATGAACAGAGCATGTGACACGAATGGGGAATGAAAGGGGGACTTGGAAATCCTTTAGAAAAACAAGAGCGAAAGCCCCCAGAAGGTATGTCAAAGAATGAGGTGGTAGAATAACATTAACAATGATTTGAGGGAGGTATATTATGCAGGGGATGATTGGAAGGCGTTGACTCAGGATAGGGATGTATAGAGAGCATATATTTGCTCCCCCCCATGAACCTGCGGTTTCGATAGTGTCAGCTTAACATCTATATGATACTGTCCCCCTAAACTTGTTCATTCATAACAGATTGTAAAATTTAGGTTAAGTTACGTGTCCAAATTTCAACTACCAGTCCTACCCCGGCTTGAATTCTAACTAACTAGAAAAAAGACAAATATAAGGTTAATGTTACTAATTTGTGTTAAATTTTTTATGTTAAGACTAACCAACTAATATTTAAAAATAACTGAAATGTGACCTAAATAATTAGTGTGAATAACATTTAACAGCATATCGTGAAAAAGCGACACTAGAAAGTTTAGGCTTAGGAGTTTTAATAAATAGCGGCAAATTTGTCACAATTTCCCTTTTATTGTAGCCTTTAGCTCTTTTTTGTCTCATTCTCTTCTTGATCTCCTATTTTCCCCTTTTCTCATCCACATTGAAAATGTTGTAATAACAGTGAACAGACGAACATTCATAAAAATAATTCCGAAATCGTTCACGCAAAAGAATTAAAAAATCAACTGAAGGTCGCATTATTCAGACTATCTATTTATTGTTTTAATCCTGTAGACTGTCGGAAACCGGTTCAATCTTAAGGATTTTAAACCAGAACGCACCCAGTTGGAACAACCCTCTTTATGTAAACATCACAAAATAACAGCCAGTTGTGCAACAACTTTCTGCGGCCGACGGTATCTTAATGTAGGTATTAATTATAAAATTTTGTATTAAAAATACTGTATATTATAATTGATGACTAAATTTCAACATATCAATACCTCACAATAAATTTAATATTGAAATTGATAATGTTTCTTTTGAGAAAAATGACTTTAAACTAAACTTTTATCGATTATAAAACCATACGGTGACATTATAGTAATAGTAAAGATAGTCTTGTTTTCAGGTTGAACCAATTGCTATAGTTCAGTAATAATACAGAATATTGAAAAAAATACGTTGTTTTCTATACTGAGCTATCGACATATTTTATTAAAATAGAAGCAAACTGAACACAATAAATTAGCTAATTAATGTAGACATGGAATAAGATACTCAGTCATTAAACATGTAACTAAAGAAATTATAACTTTTGGGAAATCGTTGATTCTATGCCACCTACATACATTCAAATAAAACAAAAAATAGCACAGTAAAAATTTACAATAATTTTCTCATTTCTGGCTATTTATCTAACAAGGAAACTGTCAACCATTGCAAGCCGAAACCTACCTTGAAATTTCTCCCAGAAAAGTGCTTTGATGTAACAAGGCCATGTCCAAAAAGTTATCTGCCTTTTTAACTAAAAGACACAGAAATCGAAACCAATCCAGCTATGGCAACACACTGTGCAAAGCAGATGGACTCCCTGAGTAAGTTAAGCGGCGTGTAGTGTGGCGAGACGCGGCATGCCGGCAAGTTGTCATAGTTTGTGTTTGAGGGATGCAAAGTGCAGACAGGTTGTCAGGGTTATCCATTTTAACAATTCAGGAGTTGTATTACTTCCCTGTAGTTTAAATGAGAGCTATGACGCTAGATTTTAATGGATTGCAGTTAACAATGGCAGCTAATTACCGAGATATAATTATTTGTTGATTTTTGCCCCAAAAAACGAGAAAAATATCTTAAAATGAAGTGAGAAATTGAGCTAAAGGTAACCTAAAATCGACATATTTACAAAATAAAATATGTATTGATCATTGTTCAGACAGTGTAGCCAACTTATCACAAAAAGCAAGTGAACGCCAAAGTAATCTGGTGTACACTAACTCGCCCATTTTCTCACTCTAACTTGCCCAATAATGTAGGTGAACTCCTGGGATTGAATACCCGTATATGTCAGTAAACATGTTGGAATTGGCTCTAGCCGGAACGTATGTTATCACATTGGCCAACATGACACTAGCAATCACAGGTGGTACGGCAGGTTTGAAAATATATGGCTTGGGGTTTACAAGACCATATATTTACTTACGCGATTGATGACAATTTTAATGGAAATATTGGTATTACGTAGTGGTATTAATGAAATTTATCTGCGGAAAGTAAGCATTGTGAAAATATTTTAACGTTATATGAAGTGAATTAGCGGAAATACGTTGTAGACGTCGGCCATTCTGAAATTCCACAGAAGAACTGTTATGGAGATTGTAAATAAATTATACTATATGTGTAAGAAACTAAACGCTATCCTAACCAACATGTATAGGAACCTAAAACCTAACCTAACATAATTCAATTACTGTAACCTACTCTAAAGTAATTTAATATCTAAAAGCACATCTAATGTAATTTAATTCTATAAAGAGTAATCATAGTTATTAGCAGTGGGTTATCGCTGATTATGGTTATCGCTGGTTATTAATGCACAACTTGTGCGCATTTTTGTTTAATAATTAATGTGGTTATCGTTGGTTATTAGTAGGGAGCGGATTTTTATGTACTAAAGTCAAGATTGCAACATGGTATAATGAGAAGTTAGGTTTATGACTGTCTTTTGTTTTTGTTCCACACACAAACAGTTGAATAGTACAATGAGAAGTAAGAGTTTTGACTGTCTTTTATTTTGTTTCACACACAAACAGTTGCATATCTTATATTTTATTACATTAAAATCCGCTCCCTATTAGAAAGATCATCGCTGGTTCTTACAATAACTCATAGTATAACAGTTGTAACCACAGTTATTAGTATGGTTATGACCTCTATGTTGTAGCCTATTATCAGACCGGTCAGGACAGGAAATAATCCCACTTTTTTATATTTACGAGTAAAATAAGATGAAATTCCGCAGCTAAACACAATAAGCATATAATTTTATGGATATTTGTTGCATTTAAGTTGTGTTAAAATGCGTAAGTAAATATATGGTCTTGTACACCCGACCCAATATCTGAGATGATCCGCGGTCTAAATGAGTTTGAGATACTTGGACTCTATTGTGTGCAAGTTCAATATATCTGAGTGCATGATCAATATACACTTTAGTTGTAATAAAATAGCCAAAGGCAGAACTTCACTAGTAAAGCTATTACATTATTCTCTTGCCCGGCGCGCTAGCTCAAATGGTAGCGTGCCTACTTCCTGAATAGCGGATCCGGATTCGATATCCGGCGGAAATGGAAATTGTAATTGTAAAATTTTCAATCTCGAAGCTAGGAGGACTGGTGGTGTACAATTTATAATCGCTGGGTTGCCGTATGCACCAGTTGTCTGGATTAGATTCCAAATTCCACCCCAGTACATATGTTAAAGAGGATTGTGCTAATGTTGTTAGCGATTCACACTCTTCTCTGTACACAATACAAATTACTTATAACATGGTCTGCCAAAGTGGTGCGTACATTGGAAATAGGCCATATTAATGGAACCAAAAGCCTTTCACCGTAATCTGAAACTCGCAAGCACACACACATATGCATTATTCTTTTTAACCTATTCAGTTCTGAAATAGAATTATGATAAATTACTTTTTATTGCGGTGGCTCCGTGATGCAAGTAGATGCTCGCCTGTCATGGCTGGGGTCCCAAGTTCTCGTCTCGGTCACCCCTTCGTGATGGAAGAAACCGAGTCAAGATATATTTATTTCGGGGTTCTTACCTTTTCTTTCAACAATTTCTTCACATTCGTCTCATTTATTTAATTCCATCTGCCCTGTGATGGTGCGTCAGGTGTCCTTGTTATTCACAGATCTTCAATGTAAGGGCCTTCATCGCATCTCATCCTTCTACCTTGCCATGTATCGAATACCAGTTGAGGAGGTGGATTTTTGGATTTGTGAGCGCATAGCAATATTAATTTTGAATTCATAAGCTGTTCTCAGACTCCAGATTTGGGGTTGTTATGCGAGTTCATGACTGGTTTGGAGAGCTATAGTTTCGTTTTCGTGTCAAGTGAATCATTAAATTATAAAATGATGTACAATTTTACAAATCAAATTGAACGGCAAATTTGGTGTGGATCGAGTTCTTATCATTTGTGATACAGTAGGTCTTATTGCAATTCATACAGTGCTGCCATCTATCCTTAGGGATTATAGGAATATAATTAAAATATGAGCGTGAAGCACGTTTTGTAACATCGCTAATAAACTAATCACAGTGATCTTGGGAAGTTTTCTAACTCACTGGCACTATCGAACCCGTAGGTTCATGGTCGCGCGGACGTAAGCTCTCCGTATATCCCTATCCTGAGCCAATGCTTTCCAATCATCCCCTGTATAATCTACTTCCCTCAAATCATAGTTAATGTTATTCTCCCACCTCATTCTTGGTCTACCAACTGGGCGTTTTCCCTCTGGTTTTCCTACAAGAAGCTTCCATGCACGTCTTTCATTCCCATTCGTGCCAGATGTCCTGTCCATCGCAGTCTACGAGACTTAACTTGAGAAGTTTACAAGGTGAGAAATTATTAAAGTTCTCATATAGCATATAAAGAAACAAGGTGGTTAACAATTATATAATCAAGATATAAAAATATATCAGTTGACACTTAAGTACTGTAATACTGGCCTAGGTATCTGCCTCTCTGGGCACAGCTATTTTATAAACAGTGCTTCATTTGGAGCAACATTATGCTTGGAGTTGGATCGTACTCAATTTGGCAAGAGCATTCTAGGCTGGTTGAGGGAACTGATCAGGGTGAAAGACGCTCTCCATCATATAGATCTGTCATGTGCTGTGGGTGTAAACCAAGCCCTAATTAGCAAGCTATAAAATACGTTTCGCTAGTTGCTAACTAACAGGTACTATCGCAGTCCGGAGGTTGATGACTGCGCGGCCACGAGCTCTCCGTACATTCATATCCTGAGCTAGTATTTCCTAATCACTTCTTGTATCCTTCAAATCGTGGTTAATGTCTTTCTCCAACCTCATTCTTCGCCTACCTACTGGGTTATTTCTCTCTGGTTTACCTACAATAAGTTACCATGCCCCTCTTTAATTTCCCATTCGTCACACATGTTATCCCCATCGTAATGTATGATTTTCCCCTTACGTCAAGCTTGGGAACGTGCGTGCTACCTACTGGGGAGTTTCTTACAATTTAATTTCGCCTATTTCCCTGTAGATGTCAGCGAAGGAAGAGGCATCTAGTAGGAAGCTAAGGTTTGACTTGAATGGTGAAGACCGATTAAATTTTGTCCAGAGGCACTAATTTGTGCTTACAGTTCTTTCACGAGCCCCAAAATCTTCAGTATCGGCTCCCATGGCTTAAAGTTGTTCCCGGAGATTTTGTCCGTTGGTTTTGGTATCCTAAAAATCCATCTACCTCAGCCTAGTTTGAACCCGCGACCCTTGGGACCAGACAGAAGGAACATAATCCCTAGACCTCGATGTCAATAGAAGATTATTGTTGTACGAGTACATATGGTTTCCCATAAATATCATGGATCTATTGTTCTTCCATCATTCGCCCCTCTGCTCATTTCTCTTTGTTCCAATTTTTTTCCTAAGAATTTTATTCTTAAACATTCGTAAACTTTTCTCTTCGTTTAAAGTAAGACTACTTTTGTCTATGTTGGCATAATATAAATGGGATAATCATTTTACATAGGCCTACTTTAGTTTGACAATTGAAGAGTTGAATGGAATATGGGCATAACTCATGTTTTTCCCTTTTTCCGTTCAATGCATTTTTCAACTCGCCATTTTGTAGTTGGTCGGCCTGAAAAGTTTCGTTTCGATATCTTGATTACAGCAGCTGATTACATCAATTAAAATAAACAACAATGTTATGCATCTAGTTGTATATATCAATTGCTAATATCTCAAAACGTATATTTTTTAATTGTGCCCATATTCCATTCAACTCCTCAATTTGGTTTGACATGAGTCTGTGATGTAAAATAGCATGTGTTTCCAATGTTGTTTCGCACGTTGCAGAAAGAGAAATTAAAATTATTTCTGAAACTGGGACGAATAATTTTTAGTCGTATGCTGTATGGTGAATAGTGTATTTTAAAGTGAAGTTATAAGCGTTCCTGCTCATTATGTCAATGTTATTCCTAATTTGTTGATAAAACACTGCAGAATATAATCGCCACAGACTGTACTCAAAATCCACAAAGGTCTATTATCCACTCCATGCAAAGTCAAGCAAAACATGTTATCGGATCTATTTATGTTGAGGAAACCTTATAGCAGTGAGTTGCGAGTACATATTTCTGAATGATTATTTTATCTCATTTCAGTCCATTACGGTTCTGTAAATAGATGGAAAATTCGAACATTGGAGTAGGATCTACCATAATATTCACTAGTACTGTAGGGCCTATTATTCACAAAACGGAAACAATTTTCACCAACGTAGGCTATGAATAGATAATAAAAAACTTCTTAACTTCACGGGTTAGGCAACTTGCCTGTTCCGCCTCACAGTTGTTCTGTTCATCTTTCCACTGGCCTTCCTACATTCCTTGAACCTCTCGGCTTATAGTTAAATGTTTATTTTGGTAACTTTGTTACATTCATTCTTTCTGTATGTCTAAACCATTTATCTCTATATTCTTAGATTTTATCATTTAATGGATATATATTTAACTCTGTTCTTATATCTTTATTCTACATCCGATCCAATCTTGTGCAGCCTTTTGTTCTTCTAAAGGTACGTATACATATGCGCGCCGCGAACACGAACAGCGCGCGCGCGGCGCGTGTTATGTTCTCCGAAATTATTAATTTCAACGAACTTCCTGCGATCCATAGGAAACCCACAAATCTTCAGTAGACTTTTGCAGAGACAAAGGCCTACACATGGTCATTCCATGTATCCTTATTTAATTATTTTCTTTTATCAAAATTATTTATTTTTGTTCTGGATGGGATACTGAGGAATTTTTACCTGTATACTATGGTATAATAATAATACATTGTCAAATAATTTCAAAGCTACAATCACTTCAGAAATGTTTTTAATCAATTATTGAAATTTTATTTTTAAAAAATTGAAAAATATGAAGGAATATTAATTTTTTACTAAAATGTGAACATTTCGCCAAAATATTATGAAATATGGAAAAAAAAATATGTTGGTCTTATTTGATTCTATAGATTATAAAATGTAAATATGCTCTATGGAGCAACAAAAAAATTTATAGAACGCAAAAATAGTATTATAATATCAACATAAGTAAAAGTAAAGTAAAGTGATCCCACAACAGACACGGAGGCCCTTGGGGTAGTAGGAGGTTAAGGCTCCCACTTTTTCTAGACAATCGGCACTTGATGTCAGCCGGGTTGTCAGCCCTGCGTGACGGCCGCCTTTACCCCCAGAACAAGCGTCTGGTACTCATTTCCGTTAGAGGCTCAGTGGACCCCAGGGCCATATTGCCGCCAGAGGGTTTGGGTCAGTTTAAAAATCCTGACCCCAACGGGACTTGAACCCTCGACCCTCCGGCTCGTAGCTCAGTGCCTTAACCACTACGCTACGGCGTGCATAAGTACAATTTACAAATGTAATACATTACAAAATTATGTATAGTACCAGTATTATTTTATTCATTGGCATATTTCTTATTTGAGTGAATGTTTTAAGTAGATTGCTGTCGTTGTTTAAAAGGTCATGAATTTTTTCACAAGAATTTGTTAAATTATATTTCACACAAAATAACTTTCAAAGTCTTAACACTCAATTGTAATTTTTTTATGTCCACACTTTATTTGCCAAACAATGGTGGTCGAATCAACAATGCAAACTTTGATAAGCAGTTCTCAACAATGATTTGTTATTATTAATGTTTAACATTATAAAATTAACAAAAATAATATAAAACTCATATCCTGGCGAAATAACTACATGAGCGCCA
Organism: Diploptera punctata; assembly: GCA_030220185.1. Lineage (NCBI taxonomy): Eukaryota > Metazoa > Arthropoda > Insecta > Blattodea > Blaberidae > Diploptera > Diploptera punctata. Next base: position 159,358 of record JASPKZ010007471.1, on the reverse strand, counting down.
AAAACCGTATATTCCCTTTCCATTCTCCCGCCGTTCTCTAGCTTGTCGTGCATTCTTTCCCAAAAATCGGGACTTTTTTTAAAATGCCGCGGGACGCGGGACAAATTGTTAAAAATCGGGACTGTCCCGCCAAAATCGGAACGTCTGGTCATCTTACACAATACGCTTATTACTGGTATGTGTTTATATATTCTATTGTTTTGTGATACTTCATACATAGCATTATGAAATGAACGTGTTTAGTACACACGAAAAAAAACACATAACATTGAAAAAAAAACAGGCATGCTGTAACAATATTGTGAAATCATTATTTTTATTCCTTAGATTAAAAAAATATCGATAGACATCAACGTACAAATTGACCTGACGATATTCACTATTTGTTGTAGCGCTAAACCAACAATACTAAGTTATGTGTCAACAATATAACAATATTTTACTTTTCTCTCGCCGGTAGGAAGAAAGTAAAATAATTATCTTCTTCCTGCATGTATCCGGAGATATATCCATTTTATCTCCTATTTCCCTCCAGGCATCTCCTTTCAATGATTTTTTAAAATGATCCTTATGTTGAGGATCCCACAATAATTGTTTGTTTCTATAAAGATCAATAAGTTTTAACATTATAATTACAAAGAAATAAACGTTATCTCAATCAAAACATAAATTTATTGTGTCGACGTTTCAATCTCCTTATGTGAGATCATTTTCAAGACATGGTTGTTTATAAATTTACATGTCTTGAAAATGATCTCACATAAGGAGATTGAAACGTCGACACCATAAAATTATGTTTTGACTGAGATAACGTTTATTTCTTTGTAATTATAATATTAATTACTTTCAGTGAAAAATAATTTTTAAAAAAGTATAAAAAGTTTTAACATGTTTCCCTCTGACCACTCCATACTCAAATAATAATAATAATAAGGTGCGCGCCGAAAACAACAAACCTCTCAAGAACCCGTCCAAATCTAATCAGCGAACCATCAAAGTGTTCGTGGAAAAAACCGACAATGAGTGGATGGTGGTGCGAGACGCGCGCGCGCACCTTAAAACCCCGTCCAAATCTGACGAACATGGTGCGCGCGCGCCGCGCGGCGCGCAAATGTGTACTTACCTTAAAGAAGTTCATTTCTACGCTATAATGAAAAACTTAAGTATTTTACTAGTACAAGAGCGAGAATATTTAATTGTATTTTTAATATATATATATATATATATATATATTATTTTATAATATGTAGATAATAAATTCACGTAATCAGTACTTAACCTGACCAGAATAACTTTTTTTGTTATCAATTGACTTGTATTAACCTCTCAGCACTTTCTGAATCCCACACGTTACCCAGGCCATTCTGTTATATCTCATATGGCAATTAGCAATACATTATTTTACAAGTAAGTATGTAAGTGGTTATGGTACAATTTGCACTCTTTAATATCAGTTGATAGAAGTGATTGAAACAGACTTAGTTTATTATTCTATTGCACTGGGCAACAAAAAAGAAACTTTGTTTTGTCTCAGAAAGAAAAATATGTGATTCTGATAGTATTTTTTGTCCTGAATTCAAATATGATACTGGTTTTTCTCCATCACGCAAGGTTTCCGCGAGACAGGCATTTATAATTTCAAATATTTTCTACACTCGTAACTGCACAATATTGGAACATTCGGACTCACCTAGAAAGTAAGAAATTACGATTTTCTGCTATATTTCGCCTGTGGAGCATCCCTCTTGATGGTCCAACAATAATCGGCCAGCATATTAGGATTCCATTTGCCTTGATATCGCTTTTCCATAGCTGAAATCTCTGATGAAAGTGTTCCCCGTGATCATCGCTCAATGGAAAAATGGACGAAAAAACGTTTATTAAAAATGTATTATTTAAATCCATTAATTGAAATTGAAATAAAAAAAACCGTGGGCGATGAAGAAATTCCGAATACATATTTGAAAACACGATAAAAAAACTGCATTAAGAACAATTATTGGTACTCATGAGACAAAAAACATGTTGACCAGTGTTCTTAAAGTAATAAGCTTATTGCGATTTCGTGTTTACACGTTCGTATATTGTATCTTTATTCTTCCTTTTTTTTAAATATAAGAAGAATTATAGATGAAAAGAAACGAGCATACATGTATTTACAAACAGAATATCCTGATCACCATACTCAACACAAAAAATAAAATTAAGAGCAGAAGTAAAAAAATAACTATAAAAATTCGAAGAGAGGATTGTGACAATTTCTAATATCTACAGAAAGAGATAAAACTGTATCGCAAAGAAGAAACTTTAAGACACTCAGACATTTGGTCATTGGAATAAGGTTAAACTGTAAGTAAACAATGTTACAATGGATATGTGGTATGACAGTAAATAATTGAAAGATCAAGATCAGTATGAAAATGTTATAACAATGAATATTAGGAATGTTGATGATGATATACCAACTTTACTATCATCAATTCATCATCATTTTCATACTGACCCGCTCTTCGAATTTTTATAGTTTATTTTCTGACTTCTGCTCTTAATTTTATTTTTTGTACTGAATGAAGTCATGCATTAAATTGTTTTAAATAATAACATAGTACCTTTGTTTTAACCGTCTCCCTCAATTATAATTGATTTGTATTTAAAGGAAACTTAGTTAAATTATTAAATTATGAAAGCTTTTCAAAAAACATGTTTCATCTTCAGCAAACTAATTGATACTGATGTCGGCGTAGGCCTATAGTAACATGTTTTTGAAAGGCCTTTATGATTTCATAATTTAACGAAGTTTTTTAATAAAAGTCAATTATAATTGAGGAAGCGGTTTAAAATGTACTATATTATTATTAAAAACAAATTAATACATCATCAGATACGCAAGAATTAATAGCTCGAGAAGAATTAAATAAAAATTTAGAAACTTCGAAAAATCGTAAAAGTCCAAGATAATTTGTTCTTGATCTGAGAGGATGTGTACTGAAATTACAACTATTGTGTTTATTTAACAATACATGGAAATTCAAAATAATTTCTTAGCATTGGCATTTGGGTTCGGTAGTGAATATTCATAAGAAACGTTAAAAATGCGAAAACTATAGAGGGGTGACATTATTAACCGTAGCACCTAAATGTTATAAAATTATTTCACAGCTGTGATCTCGAGGTAGTGTGCTGCCTTGTCACACAGCGGGCCCGGGTTCGATTCCCGGTCGGGACAGGCTCCTGGGTGAGTTTTTTCGGAGTTTTTCCTCATCTGTAAGACAAATGTCGGGAAGCCTAGGGCTCAACGGTCCCCGAAAATCATCCGGCCATCATTATCATCATTCTTCGGTGTGGAAAGCAACGGGAAGCTACCACACCTATAATTCCCTAGTAAAGCTGCAAAGCATAGTATGAACATGCTATGATTGCAGTGAAAGACCTGCCCTCGGGCAGAATACTATGGATGGATTTAAAAAATAAATTAATAATTAGGGGTTATAGTGAGATAATCTTAGAAGAACTGTGTGAACATAGGACAGGTAGATGTACATCAGATGCTATTAACTCAATGAAACAAATTTAGGAGAAAAGACGAGAATGTAATCTGTCTACATTTTTGAAATCTGTAAACCTCGAGAAATCTTACGATACAGCTTACGAAAAATACTAGGAGTGACATGGCTAGCAAACGAGGGAATTTCTAAGCGATTGATTCAAGCATCAAAGCCTTTATGTCAATTCAAAGATAAAAGTGTATGTTTCAAGAAATAACATTTAGCAACCTGTAAAACGTAATATAAGAGTGAGGCATACATTTAGATTATCACGTTTCAAAGATAAAAGTTAACATTTCAAGAAATACAATTTTAGGACCTGCAAAAAGTAATAGGCTATTAGAGTGAGACACGGATGTGAATTCAAACTTGTCTTATTCAACATATACCCGTTAAGAAAGTCATAAAAGATTACAAAGAACTAATTCGACGTGGAATCAAGTTTTCAAGAAGCAAATATTATTGTAAACAAATTATTTGATTATTTTTGCATATCAGAGGATGATTCACAAAGAGGAGTTTTCCAATTTAACAGCCAAAAATTATAATATGAATATTCTGTCGAATTATAGACATAAACCCAAGTTATAATCAGAACAGATGAAATCACTATGACCCCTTAAGTCTAACTAGTTTGGATAAAAGCGCAACACGCAGGAACTGCGTAAACTAAGCGAATTTTTCAGAAAGTCTAATTTATGGCCCCATTTTGCTGGTTTTTTATATATATATATATATATATATATATATATATATATTATGATATTATTATGTATGTGTTGGAATACTTGAGTAGCTCAGTTCATTAGAGCGCTAAACGTAGGATACCGAGTTTAGAGACTCGAGTTCAAATCCCGAACTCAAGCATTCTTTTTTCTTTTCATATCATATATATATATATATATATATATATAGTTAAATTGAGAAGCTCGATTTCTGATGCTAGCTTATTTATAAGTGTCTAACTGCAATGAAAACAAATCTTACATAACAGCTGGTTATTACGTAGGCCTATTTACATAATATTATATAATTTGACACCAAATTTAAATAATATCTACAAATTCGTTTTTCGATTACTTTATTAAAAATATTACATAAATTGAAATAATATGTCTTATATGATACATTTCCAATTTAAGGGTTAATTATATTACATGATATATACTATGATCAAAATGTAGCGATTATTAGAGTAGATTTTTAATTTCTGGATTCAGGAAAATCAGCAATTCTATTGGTCGGATTTGGCATATTCTGGAGAATACATTCCTCAGTTTAGTCTAATAACATATTTCGAATTCCGTTGTAAAACATCGAAAATTGCGACCGTCAGATTTCCTAAAAAGTTAATTGGAATTACTCGAAATTGTCTAAATACACAAAGAGTTGGATACGTATAGGAAAACAATTTTCAGACAGGCCTAACAGTTTTATGGTAATTTTGAAATAGATAATGTGTTAAAGCAAGGAGATGCACTATTTTCTCTATTATTTACTTTTGTACCAGAGCATGCAATCAAATCTTTAGAGGATGAAGAAGGCTTACAACTTAATAGTATTACTAAGCTGTTAATTTATGCTGATGATGTAGTATTATTAAGCGATAGCGAGGAGATACTAAGCGCCAACATGGACACTCAATTGAGTAAAACAAAGAAATTGGGGTTGGAAGTAAATATCAATGAAATTAAATAGCCTATTTGGTCAACAACAGAATATATTATATAATGGAAATGGAGAGTTAATGACGTAATTGGCAAATTTTGAAGAAGTGGCTGAATTCAGTTACCGGTATTTATCAGTAATTATCACAAACAGGAATGAGGCGAACAAAGAAATTAAACGTAGGTTCAATGGGAATGCTTGCTATTATGCATAATAAGGATTATGGTCGTCCGAACTTTTCTCAAAAAATGTTAAAATGAATATATTCAAAACTGTCATTCTCCCAGTTATTATATATGGATGCGAAACATGGACTTTTACTTTAAGGGAGGAAATAAGATTACGAAAATTTTAGAATAAAGTTCCTAAGAAAAAAAATGGACCAAAGCGAGATGAAAATTTTCAATCTCAGGGCTAGGCTGGATGGTGGTGTAGACCTATAATTTTTAATAGCAAAATTTTGCACCAGATACCTGGACTGATTTACAAACAGGAGTAGTATATGTGCCGGTACCGAGTTCCATCTTCGTATTTCTCTTCGTCATCATCCCTCATCCAACACTTATACTAAACAAAAATACTTAAATATATTCTCATCGTATGCTCCCTCTCTGTATAAAATACAAGAACACATAACGTGCAGAAAGCAGTCTTTCGATGTGATGCATAAATCGAAACTATCAACGCCATTTATCCCCTTAGAAAGAAATCTGAAGCACGGAAAGTTAAATAGGTGGCACTGGAAAATAAACATACAAAAACGCACAGACCTCTTTAGTTTCCTCGCGTCACTACTCCCCTCGGCATCGACGTATCCTAATAATACGGTATAACAAAAACACCAATAGAAAAGTCATGATTGTTTTAGTACCTTATGGCACTCTGTTGTAGCCTTCTGTCTTGAAGAGCTACGATTGGAGATACTATTGATGTCCACGACAATGTACAACGACGCTATACAGGAAATCGTGCAAGGAACGAGATATGTGGATCGACTTTTATGCCATGGACGGAATGACCACGACAGAATAGAGAGAGGCGGATTGTGAACTCCAATAGCTGATTAAGAAGTTCTATACACATGAGTTCCATTTCTAAAATATTGCAATGGCAAAAATTACCACAAGACAGACTGCCAGTGTATTAGGTCTATGTGAATTGTGCGCAAAGAACTGTGTCCGCAACCATGTAATGATTTGCGAGAGACGACCCGTTCTGCACCAAAGACTAAAATTGTAAATCCAAATTGGATTGTACACTCAATTCACATTTTCCGCTTTTCTATTTAATTGTTATAACATTCCGTTTCTGCTTTCTTCTTTGAAATTTGTTTCATGTCGTCCAAAAGAGTCTCAACTGTTTTTACTTTTAAATACAGTTTTGATTTAATAATATAGGCTACTTAACAGCTTTAAGGATTATGTATTATTTTTTAAAAAGTTATTTTACCTTTTGTGTGGTTATGTTCCTTGTCTCTAGTCCCGATGGTCACGGGTTCAAAACCGATCGGTGTCGATGAATTTTTAGGATGGGAAAATCCAAGGAGTAAGTTCTCCGGGTGGGACTTAAAGCCCTGGGTACCGATTATGAAGAATTTCGAGATTTTAACAGACCTCAAGTCTAAATTCGTGCCTTTGAGCAAAATGTAACAGACTTCCCCTGTCCAAGTAATACTTTAGTTGCCTACTAGATATCTCATAGAGGTAATGAGCAGATCACAGTCATTCACTGACATCTTTGCGGAAATAAGAGTAACTACAATTTGCTAGGTCAAGATACTCACTTTAAGGAGCACATGTCTCGACGAGGGACGTATGGGGTATATATATATATATATATATATATATGATATGAAAAGAAAAAAGAATGCTTGAGTCGGGATTTGAACCCGAGTCTCTAAACTCTGTACGTTTAGCGCTCTAACCAACTGAGCTACCCAAGAATTCCAACACAAACATACATTTTTCTTATACATGTAGTATTCTCAATTCACACAAGAGGTAGCGGAAATTTGTCTCAACTGACATCTAGTGGCTAACATAACAGTTAAGCAAATTTTTAAAGAGAATATTTACTTTATAGCAGTAATGCTTGTATATATAGATGTTATAAATATATTTTTGACATTTGGCAATGAAGGCAAATATGATATGAAAATAAAAATGAATGCTTGGGTCGGGATTTGAACCCGAGTCTCTAAACTCTGTACGTTTAGCGCTCTAACCAACTGAGCTATCCAAGAATTCCAACACAAACATACATTTTTCTTATACATGTAGTATTCTCAATTCACACACTCACACACACTCACACACACACACACACACACACACATATATATATATATATATATACACTGCTCAAAAAAATTAGGGGATATTGTAGAATAACCTATTAAGACTATGTTTTTTTGGAATAGTATTAGATGCAATCACTTTCTATTACTCCAAGATAATGTAAATAAGAGTTTGAAGTTGTTACGTAACCTCGGTACCACACCAGAGGGCAGTGTCTGTACTGTTGATGTGAAAGGGTGGTGTGGGGGTGAATGTTTTGTTGCTGTTTTTAAATCAAGTCCAGTTTTCAGTTAGTGAATGACTTGCCTTAGGGACAGTGATGCCTCGACAACGTAATTTACCTGAACCAATGGCTTGGAGGGCCATAGGAAGGATGGAAGCTGGACAGACACAACAAGAGGTGGCACAAGCCATTGGGGTGTCTCAAAGCGTGATTTCCAGTCTTTGGAATCATTTTCAAAGAACATACTGTTCACAGAAGAGCCGGACAAGGTCGACCAAGGGCAACAACAGCAAGGGATGACCGTTAACCTCTTGTTAACAGCCCGTCGGAATAGACAGCAGAATGCAACTCAACTGCGAAATACACTTCAAACAGCAACAGGACGCAGGGTGTCAACTCAAACTGTCCCTAATCGACTGCATGGAAGTGGTCTCTATGCCCGTAGGCCCATGGTGTGTACCAGGTTAACTCCACAACACCGTAGAGATCGCAGAAACTGGGCGGAGGAACATCGTGGGTGGAGGCATGCTGAATGGAGATCAGTTCTTTTTTCTGATGAGTCGCGATTCAACATGGAATGTGATAGTCGGCGTGTATTCATCTGGAGAGAAAAAGGGACACGAAACAATCCAGCTTTTGTACGTGAAAGATCCCCATATGGTGGCGGTGGATTGATGGTGTAGGCAGGAGTCAGTAGTGGTGGACGTACGGACCTCTACGTTATCCAAGGTGGTACTTTGACTGCGGTAAGGTATAGAGATGAGATTCTCCGACCTTTTGTCGTGCCTTATGCTGATGCCATAGGTGATTCTTTTCTTTTTATGGACGATAATGCACGACCCCACAGAGCTGGCTTGGTGGACGACATGCTGGAAGTGGAGGGTATCGAGCGTATGCAATGGCCAGCTTCCTCCCCGGACTTAAATCCGATTGAGCATGTGTGGGATGCATTAGGCAGGTGCATTGCAGGCAGACCAGCACCTCCCACAACTGTTCCAGAGCTGCACATTGCTCTTATGGAAGAGTGGCCACGTATCCCCCAAGAACTCATTGCTAACCTCATTGCATCAATGCCATACAGGTGTGAGGCAGTGCTGGCCGTTCGAGGAGAACACCATACTAAAGAAACATTTTCACCCATGTTAATGTTGCTTTGTTTGTTTGCCATATTCCTAATCAGGATCTCTTTGACATCTGGTGTGGTACAGAGGTTACGTAATGACTTGAAAACTCTCTTTGACATTCTTTTGGAGTAATAGAAAGTGATTGCATCTAATACTGTTCCTAAAAACATAGTCTTAATAAGTTATTCCACAATATCACCTAATTTTTTTGAGCAGTGTATATATATATATATATATATATATATATATATATATATGCCTCAGAGCGAAGCCACTGCACGTGATCAGAGGTCAGCTAATTAGTTCAAAAGTATACAACTATTTGAGAAACTAAAATCCGTTCTATTTCGTTATGAGTCGTGCAATGGAAAATAATTTCGCGTAAATAATTAGTGCGGTAAATTCTGTAAACAAAACAAAACAAATAAAAAACAAAACATTGAAAATTAATTGAAATAAAAGATAGATAGAGAGAGAGAGAGAGAGAGAGAGAGAGAGAGAGAGAGAGAAGAGAGAGAGAGAGAGAGAGAGACATAAATAAGCATGACAGCGGGATCGAACACACGATCCCATGCATGGGAAACAGAATCTCCCTCCACTAGACCACAATCGTCCCTGCTACAAACAGTCTTTATGAAGCGATGCAATACTCCAGGACTTGCTTGTATAATGAAATTAGATATGAACTTGACTTAATTTAAATTAATCAGACGCGTTTTGCATTTAAAGTGGAAATAAAAAAATCTTGTTATACCTTGTATTTTGTAAACAAAGTAATGAGATGTTACAATCGCTAGTCAATTTATATATATCCTCAACTCATGTCCGACTCAAGGTCGGGTCGAGCAATGAGATGAGATGAAGCCCCTATATTTAATGAGGTCTGTGAACGACAAGGGTACCGGCCGACCAATCCTCACGCATCGTCCCAGGATGAATGTAATGCAACGAAATGGATGAGACGAGTATGGAGAAATGATAGAATTAAATTTGTGGCAGGGGAAAACGGGAGAAACCACGAGAAAAACCTACACAAGCTCCGTTTCGTCCACCACGAAACCACATGGAGTGACTGAGACTCGATCTTGGGACCCCAGCGGTGAGAGACGAGCGTCTAACCGCTTACGCCACGGAGCCGCAAAATATATATATAAGCTGTTTCCTTTCATTTATTTATTTCCCTATATATATATATATATATATATATATATATATATATATATATACAAATTTGTTTATATAACGATGTCTAATAACGTGTACGCGTTATGAGAATTAACTACGTTATTAAAAACATCCTGACCAGGATCGAACCTGGGCCTGCGTCGTCGCAAGAGAGCACCTTACCGATTGCTCTACTGAAGCGAACGATATCAATATTTACGCCGCCTGATTTAACCTCAAAGAAGACAGCACACGTAACAAGTTTCTAGTGTGAATCGCTCTTCGAAACTTAAGTTTCCATCATCAAGAGTCGCGCCATCTTTATTTTCAAAGGCTGGTACATTTTATTTTGTGAAGATTGTGATAGCATACTAACAAACTCACTAGCACCATCAAACATGTAGGTTCATGGCCGTGCGGACATGAACTGTCCATACATCTCTACTCATCTAATGTTTTACAACTATTCTCTGTTATATTTAACTTCCCTCAAATCTGATCAATATTATTCTCGTATCACAATCTTGGTCTACCTACTAGGTGCTTTCCCTCTGATTTTCCTACAAGAAGTTTTGTTGTTCCTCGTTCAATCCCCACACGTGCCATATGCCCTGCCAGCACAGTCTACAAGACTTAACTGTTCTTATTATATATGATCTCTCTTAAAGATCAAGTAGCTCACAAGTACTTAATTATCTATTCGTCTCTCTTTTGACTAAAAATTTTCCTAAGCACTTTATTCTCAAACACTCATAGGCCTAATATTTTCTTTTTACTTAAAAAAAGAAATCAACGATAACAAGATAGTCATAGTAATGATTAGGGTAATATTGATGGCTGAAATACTGTTAGTAACAATTAATGTGTTCCTTTAGACTGTCTTCTCGTAATATGGGTAATAAAAGTGGAGAATGTAGGTGCTGAAAGCAGCTATTTTTGTGAGCTTAATTTCAAAGGTTATCGCTTTTGAACGATAAATAAAACGTAGGCTTGTAATTTTTATCAGCAAACCTTTTGGAAAAGAATTGATAGTGTGGGTGTTGGGGAGAAAACGTAGGCGCGATTGATAACACTGGTATAAATGTTCGGAAGTAGGCGCAAATACTCAAGACGCTTGAAGGCCGCTCTTACTCTGTAATATGTAACTTTAAATGTAATAAAGCTTTCTATTGGATAATAAGTTTATAAGAAGATTGGTTTTTTTATGTTGCTGTTTTATAATTTATTTGATAGGTATATTGTATAAATAAAGTTTTATTCATGCTTATGTAGAAATAAAATGTTCTACTTCCTAAAATTCTACAGAATTCATGCGTAGAGTTTGAGGATGGCTCCAAGAGTGTCTCTACCGTCAATTGTTGTAGTGATGCTAACATGGATTTTGAATCAATATTAATAAAATTCATAATAAAATTCCGTTGAGGTGAATAGTCACAATGTAAAATATTAAAATCAATAAATAAATTTAGGTTAATACCCCAAATAGGTAATTTTTTTGTAAATTGTAGGCCTTTCAGACGCCGGCTTCCATCTTCAGTAGCGCACACCGGTTTATGAAAGACTTCGGTTTTCAAAATTGTAACCTAATTGGGGACGACTGCACCTGCAAAGGTCATTTATTGACTTTAATGTTTTATGTTATGATTTTTTAACTCTGTTTTGTTGAATATGTACTAAGATACAATATAAATAATTGAATCTGTCATCATTGTACACTGGGTAAAAACGAAAGACGGAAGGTATATTTGTTCAGACAGAACTGTGCGCTTACTTACCATATTAGAAATAACTTTGGACTTCTGATAGTACACCGTTCCTAGAATTATTTCGGGCTTAGTGATAATTAATAACTGTGTGATCAACCCATGCAAAATATTTTGATATGTTGTAAGTTCTCAAAATACATTCACGTAGTTTTAGTTCATATTTTGCCCATTGTTCTTGATTTTTATTTTTATTGTAAATATAGGAGGCACGAGAAAACTGCCAATGTGGCTCCCGGCGAGCGTGTAACTATTTTCCCACTATTTCTACAATTTCGCATCTTTTAGGTATATGCTAATGCCTCTGTATTAGTATTAAGTTAATTAGTGATTGCCTCTGTTATAATTGTTAATGAGTTTGCATATTTTAACTTTAATGGCGAGGCGTTACCACGTCTGAATTACAAATTCTGGCAAATTGATGCTCTCTCACCATCCTTGTATGAAAGACAATATTCTACTTCTCCTAGAAATTTCAGTTGTAGCTGTCAGAAGACCAAGATTTGTTCATGACACTGTAGTTCAACACAACTTATAAGTAAAAAAAAAAAAACTCTAAAACGGCATACATTCAATGCGAATGCCGTTGTCGTACATAGTTAGGGCGCTCGCATAATTACTTAAAATGATTACAGTGTTTTAATAACTAATCTGTGACACCATGAAAGGAAATATCTAGAAAACTAGAAAGGAGACACTTTTAAAATCTTATAGAAACAATGGCGGTTCGAACACTGTTATATAGATCGGAACACTGGGACTTAACCAAAACCCAGGAACGAAGAATAAAAAGTTAAAAATTAAATTGTACCTGTTGGTAGGTGCCGTCGTCCTCAATTTGTTAAAATTGACGACGACACCTACCAACAGGTACAATTTAATTTTTTAACTTTCATCATATGACTTCACCTCAACGGATTTTGATATGAATTTTACTAGTATTGAAGAATAGAAACTTCAGAAATTATATTTTTGAGGGGTGTGGCTGGCTATACAATGGCAGATCGGAAACTAAATGAAGATCTGCGAAGATAACTAAATATATTCAAGCTATTAGACAGGATTGCACAATGCAGAGACGAATGGATGGACCACATCAATAGAATGGACAATAACAGAATACCGAAACAGTTTCTTCACTACAAACCACTAGGACGAAGAAATGTAGGAAGACCTAGTAAAAGATGGACAAACCAATTCTAACATGAGATCAATCAGACTTTAAGAACTAATCCTTGTTGCTGCTAATGATGATAATGAATAATCAAAAACACATTTAAATGTTTATATTGTCAATTATTAAGTCAACGTCGGTTTAGAATTTAGAAGTACGCCGAACTTAGTCTAATGACTAGGAATATTTTGTATTTGATCAAATGTTGAACTTTTGCGACAAAAATATTTTAGTTTTGAACTGTGATGTCATTACTATTAAATAGGAACCAAATTGTAACAACATTATACTATTTTGTGAAATGTACAAAATAAGTTTTACAAATCTCATGAACTCAAATAATATGTAATTAAGGAATTGAATCGGAAATGGAGGCCTTAACCTCACCTTAATTTTGTTTTCTCACTACAGTCGGATAATAGTGAAGAATGGCGAAGGTGCTTATCGAGATATATCCAGGCGAGAAAATAAAGCGTGAGGTGATGTGTTCATTTTTCGGTTTATTAAATTGCTTCATAGTGTTACTTTCTATCGATTTTGGTGAATTATCCTTGTAATATTCAATAGTTGCTTTATAAAATGAAGAGCCTAATAAAGAGATCGTAATAGATAGAAGTAATATAAATAATAATAACCTTCATTAGTTATTACTAGAGCCCGGATTTGTATTCAAAACAAAGTACTAAATATCTATGCAAATATATATATAACATTTTGAAAATAAGCATCCTAAATATGCTAAAACAGATTGCAATAAAATCAATTAAACAATTTGCTTTGTGGGTAATCTTAACGTATTCCTAGCTTTTACAATAGATAAGGAAGATTTTCATGAGGTTTTCTTGTGTGAAGCTCCTTCGTCTGCCAGTGAAGAAGGTTTTATACAATGAAAATGTCCTTTCTACATCACATGATGTCACAAATACATGTGAAAAACAACACAGTTATTCTTCAGTGAATTACGCTTATATCCAATTGATTGCAGCGACTTTATTGATTAAAAAAGTATTAAATAATAATTAATTAATTACTGGTAATTAGATGAAGGGAAAATTATAATTTAATTTCACATTTTGGAGTAAAATATGTATTTATACATTATAAATCTAAAATAAGTATTTTCTCCCGGAATATGCATTTTTATGCATCATCAAATACCGCTCAAATTGTCTGTGAAAGTGCCACTTAACATGTATATCATTTCCGCGTACTTTTTAATGCGTAAAAAAACATGCGTTTTGCATATAAATCCGGGCTCTAGTATTACATACACCACAAATTGTTCGTAATAATAATACTAATAATAAAATTGTAATTTTTCTATAAAATTTCCATTGATATTTACCGCTTATTTCTTATAGCTATAATTAAGGCACTTTCGTATTGTTCAACTAATATAGTTATTTATTGCATGTGGTAATTAAGATATAGACTTATATGTACGGTTTTCACTAAACGTTCAATGAAAATACAGGCGAACGATTAAACATTTTTTTCAGATCTACAAGAAATCATTAGTCCTAAATGAAAACAACAATGTTGGCGATGTACAAATCACTTATTTCATACATTTTCTACAATTTTTATTGTCCTCAATGTAGGAGTTGTAAAATATGTTCAAGCATTTTAATTGTCTTCTAACAGTATTTAAATAAGTTATTTAGTTCTTTATTTAAGGCGGTTCCGTGGCGCAAGCGGTTAGACGCTCGCCTCTCACCGCTGGGGTCCCGAGATAGAGTCCTCGTCACTCCATGTGGGTTTCGTGGTAGACGAAACGGAGCTTGCGCTGGTTTTTCTCGGGGTTTTCCCCTGCCACAATTTAATTCCACCATTTCTCTATACTCATCTTATAAATTTATTTTCATTTCCTCGGCATCTGCTCCTGTGATGGTGCGTCAGACGTGATTGGCCAGCACCCTCGTCATTCACAGACCTCTATATATATATATAGGGATTCATCTCATCTCATCCCTCGACCCGACCCTGAGTTGGACACGAGTTGAGGATATTATATATTATAGTTATTTATTTAAACTGGGAGGCAGACTGCCTATTGCGGTATCATGGAGATGAAAGTTTACTCTATGGTGTTATGTAAGTTGTAGATCGTCTTCCAGATCCAACACATCAAGTTCTACTCCCATCACCCATACCGCCATTTTGAGGTTGGGCCCATGGTTACGAATGGAAACTACAAACCCTCTCTTTGGCCCTTATGCCCTCTTTTATTGCTCACGCTCGGTATCATGAGGCAGCATCCTAATGCCCCCCCCCACATATTTACAACACCTGTAGATTTCCAACCAAACTATTTTTTCCCCGAATAGTATGAAATAAATGAATAAGAAATGAAATAGCATGAAGGGAAGGGAAATGGAGAGTGTTGGTGTGACGAAATTCGGGGAATGGGATAACCTCGAGAAAATTCTAAAAATCTCGGTATGGCTCACCACCAATACCCCTCTGGAACCGACAGGATTTGAACCTGAGATCCCAGTCAGAGGGAGTCATGTGCGTGACCTTTCTTATCAAGTAGGCTAATATCTTAGTTGCCTACCAGATGTCTCTTCGAAGCGATGTGCTAACCACAGTCACTCGCTGACATCTGTGGGGAAATAACAGTAAGTAGATGATCTTGATTAAGTAATCAACACTTTTAAAATTCATATTAAAAACCGTTGAGATTTTGTAATAAAATATTATTATCTTGATTAAGTAATCAACACTTTCAAATTCATATCAAAACACCGTTGAGATTGTAATAAGATATTATTATCTTGATTAAGTAATCAACACTTTCAGAACCCATATTAAAGCACCGTTGAGATTATGTAATGAAATATTAAATATAAAATTGGTACCTGGTAAGTCAGTCGTCCTCAACTAAATAGGCATATAAACTATCAATTTATAAGAAAGGATATAAAACTGATTGCAACAACTATAGGGGCATCTCATTACTTTCAACTTCGTACAAAATTCTAACAAATATAAGTATTAGTAAGCAGAATTACTCCTTATATTGATGACATTCTAGGAGATCATCAATGTGGATTTAGAAAGAACTGGTCTACAACAGATCAGATTTTTAGTTAAGACAGATTTTAGAAAATAAATGGGAATATAATGGTACTGTACATCAACTATACGTGGACTTCAAAAGGGCATACGATTCAATTAAGAGGGAGAAGTTATATAATATCCTGCTGGAGTTCAGAATTCCTAAAAAGTTAGTTAGACTTGTACGAATGTGTCTAAATGGCACAAAGAGTAGGGTGCGTGTAGGCAAACAGTTTTCGGATACTTTTGAAATCCACAATGGGTTGAAGTAAGGATATGCACTATCTCCTCTACTATTTAATTTTATATTAGAGCATGCCATCAAATCTTTAGAGGATGAAGAAGGCCTACAGCACAATTGTATTAATAAGCTGTTGGTTTATGCTGATGATGTAGTACTATTGCCGATAGCGAGGAGATACTAAAGGCCAACACGGGCACACTACTAAGTAACACTAAGAAATTGAGACTGGAAGTGAATATCAATAAAACTAAATATATGGTCACGCATAAAAATACATTATATAATGGAAATGGACAACTAATGACAAATGAGGGAAATTTTGAGGAAGTGGCTGAATTAAAATAGCTAGGAACAATAATCACAAACAGGAATGAGATGCACAAGGAAATTAAACATAGGCTCAATTCTGGAAATGCGTGCTATTATGCATTACATATACCCTTGACGTCCCAACTCCTTTCAAAAAACGTTAAACTGAAAATATAAAAAACTATTATTCTACCAGTTATATTATATGGATGCGAAACATGGACTCTTACTTTAAGGGAGGAAAGCAAATAACGAGTATTTGAGAATAAAGTTCTTAGGAAAAAAATTGGAGCAATGGGAGATGAACAAACAGGTGAATGGAGAAGGCTGAATAACAGTGGATTACATAGTCTTTATAGGAAGCCAGATATAATGAGAACAGTTAAGTCTCGTAGACTGCGATGGGCAGGACATGTGACACGAATGGGGAATGAAAGACTTGCATGGAATCTTCTTGTAGGAAAACCAGAGGGGAAAACGCACAGTTGATAGACCAAGAATGAGGTGGGATAATAACATTAACTATGATTTGAGGGAAGTAGATTATACAGGGATGATTGGAAAACATTGGCTCAGGATAGGGATATATGGAGAGCTTATGTCCGCGCGGCCATGAACCTATGGGTCCGATAGTTAGTTATAAATACATATACATATATTTAGTTGAGGACGACTGACTTACCAGGTACCAATTTTATATTTAATATCTTGATTAAGTAATTCCAAATACGGAACAACTTTGTCCCCTTGTGACTTGACTAAACTTTATAGGCCTAACAGAAAAATTTCCATTTGATTTCCCGAAGTGATATATCATGTAGGCCTATTGTAAGTTTATAAATATTAATTATTTCGCTGTTAATTCCCTGTCCTCCTTTTAATCAAAGTCGTCAACCTAATTTCCAACACATTTAACTAACTCATCGGCATTGTAGTGCCCTGAGATTCGTGACTACATGGATATAAGCTCTTTATACATCCCTATTCTGTGGTAATATTTTCATATCAATCCCTATATAATTCACTTCCCTCAGATCATAGTCAATGTCATACTCCCATCTCATTCTTGACCTACTTACTTGGAATTTTCCCTCTGGTTTTACTGCAAAAAGTTTCTATGATCCTCTTTCAGTCCCCATCCGTGCCATATATCCTGACCATCCTACATTGAGACTTAACTGTTCTTATTACATCTGGTTTTCCATAAAGATAATACAGATCACTGTTGTCCAGTTTCCTCTCTTCACATTGCATATTATTATGTGCTGGTTGAGTGAAAGAGAAGCCCTTATGACCGTATCTCTACCAGCTAAAATAAAGCATTATTATTATTATTATTATTATTATTATTATTATTATCATTATTATCATTATTATTATGATATAAGCAATTGAATTGATATGGGCACGTACGACGAATGCAAGAAGAAAGGTTACCCAAGAAAACATTGGAATGGTGTCCACCTGGAAGAAGAAAGAAATACCGCTAAACTCGTGGATGCAAGAAATAAGAACTGGAATGAGAACAAGAGGACTGGAGGACATGGAGTGGATGGATAGAGACGAGTGGAGAAGAAAAATAAAACTTAAGGCACTGAAATATGTGTAAAGATTACAAATGTGTATATAAAATTAAAAAGTTATTATTATTATATTTATTATTACTTTATTATTATTATTATTATTATTATTATTATTATTATTGTTATCTTAGCCTCTCTTTGATCCAACAATTTTCTTAATTGTATTCTCAGATACCGTAATATTTCCTCCTTTCTTAAAGTAAGAAACCATTTTTTCGCCTACATATTTACTAGCTACACAGACTAATATAAGATAAATTCAACGAAAATGGAAATTCCATGCTACATCTCACGAACTGACGTCTGTTAAAAGTTATACAATGTAAGAGCAGCCGTCGACGCGACGCGGCGTTATCCCAATTACGTGGGAGAGCGAGATACACGCGTGTGAATGTGTAGGATGAAAAGTACGTCATGAGGTTGCTAAGGAAACGTCATAGTAAATTCCTGATTAAACACGTGGGCTTTTTATCGCATAATTTTACACTTAAATTAGTGTACTTAAAAGTCATTTTGATACAATTTTTAACCTTCTATCATTGTATCAAAGATAAAAAAAATAACTATGCAAGCAAAACTCATTCTTCAGAATGCATTTTTCAAAGAAACCAATATTAAAATTCACAACATAAGCAAAATCCTACATAATTGAGTAGCTATAAAACATTATAAACAAGTGCATTTCAATAGACACGGGGTGTGAAAAGAACAAACATAATAATAGGCTATCATAATTCCGATTTTTTTTTTCTATTTCATTACCGCAGTTTAATCTCTCAGCTTGTACGTACTCGTACTTTTACTTGCCACGCGCTACCCTAGGCTTAAAGAGCCACGACCTGACGGATTTTAACTATGGATCACACGAATTCTTTTCGAACATACAAGGTTATATAGAACCTTCCTGAATGAGCGATCAACTCAATGCCAGAGCATCTTCCGAGACATCACAACATAAGATAAAATGCATCATTCATACTAAACATGACGAATATGGTAATTATGATTATGATGGCCAGATGATACTCAGGGAAGGTTTGGGCCTTAAAGCTTCCCTCTTACAGGTGAGGGAAAACTGCGAAAAAAATCACCAGGAAATTGTGCCGACCGAGAGCCGAACCCGGCCCTGCTGCGTACGAGGCAGCGATGCTACCCTAAAACCACAACGGTGGAATTATTCCGATTTTAACGTACAAAAATGTCCATCGCAGGAAAAAAAATGTCTTATATAAAACTGGGTTCATCAGTTAGGTTCGACGTAAAATTGTACCTGCTTCAATTTATAGTCGAGCTCGGCTGTCAGGTTACCACAGATGGGGTGTATATCAGAGGAACGACTGAGGGGACGAATATGGTAATTATGATTATGATGGCCAGATGATACTCAGGGAAGGTTTGGGCCTTAAAGCTTCCCTCTTACAGGTGAGGGAAAACTGCGAAAAAAATCACCAGGAAATTGTGCCGACCGAGAGCCGAACCCGGCCCTGCTGCGTACGAGGCAGCGATGCTACCCTAAAACCACAACGGTGGAATTATTCCGATTTTAACGTACAAAAATGTCCATCGCAGGAAAAAAAATGTCTTATATAAAACTGGGTTCATCAGTTAGGTTCGACGTAAAATTGTACCTGCTTCAATTTATAGTCGAGCTCGGCTGTCAGGTTACCACAGATGGGGTGTATATCAGAGGAACGACTGAGGGGACGAATATGGTAATTATGATTATGATGGCCAGATGATACTCAGGGAAGGTTTGGGCCTTAAAGCTTCCCTCTTACAGGTGAGGGAAAACTGCGAAAAAAATCACCAGGAAATTGTGCCGACCGAGAGCCGAACCCGGCCCTGCTGCGTACGAGGCAGCGATGCTACCCTAAAACCACAACGGTGGAATTATTCCGATTTTAACGTACAAAAATGTCCATCGCAGGAAAAAAAATGTCTTATATAAAACTGGGTTCATCAGTTAGGTTCGACGTAAAATTGTACCTGCTTCAATTTATAGTCGAGCTCGGCTGTCAGGTTACCACAGATGGGGTGTATATCAGAGGAACGACTGAGGGGACGAATATGGTAATTATGATTATGATGGCCAGATGATACTCAGGGAAGGTTTGGGCCTTAAAGCTTCCCTCTTACAGGTGAGGGAAAACTGCGAAAAAAATCACCAGGAAATTGTGCCGACCGAGAGCCGAACCCGGCCCTGCTGCGTACGAGGCAGCGATGCTACCCTAAAACCACAACGGTGGAATTATTCCGATTTTAACGTACAAAAATGTCCATCGCAGGAAAAAAAATGTCTTATATAAAACTGGGTTCATCAGTTAGGTTCGACGTAAAATTGTACCTGCTTCAATTTATAGTCGAGCTCGGCTGTCAGGTTACCACAGATGGGGTGTATATCAGAGGAACGACTGAGGGGACGATGGAGAACATAGTTCCTGCGAACGCCTTTACACTGCTAGAAGAAGGAATTGGAAACGGTGGTTAGGAACAAGGAAGAATGGAGGAAGAACATTGGGGGCACCAGGACCTAGCTTTAACTGCAGAGGGTCTTACGATGGATGGATTGATTGATAGAGTTGACTTAGATGGCACCTACCAGTAACGTTTGAGACTTTATTTGGGAAAATCCCTGGTTGATACGCATCTCCAACCTGACTGAAGTTATTTATCTGTTTTCTCTGTCAGCCTAATGTTGAATAAGAATTTTACTTGGCTCTATTTCCCCGATAATCACAATTTCATATTGACATTAAAATTAAAATAAGTTAACTTCAACAGGAAGCATATAAAAACTGAACGGAAATAAAAGGCCTGCTGAATTCAGTAAAAAAAAACAGAAGAGACGTGTCCTTGGATGTTAAAGCATTTATGAATAAGGATATTGAAATTAACAGCGGATATGACTATATTTCATTACAAGGAAATAGGCCTACTCTTTACTCCTAATATTGTTAAAGAAGGGAAAAGTCTGAAAATCAATATTGTCCGGGTTTTAATTGTCAGCCATTTTTAATAGAATATTTTGTTCTTTTTTATTTAATTAATATTTAGGTGAATATGCCACTTTATATTTACTGACATTAGGATGATATTTTCAGTTTATTTCCATATCAACTATTCACATTTGAAGCGAACCTGTTATGGAAATGTTTGATCATTGCCATTCATGTTTGGTATAAATTATTTAAATGATTAATATATAAGTCAAGATATTACTTTATATATACTGATATTAGAATTATATTTTAAATTTATTCCCATAAAAGAAAACTATTCACATTTAATGCGATCCAGTTTTGGAAAGGTTTGAACATTACTATTATTTTTTTACACGCTTTATATTAGCTTGACCTGTATCTGTATATCTATGTAACGGAATCATTCAACACGATTTTCATCCACTTAAAAACATTGTATAGACTTGAAACTTTGTATACTTGTAAAGAACCAATGACAATACAATAATTTCATAAGTTGTTTCTAAGATCCTGGCCAGGATCACCAGGACATCAAAAAAAATAAAGATTGGTATACGGTAATAGGTAGCGGACGTATCGACTTTTTAGCCCATCGCTGTAAGAAATTAATATTATATCCTCTGGTAGCTCAGTTGGTAGAGCGGTGGACTGTAGTGGTATAAATTCAGTAATCCATAGGTCGCTGGTTCAAATCCGGCCCGGAAGATTTTTTTAGAAGAGTAGGCTATTACTATTAGCTCATACTGCAGTAGTATCGAATTTAAAGATATTTATATTTTTATCTTATTTTGTAAAAAACTAAAACAACACGCTTTGTTAGAAAACCAAACTAAAAAATAAATAATAGTTTAAAAAACTAAAACAATACGCTTTATTAGAAAACCGAACTAAAACATGAAAAATAATTTTAATTTCCAACACGCTTGGGATAAAATTAACGTGATCAACAAAAAAATCATCCAACACATCTAGAATAAAACTAGAGTTATCTACTTACTTACTTCTGACCCAAGCCCTCTGGCGGCACTATGGTCCTGGGGTCGACTCAGCCTCTAACGGAAATGAGTACCAGGCGCTTGTTCTGGGGGTAAAGGCGGCCGTCACGCAGGGCTGACAACCCGGCTGACATAAAGTACCGATTGTCTAGAAAAAATGGGAGCCTTAACCTCCTACTACCCCAAGGGCCTCCGGGCCTGTTGTGGGATCACTTTACTTACTTACTTACTTACTTACTTACTTACTTACTTACTTACTTACTTACTGGCACTATCGAACCCGTAGGTTCATGGCCGCGCGGACAATCTACAAAAAAAAATTACCATCAAAAGCGTGGGGTGCTTTTTATTGTTTTTACGTTTTCTTCTTAGAGACTTTACTTTTACTAATAGCTGTTTATTATCAATTATATTAATTGATATAGAGCACCTCACGCTTTTGGCGGTAAAATTATTTTTTTTTGTAGATAACTCTTGTTTTATTCTAGATGTGTTGGAGATGATTTTTTTGTTGACCACATTAATTTTATCCCAAGCGTGTTGGAAATTAAAATTATTTTTCATTTTTTAGTTCGGTTTTCTAATAATGCGTGTTGTTTTAGTTTTTTAAAACTATTATGATCAACCAAAGATTAACAACTATAATAGATGCAATAATATCAGAAGAGCAAACAGGATTGAAGAAAGGAAGAAGCTGCACAGACAACGTATTCACTTTAAAACAAATCATAGAGAAGCGAAGAGAATTCAACTATGGATTACAGAAATTATATACCACTAGAGTGTACCGTTCTACCAACTGAGCTCTTACAACGATTGACTAAAAAGTCGACAAGTCCGCAACCTATTATACCAGTTTTAATTTTTTTATATTTTGTGATGATTCTGGCCAGGATTCTAGAAACAAAATATGAAATTATTGTATTGTCACGGGTCCTATACAAGTACACAAAGTTTCAAGTCAATCGAATGTTTCCAAGTGGGTGAAAATCGTGTTCAAAAATTCCGTTACATAGATACAAAGACACTTTTTTTTATTTTCTGATGATTCTGGCCATGATTTTAGAAAGAAAATATCAAATCATTGTATTGTCACGGGTCTTTTACAAGTATGCAAAGTTTCAAGTCGATCCAATGATTTTAAGTCTGTGAAAATCGCGTTAAAAGTTTCAGTTACATAGATACAGGTCAAGCTAATATAAAGCGTGTAAAAAAATACAACATGGAAATATCCTCACAAAAATAAAAAACAATGGCCTTCAAGGGTGCTCATCCAGTTCGGACAAAGATAATATTAGAAAATAAACCATTAGAACAAGTAGTAACATATAACTTCCTAGGTTGCGAAATATCATACACAGCAGAAACGGATATAAATAACAAAATAAATAAGTTTAATTATGTAACAGGAACACTAAAAATAACTTTGAAAAATAAAGCCAGGAAAGACTCTATAATGAAATTATACAAGACAATGGCAGTGCCTATTATTACTTATGAATCCGAAACATGGACAGTGACAACACAACAATCTGCCAGGATGCAAGCTGCTGAAATGAGATTCCTCAGACCAATAGCAGGATATCAAAGAACAGACAAAAAAACATAACACAGAAATAAGACAACTAAAAATAGAGGAATTAAACTCAACAATAGAGAATTACAGAACAAACTGGAAAGAACACTTGGTATGGATGACTGAGAATAGAATACCAAAAGCAGCATACAACTATTCACACGAGGAAGAAGAAGTTTGGGAAGACCAAGGAAAAGATGGAAAGAGCAGCAATTTGGAGCCGGAACAGGAAGTAAATAAGCCTAAACCGTGAAGAAGAAGAAGAAGAAGAAGATAACTATTATTTATTTTAAAATTAATATTTAGCTCAATATGTCCGATTGAGGGTCTTTCCACTTTTTCAGCGGTTGCCCATTTGCCAGCCGGCTGCTGGCCCTTCACATCCACATGTGTCAATCACATAGGTAGATGATCAACAGCCAGTGTAGGGTGACATGTGGTTAGCATGTCGAGTCCCACAGCCGTTATAGCTGGCTCCTCAACCTGGAGCCGCTACTTATTGTAGCTACCCAATTGCCTCACGATGCTGGGTGGGCACCGGTCCCATACTGGCCGAAATACCATGAGAAAATTTCTTCCCCCATGGAGACTCGAACCAGCGCAAGTCCCGTAGCTCTGCGCCAAGGCTTCCTACCTTAACCGCTCGGCTACGGCGCGGGACCTCAATATGTCGCTTTATATTTACTGGCATTAGGATTATATTTTTCAGTATATTTCCATATTAACTATTCACATTTGAAGCGAACCTGTTTTGGAAAGTTTTGATCATTGCTATTCATGTTTGGTATAAATTATTTAAATTATTAATATTTAGGTCAATATATTACTTTATATATACTGATATTAGAATTATACTTTTAATTTATTCCCATAAAAGAAAACTATTCACGTTTAATGCGATCCAGTTTTGGAAGGGTTTGAACATTACTTATTTTTTGTACACAGTCTATTTTTACACTACTTTACTCATGGTACTGTAGGTCTATACTATCATTTAGCCTAATTAAATTACTAAGTAGATAACTGTAAATGGAGAATTTTATCATGTATTATATCAAACAGAATGGAGGAAAGCAAATCCGTTTCCAACGTAGGTAATATTCTAGGTAATTAGAGAGTTAATCTCTTGAGTGTTATTTCCATAATATTTGTTTTGCGCAAACAATTAGAGTGTAGACTACATAAAATACAGTAAAAGCTCCTAATTCGCAGTTCCCATATTCGAGTTTTCATTATTCGCGGGTTAAAAAATTGCGACGCAGATTCCTTGTTCGCGGCTAAAAATGTATTTATTCACGGGCCCAGTCGTTATAATAGAAGGATTAGTATCCTATATTAATGCATTGACAAGTTTGTTTACTGCAGGCACGTGCCAAGCCGACTTTTACAAAGAGCGATTCAAACCAAAAGGACAAATTAATATCAAACTAAAGCAAACCTTACTGTCACTAAGCCTAAAGTTCGTTGTTAAAAGCCACCGCCGTCGTATTTCATGTCCCGCTATATATGTTATAAATGTTGCTCTCGCCACGATCGGTGTTTTATTGTCTCAATTTGTCATTCGTTGCAATAATTTTGATTGAATTACACGCGTCTCTTCTGCTTTGTTGCCAATTTATAATGTCGAGTAAAAGGAAAGAAAATTAGTTCCGAAGCGGAAAAAATTAATGTTGCTGCATAAAGTAAAAACAAATGCTTAACTGTTTACGCGTTGGCGAGTCGTTTGCATCTATATCATGCTGTTTCAATGTTAATGAATCAGCTGTTCGATTCATCAAGAAATCCGAAGACAAAATAAGGAATTCTATCGCTGAATTCACAGCTGAATATCAATCTGAATTGAAATACCTTTTAAAAGCGGCAAAACAAGAAAAAAGTACTAACTTCTTTAAGCCCTTGCCTAAGCCTGACAGCAATAATTAATATAAATTGTTCAAATTCTTTCATAGGCTACATGATTTTATTTTGTAACCTTGAAACGTATCCTCTATATAGGCCTACCCAAACAAATTACCATTCCATATTCGCGGTTTCTGTATTCGCAGGATATTTGCGGAACATATCCCCCGCGAATAAGGAGCTTTTACTGTATTTGATTTTTTTAAAGGGGGCATGCCGTAGCGTAGTGGTTAAGGCACTATTGTATAAGCAGGAAGGTTGAGGGTTCGAGTCCCGGTGGGGTCAGGATTATTTTTAAACTGACCCAAACCCTCTGGCGGCACCATGGCCCTGGGGTCGACTCAGCCTCTAACGGAAATGAGTACCAGACGCTTGTTCTGGGAGTAAAGATGGCCGTCAGGCAGGGCTGACAACCCGGCTGACATCAAGTGCCAATTGTCCAGAAAAAGTGGGAGCCTTAACCTACCACTACCCCAAGGGCCTCTCGAGGCCTGTCGTGGGATCACTTTACTTTTACATTTAACATCACACAAAAGGAGCTGATACGTACATGTGAGACTGGCTTGAAAACATGAATGTGATACAAGTATCAATGTATGAAGGGGTGGGGGTTGATGTGTTATCATTGAACCTCGTAGGTTTACATAATTATTATTGCGTCGGTCTTCGGCCCTAGTGGAATAGTAGTTACCATGCCAGCCACTGGTTCAATGGCTGGCGGGTTCAAACGCGGCCAGTACCTGTGGATTTTTCAGATCTGAATATGGGTCCTTTGGGAAGCGGACGTAAGCTCTGGGTCCCATGGCGTAAATTTACGGCATCTAAAAGAATCTGAAGCGTGAAAAAAAGAGATATCTTCGAAAAAATTTCGCCCCTTTCACGATAAAATTTGAAATGCGACACTAATTACCTCAGCTATTAAAAAACACTATTAAATAAAGTAAGAATCATTACATGTTTTGATATAAAGTATAGATAGAGATCTTCCACGATGTTCCGAGATCTATTTCCAGGTTAGCAAATAGGCCTATATATGAATTAAATGCAAACGGACAAATGAAGTAAATATAAAGTGCGAGAATTCAGCAAATGTAATGTTGAATTGTCGAGTGATTACTACCCTGTGCTATTATATAACTCATTTCGCATGGGAAACCATTCTTTCATGTATGACTTATTGAAAGGTCAACATTCATTTCAAGTCGCTATGCAAGTGACCTCTGGCATCAGTGACGGTTTTAACAATGAAACTACAAATACTAAATCCGCAATCCAACCGGTCTTTGCACAAATAATAATAAGTCTAAAATGACCAGGATTAGTGTTTAATTCGTAGTTTTTGGGGCCGATAAGCTGATTGGCGACAAGAAGATCGATATAAATAAATACTCAGGCAATGGCGAGTAAGCAGCTATATATGAGCCAACAGTTGACTATTACAAAGATAAATAGGCCTACCAATTAGATAGTAGGCCAATAACTGTCACAGGATTAATGATTGGGGCAAGAGGATTCTTAGCTACATTTTGGAATTTCTTAGATTTGGACAGATTGTATCTTTCGCTGCCATTAGATGATCAATTTCAATTTTAAGAAACCATCTTTACAAAATTTCTGCTTTACAGAATATACTTCAATTACAATTTGAAAATTTTTAATGTATTTACAAAATGTATTTCATCAATTTCGAAAATTAATTGTCTTTTTCACTTTGTCCTTGTAGTAATTCTCTAATGAGGAAAGTTTTATGTAATAAGTTATGTGGACCATGTTTGTGTATGTATATAGCCTATGTAGGACTATGTATTTTGTATTTTCTAGCAAAAGTCTGGAACGCCTGGATCAATTTCAATCAAATGTGTTACACGTATGACTGGAAAAGATGCTGTGTGAGATAAGGAATCCCTAGCACCCCTATAGAGGATAAGAGGGGATGTCATAAAAAAATCTAAAATAGCCAGTATCGCTGAGATGAATAATGACCGTCCTGATGTCATTTATTTGATTCCTATCACCTCTAGGAAGTGATGGAGTGGAATGGAGAAAAAATTAAATTTCCAAAATGCTGGAGGTTAGTGTGAAATCTACAGTTTTTATTGTCAATAAGTTGAAATGCGACAAGAAGATTAGGTTAGATAAATACCCAGATATAATCAGCTAGTTTTGGAATACAATTTATGCAAATTCATACCC
Source organism: Diploptera punctata (assembly GCA_030220185.1). Classification (NCBI taxonomy): domain Eukaryota; kingdom Metazoa; phylum Arthropoda; class Insecta; order Blattodea; family Blaberidae; genus Diploptera; species Diploptera punctata. The sequence goes on along the minus strand of JASPKZ010007471.1, from coordinate 131,560 downwards.
CAGTATCTAATATCAGTAGGCACACATTGATTTCCTTTTAATTTCGCAGGGGCGATCGTACAACTGGCTTAGCGTATTTGGTAGAACCAGGGTTTAAATATCCTTGTTCCAAATAAATTGACTCGTTTTCTTTAGTCGTCAAGAAAAATACTGAGTTGTTACCAGTGACCTTTCATCATTTTCACTATTTTGTAGTAAAGGAAGTTCGGGTTAAGTGGACCCTGTTAATATCTTTTTTAATTGGTGCTGCCCTGGAACAGAAAATATTTTAATTTCTTCCCCTCATCAACTTTGACGTGTTCAAGGCCAGTTTATTTTATTCTTTGTGCGAAAAAGGGTTTATTTGTGATATTTATGAAAACGACCATTTAAAAGTTTTACAAGCTAAGAATTAATTCTTATTTTCTGCTATTGAGTATTACAAATGTTGAAAAAAATTCCTAAATATATTATATTATGTAGATGCTATTCTAATAAACTAACGGGTTTGGGTTGATATTATGTGATATGGCTGCTGTATAAAGTAATTAAAGATAACAAAGGAATTCGGTTAACGTAGACCCTCCACGAGGCGCTTAAAGTTACCTGTGTCGACTTTACACGAATACGTATATTTTATCAATAAGAGTGCTATATGTAACAGCCATACACTTCATTAATTTTGTTTAATATCCTTGTAATTTTACCTAAACCTAAAGACCGTCGGTCTGCAGATGAATGACGTGTGAATGTTATAATCAACGATAATTTTTCAAAACATTAAATATCAATGCTTTTTAATTACGATCAGCCACAAATACTTTCAAATTAATTTGTGCCTGCTGTACAAATTAATAGAGTAAATGAACTTAAAATAGTCTAAAGGCTAGGACGACTCTAGGGTCCACTTTACCGGAATGTGAAGGTTAAAGTGGACCTTTCTTGTAATGTAGAAAAGTTTATAAATTATGAAGATGTTTCCATATTTGAATAAAATAATAGTGCTATTTCATAGTTATAAGACCAATGATAACCACTGTAATTAAACAAAATTCAAATTCCTTAATTAAAAGAAGAAAAAATAACAAATTCAAAATATGGGTCCAATTACTCGAAGTTCCTCTATCTTTAATAGGCTTAGATGTTAAAGCGTTTGTTCAAAATTGAAAGAATACATGATCCCACCCAAAGAAGCGCGGAAGTGAGATCAATAACACCGGTCCGGTAGTCGGCCCGTACGTGTACAGTAAGGTATCACTAACTCACTGTAAAACCGGATATTTATCCCCATATAATAATAATAAGGGTTTTTGTTTTGTTTATAATAATATTTATTTATATGAAGAATGGACATCAGATTGATTTATAGAATTCAAATTTTTTTATAAGTATATAAAAAAAAATAACTGGTCAATATAAACTGTTAATACAGTTAGATGTTTTTATAACTGATGCAGTATGTAAAATACTTCAAATATTCAAATTGATAATTTTTATAAAGAAATAAATGGGATTGGTGGAATTGGATAGAAGTTAGCTTGAAAATACTCCTTCCTTTTCTGTTGGACCAATCAGAACCTAGAGGTTATAACTGAAATAACAAGATGGCTACAATACTTGAAGATGGTCGGTCATGTTCAGCGACTGCTCCTTAAAGAATAAGGAAATAATTGTTTATTTTATTGATGTTGGTTGAAAGAAATAGTGTTAAAAGTATGAAAGATTATATAGTGATATAATAGTCATCCATCTTGGTGAAAAACAGTTTCTAAGTGAAAATAATGAATAATAATGACTGGATTGACCGTTAGCATTCGTCATCCATTAAATACATAAAATGGTAATCTTCTAGAAGTGAAAAATATCAACCTAAGCCGGAATCTTTTGGAACTTTTAAATTACAAGATTCATCTTGACCAAAGTGAGAGTTTTAAATAAACTAACTTATCGTTCAACTGTTAATAAAGTGTTGTTATTTGTGTAAGAAACTTTTCCTCATTCCCCTGAAGAGAGTTATTAGTGCCGTGGCAGATTTAAAGTGGTTTAAATTATATCACAAATCTTCAACTTCGGATATCTCACCGAGAAACCCAACTTTAAATGTCTCCACAACGAGGGGCATAAATTAAAAACACAGCTTCAAATGGCGCATCAACGAGGGCTCGAATGGGAATCGAACCAGGGACATGTAAACCTGAATCGAACCAAGGACCACGAGAATGAGGAAAGTAATAAAAATCTTCAAAAGTGAGTACAGTTAAAATTTATATGTGAAAAGTGAATTAGTGATAATAACAATTAATGCTTTTAAGAAATAAGAAAATATTAAAATACCCAACAATGGCCAATAACGAAAATATAACTTGTAAAACTGTTAATATTGAAAACGAACAAATTAGTGAAGGCCAAGAAAATTTAATTTTGTGTAACAATGAAAATAATCAAACTAATGATACACCTCCTTGGGTAGCATTATTAATAAATAAATTAGAGAAGAATAGTGCAGAATTAAAAGAAATTAGGAATGACAATTCAATTCTCAGTAGTAAATTAGAAGCTAATGTAACTAATCTTAGCAATAAATTAGAAAAGAACAGTGTAGAGTTAAGAGAAATTAAAACTGACAATTTAAACCTAATTTCCAATCTCAGTAAAGATATAAAGAAAGAAATTAAAGAAAATAACTTGAAACTAGATGAAAAATTAGAAAGCATTAGGTTAGAATGCAAACAAAACAATTCTAAACTGGAACAGAGAATAGTAAATGTAGCTAAAGACTGTGAAAATAAAATAGATATTTGTAAAAATGAGGTAGAAAAATGTAATGAAAAGATTGATGAAACTCATAATCAAATAGAAACATCTTTGATTGAGGTAAGGCAAAGTTGCCAAGATAAAATCGAAGAATTAGGAACTAAAGTCGAAGATAGACTAAAAATTTCCGAAGAAAGTGTTATCTTAGGTAATGAAGAACTTCAATCAAAGATAACAAATGAAGTAATTATTATAAAAGAACAAGTTGAAGGATGGATAACTAAGATTGTTGAACTTGAAAACAAATATGTGTCAAAAACTAGTGAAAAGGAGATTGAGGTTATGTCAGGACATTCTAGTAATGTTAATAATGATCCTCCTTCTAGTAGTAGTAGTAAAAATGTATGTAAAATTCCTGCTAATCTTTTAGGGGAAATTAACTTACCTAATTTTGGTGATACTGTAGGCCAAAGCCCTACTGATTTCATTAGGGAAATTGAAGAATACTTCGAAATCAAAGGAATAGAAGACAAGTTCAGAATGTTCTTCATAAGAAAAAGTTTAAAAGACAATGCAGAGTCTTGGTTTAAGATAGCTTGCCATGATTCAATGACTTATCAAACATTTAAAAATGCTTTCTTAGGTTACTACTGGGGACCAGAAAGACAAAACAAACTAAGGTTAGACCTAACTAGTGGAAAATTCTCCAACAATGGTAAACAAGGTTATCTTAATTATTTCTTGGAGAAGGCAAAAATGGCATCATTGTTACAGCCTCCAATAGATGAGAGAACTTTAATTTCTATGTTATCGCATCACTTCCCAGATGAGATTAGATATCATTTGATAGTAGCCAGACCACAAAATGTTTCTGAAATGTTAGAGTTGTTAGCTCTACTAGAGAATAAAAGAGAAGTAGATAAATGTAGTAAAAGAAATTTATTTGGGGAAGGGGCAGAGCCCTATAATAAGAAAGGTAATTTTGTAACTAAAAGAAATGATGAATATCATAATGAGAATAGAGAAAGAAGTTTCAAACAGGGCAACAATAATAATAGGTTTGTTCAAAATAGAAACAGCCCAAATAAAAATAGGATGACTAATAATTATAGTAACAATAACCAGAATGGATGGTTCAAACGTAATGAAAATAGGAATGACAGACAAATTAATTATATGGATGTTAACAGAGTAGGAGAAAATAGAAATAGGTATTGGACTTCTCCCTGTAGAGGTAAAAGAAGAAGGAATACCTATGGTAATGAAAATAAAGGGTATTTCCAACGACAACAAAATTGTCAAATTAATGAAACTAGTGATAGGACAGAGCAAAATAGAATAGACTCTGTAACTATTCACAACCAAAGTCAAGATATACCTAGTAATGAAAATGACCACGAAGTAAATCACAGGATACCTCGTGCTTTAAACGCATAGAAGGTACATTAAAGACTCCGCAATGTACCTCAATCGTTATGAACTTAGGGGTCCAAAATAGATGCTTTGATAGGTTTCAAAATTTAGAAATTGTACCAGCAAATATGAGAGGAGATAGTAAGTTATGTACCTCAAGACAGCGAGATAGCATAATATTGAATAATCATTTGAATATTTCTAAGAATCAGGATACTATGCCTGTTACTAATAAAGAATTAAATGTCATAGGACGACCACCCAAAATTAAAGTAAATATTTTTAACAATGATGTTACTTGCATAGCGGATAGTGGCTGCTCAAACACAACAATAGATCAGAAATTTTATAATTTCTTAGTCAACAAAGGGAATAAGATAATGACTGTAAGAATATGTGGAGTGTATTGTACTCTTGCGATAGGCAAGAAGAAACTGCCAATTAAGCTACAGTGCCTTCTAGATTTACATATCGGAGGATATTACTTCAGTGCAATATGTTTAATTTCTCCATACTTGTCTTGTGATATGTTAATAGGCTGCGACCTGTTGGAGCAATATAATGCCATAATAAATTTTGAGTGTAAGAATATTTCCTTGTATAATGAAGATAATGTGAGAGTCGTCATCCCATTTGATAATGAATATGAGGAGAATAAGAATCTAAGTAAGAAGGAGAGTGACATTGCTGAAGAACACATTTTTATAGAGAATATTGTTGTTCATGAGGAGAGGGAATTGGTGAATGGCCGTGGATGCCAAATGCAAGATAATATTGCAGTTAATTGTACTTCCGACAAAAGTGTCGAGGGCGAAGAAAGCCTTAATAATGAAAATGGTTGTGCTGACGATTATGTCGCATGTAAATGTTGTGATTTAGAATGTGTCTCTTGCAATACTGAGTATGATGAAATTCCTCTATTATATTGTGTGAGTGACGAACTTGAAAAAGACATCTGTGAAATGATAAAGGAAAAAGTTAAAGACACTCATGGCATAAACAATGAACAGAAAGGCATGTTGTATGACATCTTAATGAAAAATAAGAGTTCTTTTTCTTCGAAGCCAGGATTGTGCAACTGTTTTAAATATTCCTTTAAAGTGATGGAACATCCACCTATAAATATTAAAAGTAGACCCATCCCTATTGCCATCAGAGAGCAGGCAGATCAAATGATAGATGACATGTTAATGCAAGGAATAATACAGAAATCTGATTCTCCTTACGCCAACCATATTTGCTGGGTGCTAAAACCTAATGGCAAAATTCGCCTGTGTTTAGACAGTCGTAGGACTAATTCTTTCACTGTCCGGGATAATTATAGGCCCGAGACAATTGAAGCATCTATAGCAAATATGAAAACAGGTAGATTTATTAGTTCTATTGATTTAACTTCTTCATTTTGGCAGATAGAACTAGACCCCAAAGTTCGGCCCTATACAGCTTTTATACATAATGGAAAAGTATATGAATTTACCAGGTGTGCATTCGGTCTAAGAAATAGCGGAAGTGCGCTTCTTAGAGCCCTAGATATTGTACTATCTGATGATGTTAAAAGACATTGTACTATATATGTTGACGATGCAATTATTATTGATAATGTTTTTGAGAATCATATATCTCATATTGATTTAATGTTGTCTCAATTAAAGAATAGTGGAATGACAGTCAGCCTAGAAAAGTCTGTGTTTGTTAGGTCGGAGGTTCAATTCCTAGGATACAGGATCTCTAATAAAGGGATTACTCCTGACCCAGACAAGGTTCAAGGAATCTTAGAAATTCCTTCACCAAAGAACATAAAACAACTTCGTAGATTTTTAGGAATCTTAAATTACTATTCGAAGTTTGTCATCAACTATGCCTCAGCGGTTAGTAAGCTGAGAGGGCTGCTGAAGAAAGATAGTAAATGGAGATGGACAGAGGACCATCAATCTACTTTTGAATATGTTAAGAAGTTATTTGCAAATAGTATTTCACTACAGAGACCAAAAATGGACAGAGAATTCCATTTATACACAGACGCGAGTAAAACTGGCCTCGGTGCTGTTTTAACTCAATTTGACGATGATGGGCAACAGTATGTTGTGTCGACAGCTTCGCGCTCGACTACCATCATTGAAGGAAATTACACTGTTTCAGAGTTGGAGCTTACAGCAATATTTTATGCTCTAAATAAATTTAGAATTTATGTTTATAAAAACAAAGTTATTGTTCATAGTGACCACATTTCACTAAGTTTTATAAGTAAATGTAGATTATCCAATAATAAACTGAGTAGGATGATCATGGAAATAATTTCCTATGATATTGAAATAAAACACATAGAAGGAGAACAGAATGTGTTTGCTGACCTCCTGTCTAGATTGAAAAGTGTTGGGAAAATACCTGAAACTGTACATACTCCTAAACACGAAGTAGTAATGTTTAATGTAAAACTGTATAGAGACAAAGGATTTTCATTGTTGATGAAAAACATTGTTGAGCATCAAAAATCTGATATAGAGTTACAACGATTGAAGTATAGTGCGAGAGATATAAATAATGATGACAAAAATGGAATTGATTGTAATAAGAAAATCGGTATAAAGGATGACATTCTTTACAAATTACATGGGAGAAATGTGAAAAAATGGAAAGTTATAATTCCTAATAATATGGAAGTTCCACTATTTAGAACTTTTCATGTCGGCTTAAATCATGCAGGTTGTGAAAAATTAGCTCTCAACATAAGTGAATTTTTTTATGTTAAACATTTAGATAAAAAGTTGAGAAAGTTTACTTCTTCATGCATAACTTGTCAAAAAGCCAAATGTATGAACGTAAAATATGATATAGTTCCACAAAACATATTAAGGAACAAAGTAAATAGCTTAGTAGTAATGGATACTCATGGAGAAATGCCTACTACTCAATTTGGTTACAAGCATATTCTTGTATTATCTGATGTATTCTCAAAATTTGTAAAAATATATCCATTAAGAAGTGTAAATAGCAGAGCTTGCCTAGGTAAAATTGTGAGAGATTATTTACCTAATTATGGACCTATTGATGCACTACTTAGTGATAATGCTTCAGTGTTCTCAAGTCCTAAGTTTAAAGATAAACTTACTGCGATAGGAATTAAATTGTACCATTGTAGTAAATATCACCCAAAAAGTAATCCCTGTGAGAGAGTTAATAGGGAAATTACTACAAGTTTAAGAGTTTTGACCCATCATAAACATTCTGACTGGTTTAAACATATCAGCGTCATAGAGAATGTTATGAATCATTCAATTAATGTCAATACTGGGGAAGCACCCATATTCCTAATGACAGGTAAACAACCTGACAGGTTAATTGCTAATTTACCATTACCTATCATTGATAAAAGTCAAATCCCGGAGACATCCGAGGAAATATGTAAAAGAGTTATTGAAAGGTTAGAATGTCGCGCAGAAAAGCGCAACAATAAGGTTAAAAGACATAAAAGGAAGTGGAATCCCAAAGTTGGAGACAAAGTTCTCATAAGGGATATTTCATTATCCAATGCTTTAAAGAAACAATATCATAGGATGAACCTATTGTATAAAGGTCCCTATGAAATATTTAAAAATTTTAATGATACCACATACGAGTTAATAGAAATAGACACTAGAAAAGAAATTGGAAAATATTCCAAAGAACTTTTGAAACCATTTCAGACTCCTATTAATTAGTTGTAGCTGGTGACTTCAAATAGTTCAATGTGTATTTAAAATATTGTATGTAAATTTTGTAAAATTAATATTTCTATTTCATTATGTAACATGTATTTATTATAATTGTGATGTATTACATTGTATTGATTCTAATACAGATGAATCTTGTATAGAAAGAAACTTGATATTTGGGGAAAGTGATTTATTTTAATTTAGCCTCACACTTAGTTGTAGCTAAGATTAAAATAAATCAGGGGCAATTTAAAACCGGATATTTATCCCCATATAATAATAATAAGGGTTTTTGTTTTGTTTATAATAATATTTATTTATATGAAGAATGGACATCAGATTGATTTATAGAATTCAAATTTTTTTATAAGTATATAAAAAAAAATAACTGGTCAATATAAACTGTTAATACAGTTAGATGTTTTTATAACTGATGCAGTATGTAAAATACTTCAAATATTCAAATTGATAATTTTTATAAAGAAATAAATGGGATTGGTGGAATTGGATAGAAGTTAGCTTGAAAATACTCCTTCCTTTTCTGTTGGACCAATCAGACCATAGAGGTAATAACTAAAATAACAAGATGGCTACAATACTTGAAGATGGTCGGTCATGTTCAGCGACTGCTCCTTAAAGAATAAGGAAATAATTGTTTATTTTATTGATGTTGGTTGAAAGAAATAGTGTTAAAAGTATGAAAGATTATATAGTGATATAATAGTCATCCATCTTGGTGAAAAACAGTTTCTAAGTGAAAATAATGAATAATAATGACTGGATTGACCGTTAGCATTCGTCATCCATTAAATACATAAAATGGTAATCTTCTAGAAGTGAAAAATATCAACCTAAGCCGGAATCTTTTGGAACTTTTAAATTACAAGATTCATCTTGACCAAAGTGAGAGTTTTAAATAAACTAACTTATCGTTCAACTGTTAATAAAGTGTTGTTATTTGTGTAAGAAACTTTTCCTCATTCCCCTGAAGAGAGTTATTAGTGCCGTGGCAGATTTAAAGTGGTTTAAATTATATCACAAATCTTCAACTTCGAATATCTCACCGAGAAACCCAACTTTAAATGTCTCCACAACGAGGGGTATAAATTAAACACAACTTCAACTGGCACTATCGAATCCGTAGGTTCAAAAGCTCTCCATATATCCCTATCCTGAACTAATGTTTTTCAATCATCTCCTATATAATTTTACCTCTCTCATATCATGGTTAAGATTATTTTCCCACTTCATTCTTGGCCTATCTACTTGGCGCTTTCCTTCTGGTTTTTCTACAAGGGAGTTTCCATGTTCCTCTTTCGTTCCCCAATTATGTACATCTCCTGCCCATCGCAGTCTATGAGATTTAACTGTTGTTATTACATCTGGCTTCCCATACAGTAAACCAGATCATTGTTATGCAGCCTTCTCCATTCACCTGTCTGTTCGTCTTGGTCCAAACATTCTCTCAGATATTGGTAATATTTTCTTTTCCCCTAAGTAAGAATCAAAGTTTAACATCCATGTAAATGCCATCATTATTGAGAATAATTAAAATGTTCTGTAAAGTAGTGTTTTGTATTGGACAAAACTTCGAATATATGGGCATTTTATACGTTATGAATTTATAACGATGATACATCCATCAAGTTATTAAGCATACTTTTGAGAAAGTATAAAATGAAGTTAGATACAATATTGAAAATAATCATATAGGCTATTACTAATTATATAAAATGGAAGGTAATTTTTTATTATTCTCATCATGTTCAGACTTCTGTTAACATGTGATTTTAGTCATATTAATACAGTAACGTGCATAAATTCTTGAAAATTTAAATACTTTAATCGTGAATGAAATACTTAATTTGAATATAACCACAACAATTATTCAAAATGTATATGATTTTACTCAAATTGGTTAAATAGGTAAATTATATTATAAAAGTCTGACCTCGAGTTCACGTCCTGGGAGGTGATAAGCGCGTTTCAGGTTTCTTGTTGGACCTGCACATCGCCCTGATGTAATCAACCTGATGCGCATCAGCTTGATGTGTATCATCCTGACAAGTAGGCCTGTATCTGAAACGAGCGAGCTAGAGGGGCTCCAGAGATGCAACGCCAGGCCTAGCAAGTCGTGGTGGATGATGAAATGCTTTCAAAACACAAATAGGCCTCCGACATCAACAGAGTATAAACAAAGAAGGACCAGCAAAGAACATGGTATAAGACTTGAAACATAAAGTGTTGACAAATTAAACAGCACAGAACGTACAGAAGAATTGATAAAAATGATGAAAAGAAGAATAATACAAATCCTATGAATATGTGAGACAATGTAGATAGTTGGAGGCATATTAGGAATGGACCTTGAGAAAGGAGGACACGATAAGAGGATGATGATGATTATAATTAGAGTCCGGATGTTAGACACTTAAAAAAATTCAAAATAGGCAGGCAAAAAAGGCACTAAAAATCATTAATATAGGCACTAAAAATTTCAAAATAGGCTCTTACAAAAATTGACTAAAACATAAAATTTTACAGACTTACGTAGAGAATTTAAACATATGCTATCAATAGCATACGAAGATATCAAAGATGGTTTTGAAACTTGTTTTGCCTTTTTACAAAGAGCATACTTACGTTTTGCATTTCCAGTGTGTATGTGCTGCGAAACATGGCACTTATTCGCGCAATTCACAGAAATTTTACACACTTTGCAAAACAATGTCACTTGAGAATATTTCCACACCAAATTCTTTCACGAAATTGGTCAGCTTGTCTTTTACTGTTGTTCGTTCTTTAGGCATCGTGAAACAACTGTTCTAAAGGCAAAAAAAAAAAAAAAAAAAAAAGCCACATGCACTTGTCGCACAACTTTGTCTTTGAAGCACCTGTCTGTGAACGAGGACTACAGACTGAATTCAGTGTTATCAACATAAAAAATAATAGATATGTGTCATGAAGTTTGTCCATTTCAATTAATTTCATTGAAATACCAAGTTAATTTCGAGAAAAAATGGCAAATAAACATTTATAGGCATTGTAAGCTGAAATAGGCATTTATAGGCAAAATTAACTTAATGGAAAACAACTCTAGGGTCGTTGGTATGAACTTATATGAAGTCACTTTTACAATATCTATAATAATTAACTGTAGGCATTTTCCCTAACATCCGGTCTCTAATTATAATATAATTGCTCTAACTTATTAAATTATGAGTGTAAAACAAAATAAATTTTATATTAGGTTATAAACTCCTGGCGCGACAGACCTAGAAGGCCCTTAGCCTACCAGTCAGCTGTTGGCCTCACATCCACATGTGTCAATCACAGAGTTAGATCATCATCAGCCAGTGTAGGGGAGACATGTGGTCAGCATGTCGAGTCCCCTAGCCGTTATAGCTGGTTTTCTCAACCTGGAGCTGCTACTTAAAATGCCTAAATGCCTCACAATGCTGGATGGGCACCGGTCCCATACTAGCCGAAATACCACGAGAAAAATGTTTCCCCCATGGAGACTCGAACCAGTAGCTCTGCGCCAAGGCTTCCTGCCTTAACCACTCGGCTACGGCGCGGTACATATTAGGTTATAGTGATAGGGTTTTCTGGAAAATGTACCTAATTATACATCCTTTTTTTTTTTTGCACAATGACATTTCAAATTATGTAAAAGGTAAAAAGTAGCATTAACATTATGAAATTTAATAGGCCGTAGCGTAGTGGTTAAGGCACTAAGCTACAAACCGGAGGGTCGAGGGTTCAAGTCCCGTTGGGGTCGGGATTTTTAAACTGACCCAAACCCTCTGGCGGCACTATGGCCCTGGAGTCGACTCAGCCTCTAACGGAAATGAGTACCGGACGCTTGTTCTGGGGTAAAGACGGCCGTCACGCAGGGCTGACAACCCGGCTGACATAAAGTGCCGATTGTCTAGAAAAAGTGGGAGCCTTAACCTCCTACTACCCCAAGGGCCTCCGGACCTGTTGTGGGATCACTTTACTTTACTTTACTTAATATTCCATACCAGGGAGCATTATTTAGAGTAGGTAATGAATTTAATTATCACATAATGTCAAAAAGTGTAGATACTTACATCAAATAGTATGACTTTCAAGGTATAACCCAAGTTTCCAAATGTATACATTGTATGTCCTTAAAGGGATCCGGAATCTGTACCTGGTTAATGTTAAATCAAGAGGCCCTATCATTTTTTTCCGCCATGCAATGATTAGATTTCCTTCAGACTTTTAGAAGGTAATAACATGCCTGCTTGTCTATACTTTAACACAATAATTTCTCATATCTACTTGTGCTCACCTTACCACAGTGAAGTATTTATGCCAGCTTGTGCACTCTTCAGGAACTTACATTTTCTAATAAGAAATAAAACAATTGGTTCATCTCTTATGAATGGGAATAAGACACTTCCTATAAAATTTTTAGAACTAGTCTACTGACCAACTAACTCACTGGCACTATCGAACCTGTAGGTTCATGGCCGCAAGGACATAAACTCTCCACATATCACTATCCTGAGCTAATGTTTTCCAATCATCCTGTATATAATATACTTCCCACAAATCGGGGCTAATGTTATTCTCCAACTTCATTCTTGGTCTACCAACTGGGCGTTTTACTTCTGATTTTCCTACAAGAAGCTTCCATGCACCTCTCTCATTCCTCATTCGTGCCACATATCCTGCCCATCACAGTTTACGAGATTTAACTGTTCTTATTATATCTGGTTCCCTATAACGACCATGTAGATCAATGTAAAGCAGTCTTCTCCATTCACCTGTCTGATTATGACTCTTTGGTCCAAAAATTTCCTAAAAACTTTATACTCAAATACTAGTAATCTTCTTTCCTCTCTTAAAGTAAGAGTCCATGGTTCACATCCATTTAATATAAGTGGGAGAATAACAGTTTGATATATTTTCCAGTTTAACGTTTTTTAAAAGAGTTGGGACAACAAGTGTCCTTATAATGCGTTATAGCATGCATTTTCGCAATTGGGTTTATGTTTAATTTTTTATGCATCTCATCCTAGATATTTGAATTCAGCCACATCTTCAAAATTTCCCTCATTTGTCTTTAGTTGTCCATTTCCATTATATAATGTATTTCTGTGTGTGAACATATATTTATTTTTGTTGATGTTTACTTTCAGTCGCAATTTCCTAGTGTTACTCACTAGTCTCTCTATACGGCGCGTAAAATAATTCTGTCGGTATTTGCCCTGAAAGGTCAATAAATTTGTCTAAAATATATTGAGGTTTTGGAGTTTAGCTTCATTAAAGTGCTGGGAAGCGACTCTTTTACGAACTCGGGACATTTTACTGAGCCATAAATCGTCTTGGGCGAAGGCCTGAATAAGGAAGAGTACTCTACCCCATCCGATAGACAATATTAGTTGTTTACTATTATGAAGGATGGGTTATTGTTCTTCGACTCGATGAATCCCTCTAAAGTACAAATATATTTTTACCCCATTCCTTAACTTATGTTTGCATTATGTCTTTACCTACAAACTGTTTTGTTCCTTCATTGCCGGTAAAACCTTCCTAACATTCCCTCTACTTTCAGTATATAGTATTTGATAATTTTTATATTAATTAATTACGTTTTAATTAATATTAACAACTCTTAATGAATTCATCTATTTAATTCAGGCTCTATTTTGAATATAAACGACATATGTGAGATATTTTATTATGTTTGATTATAATCGTCTTCCATTTAAATATATTTATGTATTTTAAATCTATAATCTTTAGACCTATATTTCGAGCTTCAATAATATGCCTGCTCGTGCACACTTCAACACTAAGATTTCTCATGCCTGCTTGTGCACAATTTAATACAAGGGTTTATCTTATTTAGTGATCATTACTGGACTTGCAAATGAAATTTTAAAAAATAAAAAATTCTGGCTGGAAAAACAATTTTTCGGGTAATTTTTTTGGAAATTTTCTTTGTAGTTATATTTGCTATTAAAATGTGCTGTATGTTTCCAAAAAAAATATTATACTTATTTACATAATGAGATCTTATTCGGGCAGGTCTTCCATGTCAAAAATATGTTTGTGATCCATAGTTAAAATCTCTCTCCCGACAGTTTGTGTCACTGTATGGCCCGGCTGGCATGTGGCACGTAAAAGTGCCTATTAGATGAGAAGTTAAGTTGTGTTAATGGAATGGAACAAAGTGAGACCACATATATCAAAGATTCCTGTTCTAAGATAGAGTAAAATTTTTCATTAGGTGGCGAATAAAAATTGAATTGTTCTATAATGAATAGATTTTGAAAAAGATACACTTTATTATAAGTAATGCCGCGAGTGATTTCCTATATATCTAAATAATTTGGAAATCAAGAGTGGCATTTGTTAGGATTATTTAACGAATAAAATTAAGCTGTTTACTCACAAATTATTATTTAAATACAGTTATTTTAAAATATTTATATATTTACTGTAAACGGCAATGTTTGAAAACAAATGAGATATATTTGGTAATGTTTCATTTGTTCATCACTGCAACTTAATCATATTGCCAAATAGGATCGCAATATTGTAAGAATGCACCCTAGTGGAAAAAAATAACACATTAAACTGTATATTATAACTAATATTATAGGTTATTAATTAATTTTTTTCGGAAACAAGTAAAATCAGTATTTAAAAACACAATTATTGAACACACAATTATCAAATGTGTAGGTCGAAGGAATTTGTTCATTATTTGCTATATTCAACGTATTTGTTAGAGCAAAATAATGTTCTGAACTGTTCAGAATATTAAAAAGGAGGAGCTTTCTTTTTTGGTAATCAAATTTCGATAATTTTTTAGGTGAAACACGACTATGATTGGTTGTAAAACAAAATTCATTGAAACGTGATTGGTCATTGATTCCCACTTGTGGCATGAGTTAAATAGTCAGTTTTATATAACAATAGCGATATAGGGCAATGGGGCCCCATAAGATACCAGCTGGGGAGATTGTAAATGCACTTTTTTTATTGTCACACTCGAGATTGCAAGAAATATATTATGCCATCATGATTCAAAACTAATTAAAATGTTGAAATGTAATAAATGAATTGGATGGGGACCCTCTCTGTCTACACCACTGACATGTTAAGGCGATGAGTCGGGTTGTTGAACCTGTAGAATAATGAACTTTTAATTTTATTCTAGAACTCTGGGAATAGTCGAGAGTTCGGTTTTGTTGTAATTATCATTGTGGTGGTGAATGTCGGTTTCCGGTCTGTACTCCAGCTACAAGAGCGATAGAGCGTGAAGGACGGTCAGGTCACCTGCTAAATTAATAATTATTATTTTAACAATACACGTGGCATTTTATATAATACACAATATAACATTTTAAAATAATAAATATAGACATTATTTTCCTTTTAGGAAATCCCGAAGGAACCTTTGAGGTTGTTCTGTAGAAAAGACCTTTAAAAAATGATTACAGATCTTCTATTTATCTATCTAGTACACACCGAAAAGATCATGAAAAATGTATATATACCGGTATATATACAGGGTGTAACAGGACCTCACCGACAAAATGATAGGGAGGATGGGCCATGCAGAGAGGATAATTTTTTTGTGAAGGAACATATAATCGCAAACACGTCGTTTATGAGTTATGCGCAGATGAAGCTGTTCAACAGTAAGGGTCGGAATTGAAACAATTGTACAAATATCATTTTATTGAAGAAGACAAGTTTTTACAATAACTGTTCAAACAGTCAACCCTGTGCATGTTTGATATCGCCGCAGCAACGATCGGCCAGCACGGCCGAGCATGGCAGGATTCATTTTGACGTCATCAAAACACTTATTGTTTTAACACTTATTGTAAAAACATGTATTTTTCAATAAAATGATACTGTACAACTGTTTGTATTCAATTCCGACCCTTGCGGGCTAACACTTTCATCTGCGCATAACTCATAAATGACGTGTTTGCGACTATATGTTCCTTCACAAAGAATGATCCTCTCAGCATGGCCTATCATCCCTATTTTTTGTCGGTGAGGTCCTGTTACACCCTTCATATGTCCCTCGACGTAGCCGAGTGATTAAGGAAAGATGCCGTGGCTCAGAGCTAAGGAACTTGCGCTGGTTCGAGTCCCCAGGAGGAAGAAACTTTCTCATGGAATTTCGGCCAGGATGGGACCAGTGCCCATCCAGCATCGTTAGGCATTTGGGTAGTTAAAATAAGTAGCGACTCCAGGGTGAGGAGACTAGCTATAATGGCTGGGGACCCGATATGCTGACCATATGTCACCCCTACACTGGCTTATGCTCGTCTTACCTCTGTGATTAACACATGTGGACTTGAGCCCAGCAGCCGGCTGGTAGGCCAATGTCCTTATAGGACTATCGCGCTTGGAGTTAAATATAAATATTCGTACATATTAATTAACGCTCTAACTGCTGCAATTTTTGTTTCATCGAAACCAAACATGGCACATAGCATTTAATTAAAACGTAAGATCGAGTTCGTTAATTAGCAATTCGGAACATTAGGTGTAGGAGTTTGCCAGAAACTGAAACTAAAAAAAAAATTTCTAGCGGTCGCGATATTTTATGATTCACAATGAAATTCAGTATTTGCTATTAAAATAAACTGAAGCAGTAATTATCAAAAAGTCACCGAAACTTGATTGTTAGAAAGGGGGTTTAGTTGAAACCCGAAATTAAAAACTGATTCTAGGAACCGCCATGTGTGATTTTAAGTAATGTATACCACACAATTAAAAACCCTTAAATTGGCAATGTATCCTATAGGACTAAGGTAAATTAGTTTAATTTATTTAGTATTTGAAATATAATAATGGAAAAATTAATCTGCAAATATTATTTTATTAATGTGTCAAATTATACAAAAATATGCAAATAAGTAATAACTTTAAAAATAATAGCTTTATTTAACCTGGCAGAATTAAGACCTTAAGGCATTGTCTACTACTCAACCATATGAAACAATACAAACATTATTCTTACATCTGAATTAGAATAAACGTAAATATACATGGCACGTCTACAATATAATTATTACTTACAAATATTTTGATTCAACCTAGAGTTAACGATTGAAATATAAAATGTACAAGATAAAAAAAGTCAGATAAAAAACTATTAATGACACAGAATAAATTTAGTTGTCGAGAAAAATCAATTATTTAACAGCATGTATTTGTATAAGCGTGACTTTAAAGTGCCAAGTGTGCGGCAACCCCTGATATCTTGAGGAAGGAAATTTCAGAAGCGGACAGAAGTTACTGTGAAAGAAGTAGAATAAGAGGAATTGCAATGAAGAGGGATTGTTAACAGACTGTTATCTTGTGACCTAGTGTCAATATTGTGGTAAGAAGATAACTTCTCAAATCTGGACGCCAGGTAACTAGGTGTGTAGAAATTCAGAAGCTTGAAAAGAAGTGAAAGAGAGTGCAATTTACGTCTGTTAGTAAGATGGAGCGAAGAGAGATTATTAAAGTGTTCGGAAATATGATCATAACGGCGGATATTGAAAAATGAATCGAACGCAAGCATTATGAACACGTTGCAGTCTCTGCGACAAGTCATAGTTTAGAATAACATCACAATAATCGAAGTGTGATAACACAAGATTCTGCACGAGGTAATACACGATTTTATTTCTCTGCATTCCGAGACTTTTAAAAACCTGGCATCAGAATTTTGATTTCCCCAATTTAACAACAATATATGTATATATACCGCAAACTCACAAACTGCGACCATAAAATCGACTTCCTGAGGAATTCGCTTAGTTTACGCAGTTCCTGCGTGACGGACTTTTGTTAACTTTATTATTTAAGTCGCATTCTGTTTATAAACATGTAATTCCTTATTTTCAATCAGTTTGAGGAAATTCCATATCATATTCTTGAATATTGGTAGTAGAGAGAATAATTATATAATATAATTTTGTTATTTTGGTGTGAGTGAAAATCAGACAACGGCTATCGCTTATGAGAGGAACAAATGCTAAAGATGATTCTGTAAAATTTGAATTAAAAAACTTGAAAAATGATGAAATGCGGAAAGAATACCAAATCAAAATTGCTAATAGATTTGAAGTACTGGAATCTTCCGATGACAATGTGGCAAACGAAGAAGAAACTGATATAAATAAAGAATGGGAGGCTATAAGAGATACTCTTAAATTGTCAGCATCAGAAAGTGTTGGTTGTTTAAAAAAGAGGCAAAACAAGAAATGGTTTGATGAGGAATGTGCCGACATTGTAAAGAAAAGAAAGCTAGCAAAAATGAAATGGTTACACGAGCCAAATGAGGTAAATTTAGAGCAATTGGGTAGTGTTAGACGGGAAACCACCAAGTTACTAAAGAGTAAAAAGAGGGAATATTTGAGAGAGAAGATTAATGATCTTGGAATGAATGCGAAAAATAGGAACATTAGAGAATTATATCAGGGAATTAGTATAGAGAAGAAAGGGTTTCAGGCTAGAACAAACATAATTCGGAATGAAAATGGGGATATGATTGCAGATTCTAGGAGTATATTAAATAGATGGAAAAGTTAATTTAATCAGCTATTAAATGTACATACAGAACAGGACATTGAGGAGGATAATTTACATACAGCAGAAATGCTAGTCGCAGAGCCAAGTGCATTAGAGGTTGAAATGACAATTGAAAAATTGAAGATGTATAAAGCATCAGGTTGAGATGAGATCCCAGCAGAACTGATAAAATCAGGGGGAGAAAAATTAATGGACAAGATACGCTGGTTGCTTAGTATGATTTGGGAAAAAGAAGCTCTTCCAGATGAATGGAAGGAATCAATTATCGTACCAATTTATAAGAAAGGAGATAAAACTGATTGCAACAACTACAGGGGCATCTCATTACTTTCAACTTCGTACAATATTCTAACAAATATATTAGTAAGCAGACTTACTCCCTATATTGATGATATTCTAGGAGATCATCAATGTGCATTTAGAAGAAACAGGTCTACAACAGATCAGGTTTTTAGTACTGTATAAGACAGATTTTAGAAAAGAAATGGGAATATAATGGTACTGTACATCAACTATATGTAGACTTCAAAAAAAGCATATGATTCAATTAAGAGGGAGAAGTTATATAGTATCCTGCTGGAGTTCGGAATTCCTAAAAAGTTAGTTAGACTTATACGAATGTGTCTAAATGGCTCAAAGAGTAGGGTGCGTGTAGGCAAACAGTTTTCAGACACTTTTGAAATCCGGAATGGGTTGAAGCAAGGAGATGCACTATCTCCTCTACTATTTAATTTTGTACTAGAGCATGCCATTAAATCTTTAGAGAATGAGGAAGGCTTACAACTGAATGGTATTAATAAGCTGTTAGTTTATGCTGATGATGTAGTACTACTGGCCGATAGCGAGGAAATACTAAAGGCCAACACGCACACACTATTGAGTAACACTAAGAAATTAGGACTGGAAGTAAATATCAGTAAAACTAAATATATGGTCACACGTAGAAATTCAGTATATAATGGAAATGGACAGCTAATGACAAATGAGGGAAATTTTGAGGAAGTGGCTGAATTCAAATACCTAGGAACAATAATCACAAATAGGAATGAGATGCACAAAGAAATGAAACATAGACTCAATTCTGGAAATGCATGCTATTATGCAATGAAGAGATTTTTGATGTCCCAACTCCTCTCAAGAAACGTTAAGCTGAAAATATATAAAACTATTATTCTACCAGTTATATTATATGGGTGTGAAACATGGACTCTTACTTTAAGGGAGGAAAGGAGATTACGAGTATTTGAGAATAAAGTTCTTAGGAAAATTTTTGGACCAAAGAGAGATGAAGAGACAGGTGAATGGAGAAGACTACATAACAATGAACTACATGGTCTTTATAGGAAGCCATATATAATCACAACATTTAAGTCTCGTAGACTGCGATGGGCAGGACATGTTGCACGTATGGGGAATGAAAGACGTGCATGGAAGCTTCTTGTAAGAAAGCCAGAGGGAAAACGCCCAGTTGGTAGACCAAGAATGAGGTGGGAGAATAACATTAACTATGATTTGAGGGAAGTAGATTATACAGGGAATGATTGGAAAGCATTAGCTCAGGATAGGGATGTATGGAGAGCTTATGTCCGTGCGGCCATGAACCTACGGGTTCGATAGTGCCAGTGAGTAAGTAAGTAAGTAATTTTGTTATTTTATAGTAATTTTAAATATAATGGTGATATAATTATTTTACTGAAGTTATAGCTATTAGTTCTCTAGAGACACCTTTCGGAATACTCTGTCGGTACCACGGTGTGATGAACAAGGACTTTAATTTGAATGAGAGGTAGGCCTAAATTCTGTTCACGCTCCAACGAATATTATGGCAGCTGGACTATTTAAATCTGTCGGAAATCCACGCAATCTCTCTTAACAGATTCTTAAGGTACGTACACACCTGCGCGCCGCACCATGTTCGTCAGATTTGGACGGGGTTTTAAGGTGCGCGCGAACAGCGCGCGCGCCGCGCGCGCGTCTCTCACCACGATCCACTCATTGTCGGTTTTTTCCACGAACACTTTGATGGTTCGCTGTTTATATTTGGACGGGTACCTGAGAGGTTCGTTGTTTTCGGTGCGCACCTATTATTTGAGTATGGAGTGGTAAGAGGAAAACATGTTAAAACTTATTGATATTTATAGAAGCAAGCAATTATTGTGGGATCCTCAACATAAGGATCATTTTTAAAAATCATTGAAAGGAGATGCCTGTTTTTTTCAATGTTATGTGTTTTTTTTTTCGTGTGTGCTGTAATTGTATGAATAAATTAAAATTATTTAGAAAACATTATTTATTTAAGACGTTCATTTCATAATATTATGTATGAAGTATCACAAAACAATACAATATATAAACACATTTATTACTAATTATTTATTTATTTCTTCAAAGACTCCAAAGAGCAAGATTGCTCATGTTAAGGGGCAATATACAAAAAATAATAGCCATAAAACAATTAACAATAAAAACAAGAAAACAAATTCAGGCATAAGTTTAAGTAATACAAACTACTATAGATGCACAATATATATATACACATATAAATACAATATTTAAACAGGATAATATTAATAATAATAAAATTAACAAAATTAACTAAGAAAGCAATGAGAAAAAATTTTTAATACAATTATAAAAATGTTCAACATTCGTGAAATGTTGATATTCAATAGGTAAGTTATTGTAATGGTTGATTAATGGATAACGAATCCCTTTATACCTTTTTTTTTTTTTTTTGAGAAACTAGTATCTTTGTGCAATAAAGTACCTCTAGTATAATAATCACGTACAAACATTTTCTTCCTACAACTCTTAAAAGAATTTTAATCCAAACTTTAGTGATGCCGCATTTTGACTACTGTGACGTTCTACTAACTGACATAAGTGACGGATTGTCGGACAAACTGCAGCGTGTCCATAATATGTGTATCAGATTCATATTTAATGTTCGAAAATACGATCACATTTCTCCATTATTCCACGAATTGTCATGGCTACATCTAAAAGAGAGAAGAAAATCGCACTGTCTAATTCTCCTATTTAAGATCCTACATACCTCGATTCCCAATTATTTATCATCCCGTTTCCAGTATCTATCCTCAAACCATAACTTAAACACAAGATCACAATATAGTCTCTTACTTAATATACCGTAACATAGGTCATCACATCACTCCATGTCATATACCATCTCCACTTCTCGCAACTGGAATTCCCTACCACAAGAAATAAGGGGCTGCCGGACATTGGCACCTTTTAAAAGAAATCTAAATTTATATTTGCTCTAAACTCGACTTCATTATTATCCAGTGTAAGATATATATATATATATATATATTAATTGGTGTTTCCCGTATAATGTATCATATTTATATTATTATTATTATTATTATTATTACTATTATTATTATTATTATCGTATCATTATTGTTATTACCCTATGAAATGTTGTTTGTACATGACATTTACATTGCTACATTTATTGTATCTTTAACTGTTTATAATTAGTACAGTGTATATCTATATTTGTCGAATATTTATTTGTATTTGTGCTGGTTGAGTGGAAGAGAGGGCCTTATGGCCTTAACTCTGCCAGAATAAATAAAGTATTATTATTATTATTATTATTATTATATTATTATTATTATTATTATTATTATTATTATTATTATCTTTATTAAAAATTAAGGCCATGTTATGGTGAGATAGATTCTTAATAATTTTAAACATATATATACAAATCATTTATTTTTAAATTCCTTTAATGCTATAATATTTGAAAAAGTATAAATAAAGTTATAAGATGTAATAAGTAATAAGCGTGACCAGACGTCCCGATTTTGGCGGGACAGTCCCGATTTTTAACAATTTGTCCCGCGTCCCGCGGCATTTTAAAAAAAAGTCCCTATTTTTTGGGAAAGAATGCAAGACTAGCGGGAGAACGGAAAGGGAATACACGGTTTTCGCCGCCCATGTAGCTATTTCACCAGGATATGAGTTTTATATTATTTTTGTTAAATTTGTAATGTTAAACTTTAATAATAACAAATCATTGTTGAGAACTGCTTATCAAAGTTAACATTGTTGATTCGACCACCATTGTTTGGTAAATAAAGTGCGGACAAAAAAAATCGCAATTGAGTGTTGAGACTTCGAAAGTTATTTTATGTGAAGTATAATTTAACAAATTCTTGTGAAAAAATTCATGACCTTTTAAACAACGACAGCAATCTACTTTAAAAAATCACTCAAATGAGAAATATGCCAAAGAATAAAATAATACTGGTACTATACATAATTCTGTAATGTATTACATTTGTAAATTATACTTATGTTGATATTATTTTTGCGTTCTATAAAATTTTTGTTGCTCCATAGAGTATCTTTACATTTTATAATCAAATAAGACCAACATATTTTTTCATATTTCATAATATTTTGGCGAAATGTTCATATTTTAGTAAACATTTAATATTCCTTCATATTCTTCAATTTTTTTAAAATAAAATTTCAATAACGTCCCGCGCCGTAGCCGAGCGGTTAAGGTAGGAAGCCTTGGTGCAGAGCTACGGGACTTGCGCTGGTTCGAGTCTCCATAGGGGAAGAAATTTTCTCATGGTATTTCGGCCAGTATGGGACCGGTGCCCACCCAGCATCGTGAGGCAATTTGGTAGCTACCAATAAGTAGCGGCTCCAGGTTGAGGAACCAGCTATAACGGCTGGGGGACTCGACATGCTAACCACATGTCACCCCTACACTGGCTGTAGATCATCTACCTCTGTGATTGACACATGTGGATGTGAAGGGCCAGCAGCCGGCTGGTAAAAGGGCAACCGCTGAAAAGTGGAAAGACCCTCAATCGGAAATTTCAATAACTGATTAAAAACATGTTTGAAGTGATTGTAGAGACATGGTTGGTTACACCTGCTCTGCAAAATGTCTACTGAAGGTTTGTGGGTTTCCTATGGATCGCAGGAGGTTCGTTGAAATTAATCATTTCGACGAACATAACACGCGCCGTACGCGCGCGGCGCGCGCGCCGTTCGTGTTCGCGGCGCGCATATGTGTACGTACCTTTACACAGCGGCGTGGGTACTACACTCAGATTCAATCCAGGAAGTTACTGTGTGTTTGAACTGGGTTGCCATTTCAACAGTATTTTCTTGAGAGAAACCCATGTATAAAACTGAAGATTGCAACACAGCAGGTACATAGTTGTAAGTTGTAAACCTTCCAAGCCACCCCTCTTAAAGCAAAAAAACAGTTACCACTTGTCACTGAGCTCGTGCGGATCTGTACTATCCCGTGTGAAAGTGTCGACTCTCATATTTACTATAAAACTAGTTTGCATGCCATAAAATAAAAACTATGTTTTTTAAATGTATAGTGCATAGATTTGGAAAAAGTACTGCTAACCTTGCCCCTCCACCCTCCCTAAACAAACAAATACCGTTATTATGAGTCTGGCAACATCGACCCTTTGTACGTAGGGGGACACTGGCGTAGCCCATATGGTCTGTAGTAACTTCCTGGGTTGAATTAGAGTGTAGCACTATATTTAATTACACACTTAAACACCACTTAAATGCCGATTGATTGAGGGTCTTCCACTTTTTCAGCAGTTGCCCTTTTACCAGCCGGCTGCTGGCCCTTCACATCCACATGTGTCAATCACAGATCAACAGCCAGTGTAGGGGTAACATGTGGTTAGCATGTCGAGTCCCCCAGCCGTTATAGCTGGTTCCTCAACCTGGAGCCACTACTTATTGTAGCTACCCAATTGCCTCACGATGCTGGGTGGGCACCGATCCCATACTGGCCGAAATACCATGAGAAAATTTCTTCCCCCAGGGAGACTCGAACCAGCGCAAGTCCCGTAGCTCTGCGCCAAGGTTTCCTACCTTAACCGCTCGGCTACGGCGCGGGACACTTAAATGCAATATGGTAAATAATTATAAAATGATATATTAAAAATATTTAGCCACGGAATTTAATTATCTTTAATTCATTTTAGTCCTAGATTTGGAAAAAAAAATGGTACTATTTCCTGTCATGACCACTCTGGTTACAACAGTTATTCTATGAACCAGCGATAACCACAGTAATAACCAGCGATAACCACATTAATAACCTGCGATAACCACACTAATAACCAGCGATAAACCCACGGCTCTGTCGATAACACAGCATCTCCGTCGATAATAACTGATTTGTGTTCGAAATTAACAAACAAATGTGCATATTTAACCGCATAAGAAAAAAGGCGTTTCATGGGATTCACCTAGGTTAGAGAAATTGAATTAGGTTAGGTTATCTTATAGGTTCGTTTAAATACGTAAAAAAAGACCTCTTCTATGGATTTTCAAAATGGCCGACGCTTACAACTTAAAAGCACATTTTCACTCGTAAATTTTACATTACATTAACATACTTTACGACAGTAATTTTCCGGAGATAAATGTTACAAATATCACTTAGTAAAGGGATAAATTGCAATAAAAGTCTGAAGTTACGTAAGTAAATGTCTGGTTATGTACAACCAGAGGTGTCTTACACTACTCATAGTCCTTGATAGATCTATGATCATATGATTTTATTGTTGCGAAGTAGATGACTATACTGACGATTACTTAATTTTAATGCATTTTATTTACGATTATTATCAGGTCGAGTCCACTGCTGTGGTCTCGAAGTAACGTGCTGCCTTGTCACAAAACGGGCCCGGGTTCGAACCCCGGTCGGGACAAGTTTCCTGATTGAGTTTTTTTCGGGGTTTTTTCCTCACATGTTAAACAAATGTCAGAAAACTTTGAGACCCAAACGATCCGCGAACACCATCTGGCCATCATTAGCATATTTACTTCATTAAAGGTAAATTTAGGATTAAGGCCTATTCTGGCGCATCAATGCCACCATCTTAATACATCATATCATTAGGACAGCGAGATTCCGCCTTCCAGGTACGTAATCTCAGAAGTGGTTTGCAGTACTCTAATACAGGAGAGAAAACTAGAAATGTCGAAAGTTACAACTTGTTACTTAAAAAAAATATATCAGGTCGATGACTTTTTATGAAAGTTGTGATCCGAATTCTCTGGCATTATAAATTAATAAGGAAAACCACGAAAAGCCTCTGATACCCCTATGGGAAAAGCGTAGAAGTTGTGCACAGAATAAGTTCTATATAGGCTACGCTCTTCGCGATTGTGTCATATAAAATGTATGAGGTAATTCTGATGATGAACTTTTAACAATACCACAAATATTATTAGTCCAAGAAAAAAAAAAAAAAAACAAGCCGCCCGTCAATGCGATCACTGTCGCTATAATACCATGACTTCTAAATTTCCATTTGAAGACTGCTTAACGTATAGCTAGCTACATTTACAACCTAAAGATTTTTAAAAAATCGGCCGCGGTGGACTAGTGGTTATGCTCCTTGCCTCTGGTCTCGAGGGTTGCGGGTTTAAACCCGGCCGTGGTCGATGGATTTTTTAGGGCGAAAAAATCCAAGGAGCAAGTCCTCCGGGAGGGACTTTAAGCCGTGGTCCCGAGTCTGAAGATTTTCAGGCTCGTAAAAGATCCTTAAGCCTGAATGAAAGGCCTCTAAGCAAAATTTGCCGAATTTTACCGTCCTAGTACTACCTTGGTTTCCTAGATGTCAGTATGAGGTGGAACGCTGACCATGGACCACTCAAATGACATCTATACGAGAACAAGTGTAACTAAATTAGTATGGTTCAAATTCTTCCCTGTAGGGGAAGAGCGCCTAAATCTCTGTTAAGGTAAACATGTGCTTACAAGAAGAAGATTAAAAAAAAACATTTAAGAACACGAGCTTGTAAGAGGATTTTTAAATTTCGATCAAAACAACTGGTTCCGGGGTTGAACTAATCAGTCATCTAGGAGACCTTCCATGTCATTGTGTGGCGAAAGAAACTATGACTGTATTTTAACTCTGTTCAAATAGGCTCTACATAAGTTTTTGATCATACAAACGACATGAAAGACCTTCCGAATGAGTCATGAGTTCAATACCGCAGAGACAACGACAAGGTTTAAGATAACACCTTAAACGACCACAGTAAACAAGGCAAAATGATGTGGGTGACTATGACGATCAGATGGTGTTTGGGAAATTTTTTGGCCTTCATTTTGGAATTATTGGAAAACATTAGCTTAGGATAGGGATGTATGGAGAGTTTTATATGTCCACCCGGCCATGAATCTACGGGTAATTTAGTTAGTCATTTTCCAGACTTTGCAGACGAGAAAAACCCCGAAAAAATCTCACCCAGGAAAATTGATCCCACCCTGGAATCGAACACGGGACCGCACCGTCCGAGGTATCGATATTAAATTTAGAACATGGAGATTGCATTTATCATATACCTATAGGCCTACATAGTAAAATAATTACCAACAAATGTATCTTTATAAATAAAAATATAAATGTTCGTTTGTACAAAATCTTAAATACGGCGAGTGTTTAGCGCTGTTATTTCATAAAAACATTATGTGCACAATTTCACCTGAAACAAACATTTAAAAATCGCTCTAACGGTCACAAGTTTCGATGTTTCACAACGAAACTCAGGATATGCCTGTGCTATTGAAATAAACTGAGGTAGGTTTTGTAAAAACTAAGTAAAATCCGGCCATTAGAAGTGGGGATTTACCTGAAATCCGCATTAAAAAAAAATACTCTGAAAACCGCCATAATTGGTATATTTCATTTTCAGACGCACAGGGTATCTATTAAAAAATAATTGAAATGTAAAATTTTAATTATTATTTTATTTTTACTTATTAAACACAAAATAATAAACTTATTCAATTTATTTAGGCGTAGCAGCCGGGTAGCTATTAGCTAGTAATTTGTTTTTTTCAGATCCCATTCGTTCAGTTTTTATATATATGACATGATAAGAAAAATAAATGCCTGGACGGGATTCGAACCCGGAACTCTGGGTCGGTACCCCAGAGTGATATCCATTACATTACCAGGCGAATCTAATTCAAACACTTATTTTTCTTATATATGTATTATATTCTCCATTATTACTAGATGTCGCGATAACTCGGTCTTCACTGCCATCTAGTAGGTGACTATAACAAGTAAGCAAATTAAAGAGAATATTTTTACTTTATAGCAGTACACACACTCTACAACAAGTAAAACAACAGCGCGTGATTTTATCATAACGCTAATCAGAGTTTGTAAGTAGAAGAATTTTGTTTTCATTCAACGGATACTCAATACTTAGGATATTGATAGGATCTACAAGAGCGATGTCAAATAAAATATGCTGAAACCTACTTGTTTCGTTCACAGGGTTGTTAATTTAGGTAGGTTGATTACCACATCTCTAATCCCCCCTTATGTTTATTCAAATCGAGAGTGGAATAGTGCGGGACTTGTAATAACAACATTTTCCAACATGTTTTATCGAAAGAAAACATTCTAATAATCATTATACTTGAACTGTTAAGAAAAACTCCAAAATTATTTTCATCATCTAATTATCTCCAGGTCATCAACTCAAGTTAATTCTTTACTTAGTTAATTTTTATAATCATCAATTCAAGGTTTTGGCGATCCGCCTGTTTCGAATTCACGATGATTCCTTCTATCTCATTCTAGGTCTTTCTACATCCCTTAATCCCTTTGGTTTATAATTATATGCTACCTTAGGCAATCTTGTTTCTTCCATTCACTGATTATGCTCTTCCAAGCCGACGCGGTGTTGTTGAATTCTATTATTTATTGAATATATTTCTAATTCTCTTCTTATTTCTTCATTTCTTATGTGGTCCAATTTTGTGCATCCTTTGGTCCTTCTTATTTTTATAATATCTATACGTATTTAGCCTATATAAATATTATACTATTTATATTGTATGTTATATCATTTATTATTTTTTGTTACACAAATGTATGGCAGGTATCATTATTGAACTTAGAGAAAATAGCAAACGCTTTCTATGCCTTATCCGCTCTTAGAGTGATAAACAAACGCCAATTGTATCCTTCCGCCATTGGCGTCACAATTACTCCCACATTGACAGAAAACGCGTGTGATGTATATAAGACATGTGATAGTTGAATGGGGTAGATTACAAGTAAGCTGGTGAGATTCTTTACTAAACTTGTGAAATAAATTTAAAATAACTGTTTTTTTTACTACTAGTCAAAGCTTTGCCAGACTTGTGCTTTAAAATTTTAGATGGCGACACACCAAAGAATCGACAGCTTCAGTCATTTTGTTGCATCAAAATCGACTGAAGCATGACTTGAACGCATCTTCAATATATTATGAGCTATTTTTTGTTGTAATTATTGATTAGGTACATTTTAGAATATCTTCTATGTTTTGAATATTATTATTTTCATTCACGAAGAATAACAAGTATATTCACAAGACATATTTTTAATTTAATGAAGGGAACTACGTTTTCGCGTACTTACTATATCCACATCGTACATCGGTGTCCGTAACCAATGACATGCGAGCAGGTTTCATGGTTTTATTTTGTTAAGGATCACATTAAGAGCGGATAGCCTTTAATATCTGTGCGTGATGGGATAGTGATGCGAATGTGTGTCCTCATACTAATTACCTGACAATGAGATATTTAAGTTACGATTTGTTTTGTAGTAATAACCTATTTTGTGTTCAATAGAAAACATTTTCTGGTTTTTAATAGGACTAAATCAGGCGGCGGCTTCTTTAATCATGATCGTGAAGGTGATTAGTGAGGATTTAATATATTTACTGGATTGACAGAAGAAAATATGAGATCACTACAACCTACTTAACTAATATATTTACTGGATTGACAGAAGAAAATATGAGATCACTACAACCTACTTAACTAATATATTTACTGGATTGACAGAAGAAAATATGAGATCACTACAACCTACTTAACTAATATATTTACTGGATTGACAGAAGAAAATATGAGATCACTACAACCTACTTAACTAATATATTTACTGGATTGACAGAAGAAAATATGAGATCACTACAACCTACTTAACTAATATATTTACTGGATTGACAGAAGAAAATATGAGATCACTACAACCTACTTAACTAATATATTTACTGGATTGACAGAAGAAAATATGAGATCACTACAACCTACTTAACTAACTTATATCTGTCCAATTCACAATCAACAATAAAAATTATTGCATTTATTTCTATTAACTTGCAATATAATAAACAATAGTTTAAAAAACTAAAACAATACGCTTTATTAGAAAACCGAAGTAAAAAATGAAAAATAATTTTAATTTCCAACACGCTTGGGATAAAATTAAAGTGGCCAACAAAGAAATCATCTCCAACACATCTAGAATAAAACTAGAGTTATCAACAACAAAAATAATTTTACCATCAACAGCGTGGGGTGCTCTATATCAATTAATATATTTGATAATAAACAGATATTGGGAAAAGTAAAGTCTCTAAGAAGAAAATGTAAAAACCATAAAAAGTAACCCACACTTTTTATGGTAAAATTATGTTTTTGTAGATAACTCTAGTTTTATTCTAGATGTGTTGGAGATAGTTTCTTTGTTGACCATTTTAATTTTATCCCAAGCGTGTTGGAAATTAAAATTATTTTTCATTTTTTTAGTTCGGTTTTCTATTAAAGCGTGTTGTTTTAGTTTTTTAAGCATTTTTTATTTTTTAGTTTTAATATTTTACAGAATAAGATAAAAATCTAAATATCTTTAAATTCGAAACTATTGTAGTATGCGCTAAAAGTAAAAAAAATTGAACCAGAGATCTACGGATTACTGAAATGATATACCACTACAGTCTACCGCTCTACCAACTGAACTCTTATAACGATTGACTAAAAATTGATAAGTCCGCAACCTATTATACCGGTTTTTATTATTTTGATTTTCTGATGATTCTGGCCAGGATTTTAGAAAACATTTATGAAATTATCGTATTGTCATTGGTCCTTTACAAGTATACAAAGTTTCAATTCGATCCAATGTTTGTAAGTGGGTGAAAATCGTGTTGAAATATTCCGTTACATAGATGGACAGATACAGGTCAAGCTAATGTAAAAAGTGTAAAAAGTTTGTGAATATTGTTAAAAATAATGAAGTAGTTAAGGAGGAGGCGAGAGTTCAATGATTACAACATGACGTGTTTTTTACGTTTTATTTAAATAATCTATATAACGTATAGTAGTATAGGCCTACTTGAATTTCGTTAATGTAGAAAAGTTCCGGTATGGTATACGGCAATTCCTAATACTGCCTAAAAGAGAGATCAAACTAAGGAAAATGAAGAGTATAGACTACGTTATAAACAATACAAGTATTAAATACTGTGTTCTGCGCCATATCCGAGTGGTTAAGGCAAGATACCTTGGCGCAGAGCTCCGAGACTTGCGCTGGTTCTAGTCTCCATGGGGAAGATGTTTCTTCAAGGAATTTGAACTAATATGGGACCAGCGCCCACTCAGCATCGTGAGGCGTTTGAATAGCTGCATTGAGCACTGTCTCCAGGTTGAGAAAATCATATATAACCGCTGGAACACTCGGCATGCTGACCACATATTATCAACCCTACACGTGCTGGATGATCGTGTACATCTGTTATTGACACATATGGAAATGAGGCCAACAGGCCTTATTAGGCCTTTCGTGTCATGGAGTTTAGTTTTTAAATACTGTATGTAAAGTAGCAAATGTTCTTCCTCGGGCACTGTTCACTTATTTGTAGTACAGCATATTCCTTTAATTTTTATTACACTCTTTATATTAGCTTGGCCTGTATCTATCTATCTATCTATCTATCTATCTATCTATCTATCTATCTATCTATCTATCTATCTATCTATCTATCTATCTATCTATGTAAAGGAATCTTTCAACGCGATTTTCACCCACTTAAAATCATTGGATCGACTTGAAACTTTGTTTACTTGTAAAAGACCCGTCACAATACAATAATTTAATTTTTTTTCTAAAATCATGGCCAGAATCATCAGAAAAAAAAGTGTCTTTGTATCTATGTAACGGAATTTTTTAACACGATTTTCACCCATTTAGAAACATTGGATCGACTTGAAACTTTGTATACGTGTAAACGACCCGTGACAATACAATAATTTCATATTTATTACACACTTTATATTAGCTTGACCTGTATCTATACATGTAACGGAATTTTTCAACACGATTTTCACCCACTTAAAAACATTGGATCGACTTGAAACTTTGATTACTTGTAAAGGACCAATGACAATACAATAATTTCATAATTGTTTTCTAAGATCCTGGCCAGGATCATCAGGGCATCAAAAAAATAAAGACCGGTGTAATAGATTGCGGACTTATCGACTTTTTAGTCCATCGTTGTAACAAATTAATATTACATCCTCTGGTAGCTTAGTTGGTAGAGTGGTGGACTGTAGTGGGTATATAATTACAGTAATCCATAGGTCGCTGGTTCAAATCGGTTCCGGGGGATTTTTTTTAGAAGAGTGTTACTTTTAGCTCATGCTACAGTAGTATCGAATTTAAAGTTATTTATATTTTTATCTTATTCTGTAAAATATTAATGACAATTTTGTAAACTTACCACATTGTAATTTATCCAAAAAATATGAGAAGGATACGATTAACTGTAACTATTTATCTATATTAAAATATTCAAAAATATTATATTAATGTTAGATAATAATTTTAAAACATATAATTATATTCGTGCCTAGACACTAAAAATATCGTAATCAATTACATTTTCATGGGATTCCGGTTTATGGCAATCAATTAAACTAAAAAATTTATAAAATAAATAAGTTTAAAAAACTAAAAAACACGCTTTATTAGAAAACCGAACTAAAAAATGAAAAATAATTTTAATTTCCAACACGCTTGGGATAAAATTAAAGTGGTCAACAAAAAAAATCATTTCCAACACATCTAGAATAAAACTATAGTTATCTACAAAAAAATAATAATTTTACCATCAAAAGCTTGGGGTGTTTTTATGGTTTTTACGTTTTCTTCGTAGAGACTTTACGTTTACCAATATCTGTTTATTATCAAATGTATTGATATAAAGCACCCCAGGCTTTTGATGGTAATTTTTTTTTGTAGATAACTCTAGTTTAATCTAGATGATTTTTTTTTTGTTGGCCACTTTAATTTTATCCCAAGCGTGTTGGAAATTAAAATTATTTTTCATGTTTTAGTTTGGTTTTCTAATAAAGTGTGTTGTTTTAGTTTTTTAAAACTGTTATTTATTTTTATATTTTTGACTCGAGTAGTATTTTCTCCTTTGGGAAAAGTTTGTAGGTGTTTTTTATGCATGATATAATTGTACTTGTGTTTATTTCAAGCGAAGGCCTGCAGGTGTGTTGTTAATAAGAGATATTCATTTGTTAATTGAATAATCAATGAAGCTGTGGGAGTCAGGTCGAAGTGAAGTTATAATCTGACGTAGATGTAACAGCTGTCACAGTTGTGAAATGTGCTTTCGAGTTGCGAAAAAATCGATAAATCGATTGAAGGCGGTGCTGCTAGAGAGGTGAAGGATGCGCCTTGTTGCCCTTTAGGAGTTAATTCGCAGTGAAGGACGGTAGAACAAGAGAAAAAATGACAGCTTTTAATTAAAATTATTCTCAATGCTGTTACTGATTGTAGGCCTAGTAGATTACTCCTTGTGTCTTCCAAACAGATGATATTTATTACGTTTTAATTTAGGCTCCAATTGTAGCTTTAATTTGGTAAATCTAATGTGAAATAATGGAACCTGCTTTCATTTTCTACGATACAACATTAGATTGAGACATTTGTGCCAATTGGATGGTATAGTATATCTGTAACGCTGTGAATTATTGTGAGAGGCTATGGTCCAGCAAGCACTGTGAATAATTGTAAAAAAATTAGCCGAAAGATTGTACATGATACCTTCCGTTTGCGAGTCCAATTTTTATGATGAGCATTAAAAGATCGAAACTTCTAGTTTAATTTTTCATTATTGTAATTATGTTGATTGTAATAGATTTCCTTATGGATCCGCAACGTGGACAGTGACAACACAACAATCTGCCAGAATACAAGCTGCTGAAATGAGATTCCTCAGACCAATAGCAGGATATCAAAAAACAGACAAAAAATATAACAGAAATAAGACAACTAAAAGTAGAGGAATTAAACACAACATTAGAGAAATACAGAACAAACTGGAAAGAACACTTGCCAAGGATGACTGAGAATAGAATACCGTGAAAAAGCTTCTTACCTTTGTCTTTAAATTATTTATTATTTTTTATGGGTTTTAAGCTTTTATTTCCATACAGCTATTCACCATGAGGAAGAAGAAGTTTGGGAAGACCAAAGAAAAGATGGAAAGAGCAGCAATTTGGAGCCGGAACAGGCAAGTAAATAAGCCTAAACCGTGAAGAAGAAGTAATAGATTTCCAGTCTTACATAAGTGTGTAAGCAAGCTGAATAAAATTAGCATACAACTGGCAATATGCCACATTATGTGCGAGAAACTTTCTCTCCTCAGTCATTTTTCTCCAAATCCTGACTCCCAATTTTGTCAAATCTTTTTCCACAACGTCCTAGCCATCTAAATCTTGTCCTATCAACCATTCGTCTTCTTCTTGGTTTACATTCCAGTTTCTTCTTAACATTTTTATTTGAATCCATTGTGAATATGCCTAAATGTCCTAATCGCTGTATTATTTTACCTTTAATTATTGAATATTATAGTCCCATCAGAAGAATCAAAGAAATAATAGATTCTTCTTTTTGAATGTGGCTTCCATTCTCCGTGTTCATGTTTCCCCCCCCCCCATTATTAATACCCAGGCTATGTATTTTACTCTAACATCTCCATAACCAGATAAATTTCTTACATCCTGCATATTCCTTCGTCCAGTAAATTAAGCGGCAACTGTATTCTCAATTTAAAAAATAAATAAATTGAACTTAAATTTCACAAAAAACTTATCGTTTTGACAAAATAAACTAAACAGTAATATTGGCCTCAGATGATGATTAGAAAATATTTGAACAATTAAGAGGCCTTACTTTTTGTATAGATAGTTGAAGTAATAACAAAGTTAGAACGTTTTCTTTCATTGAACAAATTAAAAAAAACACCATTAATATGTGTCCGTTACTTTTCATTTCGAATGAGATTTGAGTAGGAGAAATGATGAGAACCAATCATAAATACATTTTCTAATGTAGAAAGTGTAGTGGGTAGATGCAAATCTAATTGAGATACGTTGTGACTAAAATTATTTGATATTTCATTTTATGACCAAATCGCATTTTCATATATATATATATATATATATATATATATCTACAATTTTCTTTAATTTGCTTACTTGTTATAGTAGACACTAGAGGGCAGTGAGTCCGAGTTCTCGCTACCTCTCGTGAAAAGAATATATATTATGTATAAACAAAAAATAAATGTTTGTGCTAGTATGTCTGGATAGCGTAAGTAGTAGCGCATTGAAGTATTAATTCAAAGTCTGGGTTCAAATCCCGGTTCAGGCATTTATTTTCCTTTTCATGCCATATAAATTATTGTTTAAACTGGATATTCAACATGTGTAACAAAGAAGCCTAGTTAAGCTGTGTAATTTATTCAGCTAAATTTCAGGACATAGTCCACAGCTGTGGTTATGGGGTAGCGAACCTACCTCTTACGCAGCGGGCCCGGACAAGTTTCATGGGTGATGGTTTTTTCAGGTTTTTTTTTCTCACCTGTAAGACAAATGTCAGGAAACTTTAAAGCCCAAAAAGTCCCCGAACAGCATTTGTCCATCATAATCATCATTATCATATTCGTCGTGTCCACCTCTGTGGTCTCGAGGTAGCGTGCTGCCTTGTCACACAGCGGGCTCGGGTTCGATCCGCGGTGGGGATAGTTTTTCTGGGTGAGGTTTTTATCGGGGTTTTTCCTCACCTGTAAGACAAATGTCAGGAAAACTTTAAGGCCCAAACAGTCCCCGAAATCATATGGCATCATCATCATCATCATCCTTATCATTATCATCATCCTTCACCGGTGTGGAAAGCAACGGGAAGTTACCGCACCTACAATTCCCCAATAGAGCTGCAAAGCATAGCATTAAAATGCTATGATTGCAGTGAAAGGATTACAATGGATGGACATTCGTCATGTTTGTATGAACGTGTGTGTGAATGGTGTGTTTCGTCTTGTTGAGTTGTCTCGGAGGAGACCATGTCATCGAGCTGTTCACGCCCTCCATGTCTTGAGTGATCAAAAAAGTATGTGTGTGATCCTTAGTTAAAATTCCTGTCCCAACAGGTCGGGCCATTGTAAGGCCCGGATGGTGTGTGGTATGTAAAAGAACCTCTAAAGTTGAGAGGTTAAATTGCGTTAATTGAAACATTACGAGGATGTAATTAAATAGTTCGCTTCGGCATTATTTAAGATTAGTGGAGACCGGATGATATGAAACATAACAAGCTCTAAATATGCAAGCAAATACGTATGAAAAAATGCTTAAAATATGCAAGAAAAAGCCAATACATGTAATACCAAAGAATAAAAAAAACAATAAATTATTCCTTTATCAGATATTTTATTTCTAAATTAACATAATAATTAATATTTTTATTAGGGGCCTATGAATGTATTAATATTATCATTTATCATTGATAAATTATCAATTATCATTCAGTATCAGACAAAATTATTGTTCACAAACTGAAATATTCTACATTTTGCTACTATTGTAAACAGAAAAGTTCAAGTAGGGCATACTATTCCAAATGTTCGGTAGTAAGGTTGTGTCTTAGATCGCTCAAAATATTTTTATAAACAGAAATGGACCGTTCTACGTCAACTGAAGTAACTGGGCAGCATTTGATGTTAGGTGCTATTTTGGAACTTATTATTTCTGGTAAAAGCTCGCCCGTCAGATTCATAAAACTATTAATTTGATACCAAGGTTCAATGCCTAAGGTTATCGTTCAAAATATTTTCAAACTTTTCCTTAAATTAGCTTGGGAATACCTCCGGCAATAAGGAGTTCAGTTGACGGATTATATCCATGAACTGAATAGAATCAATCAATGCCAAACCTTGAGTTTCAAGCTTTTTATTAGTTGCAGGTATGTGGAAAAAATGAGTGCTAATCACAGCAATGTTTTTCTTAAATACTGGAATCGTTAAGTGCTCCCTTGCACTGATAAACTGCCAAAGCCTCTGCAGTATCGAAATCTTTTACTACACTTTCGATGGCCTCTAAAGGTTCATTGTAAAACAACACAGATTTTTTAAAAAATGTTGTAAATATAGCGCGAAAATATGCGTTATCACTAGTTTTTAGTTAAAATATGCAATAACAGGTGAAAAAGTTCTAAATATGCAAATTCATATAATACGGTCTCTATTCATTGTAGGCGCATTTAGCAAGAACAAATTTATTGATAAACTTGTGTTTAGTAGATGTCTTATTAAAAAATTACAAACAAACAGAGTATGATAATAAAACAAAAGCATGCACATTTGCACAGTGTGCTCACGTTTCACATTTAGCCAGGTATTACTAAGCAGAATGTCCTATGAACTTGAATCCTAAAATTCAGTTTCAGCACTGTCAATCTTAAGAAATTCTGAAGAAACTGGCACCAGCACTGCTAATTACAATCAATACTTTTCACAATTCCGCTAAAGGAGAATATCTATTTAGCATTTTATAGATTGTTTCAACGAAAATAATTAACAAAACTTTCCTCATATGGAAAGATGAAAAAAGTTACATTCCACATGGGTCCCGAAATGCTTGTTTACTGTAATAGATATTATGGGTTACAATAGGCCTATACTCCACTTACTTCCGAACCCATGTTGATATAACGTCATTTTTTATTGTTATCTGTGTGAAGTATCTTGTGACCCTGAATAATTCAGAAACCAAGTATGTTGATATAACCTTTATTTCAACTCTGTGTGTGAGAAATCCATACCCGAAGTTATTCTCAGAATATTTACTGTACCCTGTATATCACTCTCCGATATCTCAGGGCGAAGAAATACAATCTTGCTTAAACTGGACATCACATATTCATTCCGTATTTTAACGGTACATCTACTTTATTATCAATTACAGGCTATCAAATAACTCGTTTTCCAGCTTTAATTATATTATCCCGTTCGATTTACTAATACATTATAATGAATATATTAACCATATAACCTTGCATGTGTAAGCAGAGTGATCTGGCGAGTTTGAGGCGTGATAGATGTCAAATGTAACACATTTTACATGAAAAATCACTTCCGACAAAGCCCCGTACAAAGCTACATTCCCTTGAAAACGGTCTTATCACTTGTACATTTAGCTTTATTATGGAGTAAAGTAAAAACTAGATCTAAGTTACTGTTTTTTATATTTTTAACTAGCTAATATCCGGCTTGCGCTTCTACACCTAAATAAATGATGTGTTCCTAAGTAAGATAAAAAATAAATATACATTTATATCGTTATTATGTTTAGATACCCCGTGCTGATTACGCGGCGTTGTCCTGGAATCTACGCATCCCAATGTACTTGGAAAAAATGAGCTGAATGACAAAATTCGTTATTTTGTGTTAACCCCAAAAGAATACCCGCCGTGTGCTGCTTGTCCGGGAATCTATTTATCCCGAGCTTCTTGGCATCAATGAAAGACATAAATGATTACTGTGAGTTATCCTTAAAAGATAAACATATGCTGTAGAGTTTATTGAGATATTCAATTCTGTGTACAATAATTTTGTGTATTTGTTATGGTTTAGGCAGCGTAAGCCATTTAAGCTTACAAAAAGCGACATTTTTTCACGTTTTTTCACTACACAAGGTGACTTTAAGGGTGAAGGGCTTGACCATTACAGCTCTCTTATAACCTATAACCTTCCCGGGAAAATCCTGGACATTTTACAAAAAGCCCGATGACAATCGGATGAATGGTATGGCAGCACATACTTGCCCGAGAATCTTCAGTACTTATACCGATCTCCTTGGCATCAATGAAAGGTAAAAATGGCTATTGTGTGTTATCTGTAAAAGATAAACATATGCTGTCGCGGACATTTTGTAGTTTTTTATAAGATATTCAATTCTGTGTATATTAATTTTGTGTATTTATGGTTTAGGCAGCGTAAGCCATTTAAGGGTAAAAAAAGGGACTTTTTCACGTTTTTCACTACAAAGGGTGTTTTTTTCAGGGTGTAGGAGTTGAGTATCTCAAAAAAACTCCATTACAATCAGACCAACGGTATGGCCGCGCATAAAGTACGAACAAACAAACAAACAATCATTCATTTTTAATATATTAGATAAATGGCATATTAGAATATTACAGACAAGCCGAACAGGAGAAGAAAGGAAGGGCTGTTTTCTTGGCTGGTTTCAGCTACACTTCCAAGTATTTTTTTTTTTTTACTCCATTGAACTATTACATTCCTATTTGAAAATAGATTTATATTATTAAAAGTATGATGAATTTTGTAGCTGAGAGATATTTTAAAGATAAGCCCACATCAATGCACATAATTAAAAAATTGCCTAACGTTGTATATTTTCTTTGCGATGCTCGTTTTTCAACATATTAAACATTCAGTGCAAGGAAATGCGAATTTTCAAGACTTCCTGATTTTTTTTTCGTTATTCAATATTGGCTCAATTTGTTTTTTTTTTCAATCACAAAGTTCATTAGAGGGCACGCCG
The DNA here is from genome assembly GCA_030220185.1 of Diploptera punctata. Classification (NCBI taxonomy): domain Eukaryota; kingdom Metazoa; phylum Arthropoda; class Insecta; order Blattodea; family Blaberidae; genus Diploptera; species Diploptera punctata. The sequence goes on along the minus strand of JASPKZ010007471.1, from coordinate 92,383 downwards.
AAGCCTTAGTTAATTAAGGTAATGTGCCAGAAATACGAAGGTCGGTAGTTCGAGTCGCGATGGGGTGAGAATGCTTAATCTGGTGTAGATATTTTTGGCGGCACCATGGTTGATTCAGCTTCTAAAGGAAATAAATACCAGACTTTTGTTCTGCGGATAAACGCAACCATTGCCAGGACTGGCATCTCGCACTAGTCGTTTTGAAAGATGGGAGCCTTAACCTCCTACTAGCTTAAGCCTCGTATGGCCATTAATGAGATCATTATCTTACTGAGTTCATTATTCTCTAACATCGTGAGGAATTTGGGGAGCTAAAATAGGTAGCGATTCCAGGTTGAGAAAAGCAGGTATAACGACTGGAAAACGCGATAAGATGCTGAACACATGTTACTCCTTTACTGACTATATGATCGTCCATATCTATTATTAACACATGTGGATGTAGGGCCTCCAGCCGTCTGTGGTAGGTCAAGCGCCTTCAAGGCCTTTCGCGCCATGGAGTTAGACATTATGTTGTGTCCAATTATGATTTTTTTAAAAGATTAGTGTTTAATGGAGGTGTAGAAGATTATTGTTAGGCCTACAATAACACACAACCATAGTTTGAATATAGTATTTCACCCTTATTTATCTTTAGCTATTATTGAAATGGATGTTTGTTTGCATTAAATGAATATTGTAATTTAATATTGTTTCAACAAAACATGACATATAGATCTAAATTTTAATGTATTGTTTTTGTGCTAAAATCATCCACCATGATACTCAAACCTAGGATAAAAGTGACATGAAAGGAATTATTAACAAACTAGTGTGTTTTTAAATAGGAAATTCTCTTAGTATATATTGTCGTGTTACTGTTTTTTTTACTTAGTCTATAGCCTTGGTCTAATTACTGACATTTATTCGGAGCATGATTTTTTTCTAGGGAGCAGACCGTAGCCGTTAGTTAAGACAATACGCTACAAACCGGAGGGTCGAGGGTTCGAGTCCCGGTGGGGTCAGGTTTTTTAAACTGATCCGATCCTTCTGGCGGCACCAGACCCTGGGGTCCACTTAGCCTCTAACGGAAATGAGTATCAGATGCTTGTTCAGGGGGCAATGGCGGTCGTCACGCAGGGCTGACAACCCGGCTGACATCAAGTGCTGATAGTCGAGAAAAAGTGGGAGTCTCTACCTCCTTCTACCCGATGATCTCCTATGGCCTGTAGAGAGATCAATTTGCCTTCACTTTTTATGATTTTTCTAGTTACTTTCATTGATACGTTGAGTAATAAAGAGTAGCCGACATACTTCCGATGAAGTAGTGTAATGTATCCAGCTTTCTGACCTTGAAATATGAGCATTTACAACAACAGGATAAATATTAGAGTTAATTTTGGTTGTTCTGTTGCTGTTGTATATTATGAGGTGATATTTAGGGAATAGCCTACTAAATAATGCTAAGTAACAGAGACTGGAAGTGAATAGGCTATCAATAAAAAAATATATGGCCACTCGTAGAAATACATTATTTAAATTGGAATGGACACTTAATAAATGAGAGAAATTTTGAAAAAATGGAGAAATTAAAACAGGCCTACCAAGGAATAATAATTCACAAATAGGAATGAAATGCAAAAGAATTTAAACACAAGCCCTAAGTCTCAAAGTGCATCCTATTATGCAATACAAGGACTCTTGTCGCCCCAACGTCTCTAAAAAAATATGAATGTACATAAGATTATAAACGGTGATTCTTCCAGTTACACTAAATAGATGTGAAATATAGCTTCTTAATTTAACAGAGGAGAAAAGATTGAGTATTTGAGAATAAAATATTTATGATTTTTTTAAAAACAAAGTGAGACTAGTAGGCAGCTGAATGGAGAAATCTATATAAAAGCGAACTATATACCCTTTATGAGAAACCATATTTATGTAATAAGAACTCGTAGACATGTGGCAGGATGCAAGATGAATTATACAGAAAATGATTGAAAAATATTACATGAGGACAGCAAGGCCACGAACCTCTGGATTCGATAGTGTCAGTAAGTTGTATATGTATATGTATTAGTTGTATGCATTATTATTGATCGTATTTATTGAACTACTGTTGAATCATGGCTTGGTGGTAGTTTTACATATATAATGTTTATAGTGTTTTATTTATTCTGGCAGATTTAAGGCTATAAGGCATTCTCTTCCACTCAACCACCACAAATATACAAATGCATATTTACAATATACGTTAGGCCTATATATACAATATATTAATTGCAGTGCATTAAAAGAGACATTAAAATTCCAGAGTAAATTTCACGTACATACAACATTTTATTCGATGATGATGACGATAATAATAATAATATTAATAATAATAATAATAATAATAATAATAATATAAATTAAACGGAAAACACCAATTAATACATTACACGTGAAGGTAATGATCAGGCCAAAGTTACAGCAAATATAAATTTAGATTTCTTTTAAATGATTCTAACGTCCGGCAGCCCCCTGATTTCATGTGGTAGGGAATTCGAGTTGTGAGAAATGGAGATGGTATTTGATGTGGAGTGATGAATTATCTATGTTGCGGTAGGCCTATATTAAGCAAGAGATTACAGTGTGATCGTGTGTTTAAATTACTAACACCCACAAAAATATGTTTTGTTGAAGTAACTTAAGTAATAGAGTGAAGTCAAAACAATTAACGACAGTGAAAGAATGAATACAAACATTTTAACAAATTATTAAGGAGGTAAGAATAGATAAAAATAAAATTAATACAGTATATAGTTTAAAATTAACAATAATTCATAGGCTAAGAGTTGGCAGCAATACAGAAGCTAAAATTAACAAAATACACAGGGATAAAATTTAACAGTAATACATGGGATTCAGAGAAACTTTTTAATGCTCTTATTTAAACTGGTTCAAAGAGAGAGAAAAGTCATCGAACGTTGATGCGGGAAATTTTTTCAAGTCATTTATAGTCCTATTTACAAAAAAAAAATAGCTATATACGTTCTTTGTTCCCTAATTCAAATTTTGAAATCATGGTAGTTCTGCCGCAGTATGTGGGTTATTCGAATCTAGTATATGTATCTATCCGTACTCTGTTTCCCATAATAGCATGTGTACAATGTACTGAACAATCCCCTTCAATTGCAAAAAATGAATTTGAAGTATGATTGTATTGATATGCCTACTAGGTTTTGTGAAGGTCTTCACACAAATTATCTTTCCTAATATGTACCGTATAATTAACAAAGGATATCGACAAACCTTGAAAGGCGTATCTAAATAAGTAAAATTATACAGCACAATACTTTTCATCCAACTCTGCTATCGTAATAGTAAAATGTTTTTTTTTTCAAACAAAGAAGAAATAGATTCACTGAAGGACGATTTGTTTTTATCTCTTGCGAAATATGTATGTTATTCTACTATTTAAATTAATGGGCATTTTATTTTAGGATAGATTTAGAATATAGGCTATTTATTTAACCTGGTGAAGTTAAAGTCATGTGGCCTTCTCTTCCACTCACCAAGACAAACATATGTTACATATAAATACAAAAAATACAATAATAGTACACACTAAACAATTACTTATCTGTCAAATTGAATAATAATGAAAATAATGTCTAATAATATGATAATATTAAATACAATTAAAATTAAATTAATGATAGAATGTATACATAACGGAATAACAGCTTGAATCTATTATACATGAAAAGAAAGAAAAAATACAAAGAAAATAATAAACTATAATTAATTAATATATTGTTTATTATACAAGGCATTAGGTACATATATTAACAATTCTTAAAACTAATTTTATTAAATAATGGAAAAAAAACAAATTATTAATTTTTAAAAAGTAATATTAGTGACTTGTTTCTGTTAATAATCTTATTTTGAATTTGTTTCTGAAACATGGTAAAGTTTGGCACTCTCTGACATAGGGTGGAAGGGAATTTCATGTTCTAGCAAGAGAAACTGTAAAATATTTCGAATAATAGGTAGTGTGATGAGGAGGGATATAAAGGACACTGTTCTCAAGGGATCAGGTATCTAATTTATGTGTATCAGAAAGTCTAGTGAAGCGGCGTGATAAATAATAAGGTAATGATGTGTGTAATATTTTATAGAGAAGGCATAGGAAATGGATGGTTCTACGATCTTGTAGACGAAGCCATGACAATTCTTCCAGGGATGGTGTAACGTGATCAAATCTACGTATACCACAAGTAAAACGTATGCAAGAATTATGAACACGTTGAAGTCTTTGGGTAAGAATAGTATTTAGGTCAGTAAAAAGAGTATCACAATAATCAATATGGGGCATTACAAGTGTTTCTACTAACATTTTCCTTAGAATAAACGGTAAACAATTTCTTATACGATTTAATGAGTGTATTATTGAGAAGATAGTTTAATCGTATAAAAGAGACACTTTTAAAAGTTTATAAAACAATGGCGGTTCCAACACCACTATATGGATCGGAACACTAGGCCGTAACAAAAAACCAGGAACGAAACATAGAAACTACAGAAATGAGTTTTTGAGGGGCGTGGCTGTCTGTACACGGTTAGATCGGAAAATAAGTGAAGATATACGAACAGAACTAAATATATTTAAACTATTAGAAAGGATTGTCCAATACCGAGACGACTTGATCGATTGCATCAACAGAATGAATAACGACAGAATCCTGAAACATTCTTCACTGCAGGTCACTAGGACGAATAAATGTAGGAAGACCCAGTAAAATATGGATAGACCAATTCTAGTATGAGATCGGAACAGACTTTGAGGTCTAATCTTTGATGCTGCTGCTGATGATGTTGATCATGATTTTGATGGTATAAATGTGACAAAATAAGAGGGTTAAAATTTAATTTAAAAAAAACATAATTTCATTTTAGCTATACAATTTGCTAATTTATGTAATTCACTAGGAGTTAAATTTATACATTTGCCTTTTTCCCCTGTTTTCATATTCAATCTCAACTTATTGACAGGTGTCAATAATAATTCAAGGGGGGGGGGGAGAAAAGTAGAGCATCAATTGCTTACACAAATTTGCTTATCACTTTAGATACCATTTCATCAAATCTACTCATTAAACAATTGACGAAAACTGGTGAATATTTTCTCAAATTATCATTATCTGACATTTTTAATTTAATTTAATTTCTTATTTAAAGAAACAATTTAATGTTATTCTTGTTCAGGTTTCTATCGAAATATAGCACTATTTAGCCTATTTTAAGTGGGCAGTAGATAAATTTACACAAACTATTAGTATATGCTAAAATATCAGAATATAATTAATAAGCAATGAAATATTTGCAAAATATAAATTATTGCTTTGCTTTAATAATTGTGTATTCAATAACGTTAAAATACTAGTACATTTATTCTATTATTTTCCATACCTAGGCTGTTGAATTTTGCTTTTACTGTACTTGAGAAAGTAGTGAAAATATAACAAGACGAACGTTTTTAGTTCTAAAGTTGATGTAAAAATGTTTTGGTTTTGCAACACTACGCGAAGATTAATGTAATCATCAATCCAGTCCCATCTGTTAATCAGTATGATTTTTACCACGTGCGTTAATTCATTCTCGTTAACATATTTTTATGAATTATCGCTGCGGCTTTAAACTGCGTTGTATTGCGATATATTTATTTGCTAAAATTCTCTTTCTTACATTATTTACACCTGCTTGTGTTTACTTAAGTTTGATTGTGTTATGTTAGGTTAGATTCATTTTGACTGTGTAGGATTTGGGTAGGCTCAAAAAGCCTAGAAGGCCCTTGGACTACCATCCAGCTGCCGGCCTCACATCCACATGTGTTAATCGCAAAGGTAAAGGATCACATATCTAGTATAGGGGTGACATGTGGTTGGGCATGTTTGGTCTCACGGTCGTTATACTGATTTTCTCAACCTGGCATCATATCTAGTTGTTTCAATCATAATCAACAGAAGGGTGATGCATAACGGTCCCCCAGCTTTTGTAGTTGTTTTCGTAAATTGCTACAAATATGAGATAAACATCTCATATATCGCCCTTGTTCCTAATTTCGCTTACCGCTGCATTTCGTAGAAGAATGGACTAACTTGATAAACAGCACTTAGTTTGTTGTATGTTCATTTACTAGTGATTTGTGACATATGAATGAACTTTAAATACGCCGGAATAATATTTACGTTCTGAGAGTTATCAAGTAAGTCACATTCATATTGCTATAGTACAAGTGTAAATAATGTAAATTTAAAAATTTAAATAAATATTGTTGTATTGTTGCTTAGATCAGTTAGAACACAATTCATAATTTAACATGTCTGAAGAAGGTACAGTGTACCGAAACAGCTGTCACTGAATTATATAATAAATATGAAAATCAAATAAAACTACGTTTTATTTTTATTTAATTAATAATGATTTTGTTTTGAAATAATATGTATAGAGTAGTTACAAATGTCAGACAATACTCCCATATAAAATTTCCTTTGTGAATTTAATTTGTACTGAGTAAGGAAGAAGTCGTATTAGACAATACTGATGTTTCTAATATCGCCCAATATGTTGTTCCAAACTGAATATCCGACATGTCACGGCTTGTTTTCAGACGGTAGACATGGTTCCAATCAGTAACAAATGTTGTGAGTGCTTGAGAAATGTAACAAAACAAACAAAAACCGGAAACCCAACCTTTGCGAAACTAGTTCCGGCAAGTGAAAAATAATTTCTATATTTCAACTATGTTTTCAAATTTTACATAGAGCTCAAATCACTTTATTAATATAATAAATGCAGTGTATATTTCTACATAAAATTTGCTATTACTTCTCTAAATTATTATTTTATCATTTTTATGTACAATGAGCGATATTAGATTACGTTGTTCAAAAGTGAAATGACCAACCCATCTTTTTAAATGAAAATGATTATATTACGGTGCCAAAAATAAACTGTTTACGTACAAATAATTAATTATAATGTGACATTTCACATTAACTTATAGTCGTTTTTACATTTGATATGACTACAGCGAACCTACAACATACAATTTATCTTATACGGGCGATATACAAATGAAAACCTGAATAATATTTGAATGACAAGTTACACTTGTAACTAAAGTTGCGAAGAAATAACATAAAATATTAAAGTAACCAATCTTAAAATAGGTATATATGGATTATGTTTCACTCCATTTTAGTTTTTTTTTCTATGTTGTACACATTACGCGTTTTATCGAGTCGTCAGTTTTGATGATAATCCCCGTCCATTGTCCAGACACACGATATACCATACAATCTCCTGCGTGATTTACTTATTTGGGCCTCAGGCTTACATACATTTGCATTGTTTTTATGTCGTTCATTGTTCGCTGTACTAACTTTCACCCCTGACAGCTGATTGTATTGGCTGTAGGATAATCAATTTACACTGGTATTGAACAATATATTAACAACTGGTTTCAATACATATATAATTTCATTTTTAAAATATTTATTTCGACAATAGATATACAACAGGAAGAGCTGCGAACTGTAATATTTTATTCTTCTTCTTCTTCCTTTCAAGTATTAGGCCAAGGCCTGTTACGATCCTATAGAAAATCTTCCCTTATGGGAAATTTCCATATAAGACTTGAAAGCATAATAATAGTCCCTTCGATTGGTTGCTGGCCAAAGGAAGGCAAGACCAGTGATGGGGCTGCCATCTTATAGCCTCTGGTCAGGCTTTCTGGAGAAGAAAAGAAAATAAAGGAAAGAAGAAATGGAAGAAAGGAAGGACTCCCTAGCCCTCGGATGCCCTAATAGCGTCGGCGTCAAAAAAACAAGAGTTAACCAAGAGAGGTTAGATAGTAAAGTTAAAAGAGTGCAAAACACTAGTAAGTGGAAGAAATGTTTTGCACAGCTTGGGCACCTTGTGGTCGCCATCCACATATCCCCTAGATGAGGACCCCTGAGGGCTGTAAATTTTATAAAACATATAAATAAATAATCCCGTTTAAATACTTAGTTATCATGGAAAATCGAAGTTAGATTGTATTTTAATTCTTACATTGTTTGTTAGAATAATACTGAATGATTTTAATATTTTAGATTTTAAGAATTTGATTACTGATTGTCAGCCAAATTAATAAGGGAAATTGATTGTATTATTTCACCTTAAAGCCATGTAAAATGTGTTGCTGGTGAAAGAATATCGAAAATTCCAATAAGGTTTCAGAATGGTTGTCATTGGGAAGGACGTGAAGAGATACAGCTCAACACACATGGTTGCAGGAAGTGAAGACATTTGAAAGGAAAATAACTAACTACCCGGAGAAGAATCGGGATGGTAGAGAAAGTTGACGAAAAAGACTAAGATCGAATCCTTTTTACAGAAGATATTTTATACATGTAGAAACTTTACAAGTAAAAAATTCAAAGGATTGTGTCAGAGACAAAGAATGAGACAAGCTCAATATTAAGCCGGGATATAACCTGGGATATTCCATATGGGAGATGCGTAAGAGCCAATCGCCCTCCGTTTTCAATAATTGACTAAAAAGAAAAACTGTTTATATAAGTTTATATAGGACTTTAAGAGATAAACATCAAATGTTGGGTACAGGGAAAGAGCCAGAAGTCAATTTTTTATGAAATCGAGTTTGAGTTACTATTATATTCTCCATGAAAAGCACTACCAGTTAGAAGTGTCAAGCAGCAAAACACAGTTTAGTCATAAATTTATTTACCTCCAAAATTTGGCATTCAGATAAGGAAGTTGTACAACTGAAAGTACGTTTTCTAGGTTTCAAGGAAAAAGTTACTTATTTTTCCACCTGTATCCTTCAAATGATTAGGCAAGTTCCGTAGAATCTAGAACTTTGAATGACAGGTAAACTTGTTAATTATAAGTTAAAACGAAAGTTTAAAAATTAAAACTTTCATTTAATAGAGTGTAACAAAATTATTCGCTGAAACTTAGTTTAATTCTCACTTCAAAACTTTTGCTAAAACACGATATAATTGGATTTTTTAATAGAATTATTCATAATTGTTGAGCAGGATTCTTGGTATATCCATAGTAATTCTGCCCGAGGGCAGGTCTTTCACTGCAATCATAGCATTTTCGTGCTATGCTTTGTAGCTTTACTAGGGATTTGTAGGTGTAGTAGCTTTCCGTTGCTTTCCACACCGGTGAAGGATGGTGATGATAATGGTAAGGATGACGATGATGATGGCTGGATGATTTTCGCGGACCGTTGGACCCTAAGCTTCCTGACATTTATCTTACAGGTGAGGAAAACGCCCGGAAAAAAACCTCACCCAGGAGCCTATCCCAACCGGGAATCGAACCCGGGCCCTCTGCATGACAAGGCAGCACGCTGCCTAGAGACCAGAGCGGTGGACTATTGTGGTATATATTATGACAAATTTCCAAGAAAAATCAATACTTTCTTTTTTCGATTTTCATTTCCAATCATCTGAGATTTGTATACCTTTTATAAAAAGAAGATTATTATTTCACCCAAAAATTGTAACATTGGCTGTGATTTTGTGGCGGTGGCGGTTGTGGTACAGGAACTTTATGGAAAATCAGATGTAATTAGAATTAAGTCATAGACTGGCGATGGACAGGCCCTGTGACAGGAATGGGAAATTTAAGATGAGCATGTAAAATTGTTGTAGGGAAACCAGAGAAAAAGCGCCCAGAAGGTAGGCCAAGAATGAGATAGGATCACAATATAATATTAATTATAATTTGAAGGTGAATTACTAGGAATGATTAAAGGAATGATTGAAAAATATTAGTTTAGAATAGGAATGTATGGAGTTGATTCGTAAGCCTATACCCGTGCAGCCATGAATGTCTGTGTTCGACAATATCGGTGAGTTTGATTTAGTTTCATGAAAGAAATGAATTGATTCATGCATTTAGCAAAACTGTGGTCTCGGGAGAACGTCTTGCTTTGTTCCCTGCGGACCCGGTTAGATCCCCGGTCGGGAAAAAATCGTATATTATTTCTTCGGAGGTTGTCCTCACCTGTAAATGGAAAAATTTAAGTCCCAAACGGTCCCCAAACATCATTTGGCCATCAAAATCAAAATTATGTTCCCCATGTCATTGTATGAATATGTGAGTGAATATTATGTTTCGCCTTAAATGTACCCTAGATTGAGGTGATCACTCAATCGGAGAGGCTCTACATCTTATTGTTTTGTAAAAACAAAAACGTATATGTGTGATCCAAATTTCAAATCCCTCTTCCGACAGGTCATACCCGGGTGACGTAGGCTCTGCAAACGCACCTATTAGATCAGAGGTTAACATATGATAGAGAAGAAGAAAATATATTAATATTCTTTATTACGCTTCATATTCAGTGTAAACTGTAATTAACTGTCATATCGCGGAAGATAAATTATATACAGGGCGTAATGTTTAAATCCCTGGCCGATATTTTCCAAGAGTGCAATGTATCGTCATGACAACTTCTTGCTTGCAAAAACTTGTTTTGTCTGTAATTACAAAAAAATCAAGAAAAATGAGCGCTATTCACAACTTTTCGATAATTAATGTTAAAGTGCAGTAAACTTGGAGCAATGATGTCTAGTTCGAATCCGGAAGCAGTAAGCTGAGTTGCTTCCACTGTACTACATAATCACAAATAAGATCTTATCTGGACAATTTGTCTTCTTAAGTGAATAAGAATGTGAAACAATGGAGCTGCAACAAAATGAATGGAGCAAGTAACATGCTGAAATCTAGAGCGCATATATAAATCTTTAAATAGTACATTACTCCCATGTATTAGGTTGTTTCATAAGTAGAGGCCGGATTTTTATGTAGTATTGCGCTATGAAATTTGCATATAAATATGTAACAAAAAATACAAAATATGTTACAAATATGTAATATCAAAATTACGAAGATACGTTAAAACTATTTAATTTATCTATTATTTATTCTAATGATGGGAACATCATCATTTTCCCAAGATATCTCTTTTTTTAATTATTTTATATAACAAAAATAGTGGAATAATGATTTTACGCAAATTGCATAGCCTACATAAATACGCTAGGCCCCTATGTCACATGATTGTAGGTATATTCCTATAGTCTATCATGGCACGAAAAACAGTAAGTCGCAAGATATTTCTCGATAATTTCAGTAGTTTTTGTCGATGAACAGTTTTTTTTGTGAAAAAGATCGGTTGATATCGCAAAACGTCATTGAAGAATATTTAAGGAGATGGAAGTGTACGTTTAATTAAATATTTGACATAATATGTGTAAATATGTAATTATGTTTCAAATGTAGCCTGTGGTATTGATCGGAATATGTTAAAGTATGTGTAACATGAACATGAAATATTTTTAAAACTTTTTTTTTTGTTTTTTGAAATCTGATTGGTGATTCTAAACGGATTTTTTGTGCTGAATTCGAAAATGATCTCCATTTTCTCCCATCACGTCAGGTTTTCAAAATATTCATGAATAATTAGAAATTAAATTATAGCTCTGTAAAACGTAATAAAAATAATAGAAATTACTTTCAACAAGAATTTTGTGTGAAAAACTAGGCCAGAATTTATTTGCCACTAATTAATCATTACTTAATTATCATTAATCACTATAAGCATTACAGGCGTACTTCACTTTTGGATTCATAGTATTCTGGAACTGACTGTCCATCATCAGTTTTTGAATTTGTGAGCAACGATTACAACAGCTTTAATTTTTTCATAGGGTAATGAAGGAAATGTGACGCAAAGGTATTTAAAGCAAGTCTCACTGTCTTTCTAGAGTTTTCACAAATTATTTCATTGAACCTAATTTTACATGGAGAGGTGACAACAATACTTTGAGGGTTCAATAAGAGGTTCACTTCTTATATTTTTTCGCCCGGTATTAAATTAGTCCTACGTTGCCACTGTTCTCTTTTCCAGTGTTCTGACCTTGCTCTGCTATCCCATTCACATACGAAAGAAGCTTTCTGACCAACTAATAGTCCAATAATCATGAAATCTCCACAGACTAGCTAGCATAGATTGTTTTCGTACTGCATTTTTGTAACAAAAATTTTACATTTTCATATGTTTCCTTTAAAACAAAAACGTGGGCCACAGGATGGAAGGATGAATGTTTCCATTATGAAGCAAAACACCTTTAAGACTTTTTTGAGAAGAATCTATGAAGAACCTCCACTCTTTGGCATTATAGTCTATGTTATACAATTTTAAGACAGCAGGTATATATTTGTAATAAACTAAATTTTCTTCAGAAAAAAAAGACAAGTTCCATCTCACGATACCTGTAACATGAAAAATATCTACCCTCAGCCAATACTTTCTTTACTTTTAACCTAGAGCCTAACAGTTCTGCTGGTTCTTTATACAAATTTAAATCATTCACTAAATCATTAAGCTCACTTTGATTAAAACATCTATCATGATCAGAATTATATGGTTCATCATCCACTGGAGATTCAGTTTCAGTGCTCCTGGATGCAGACGGCAGTTCAGGATGTAAGGGAACTGGAATATCAGGACCATGAGGTACAGGCTGAATGGCAGAGGGAATGATAGAATATACAATACCTTTCTTCTTTCTAGCTACCTTAACTGTGCAAAAATAACAATCGTCTCCATTATATGTAGGTTCCCTCCAAATCATAGGGATACCATAGGACAATGGCTTATTTTTTTTCCATCTTTCCAACTCCTCAACTCTGCAACAAAACTACGACACACTTTGTGAGGGCATCAAGATTTATCCTGGTCTCTTAACTTAATGCCAAAATATTGAAAGTAAGTGTTCTTTACAAAGCAGTTATATTCTTTGTTTTACTAACGTAAGTTATATGACCCACATATAGGCATATCAAAACAGATTTGGATCATTTACTAAACCACAAATTTTTGTACGGACCTAGGGTGGATATAGTTAGTAGATTTTAATAAATATAAACATAGTTTAAAATATAGACATAATAATAGTAATATTATTTCACATTTTAAGTAATAAAGTTGAAATTATAAACTGTTTGGCCTTTCTAACAAACTATAAGCACACTGTAATATTACTACAGTACGTACATTACGAAAATTATTCAAAACATAAAATGTTGAATTGTAAAACATTCTGACGTGGTACGCGAAAACGGATTTCATTTTTGCAATCAGTGTGACATTGTGATTCAGAAATGCTCATTTATTTAAAACAAGAACAAAATTCATGCAGAACAGTGTTATTATCAACATTTTAAGTTCTCAAACTGATACATATCGAGGAGAAAATATGTAAATACATTGAAATTCGGACTCTACTCATAAGAAATGTAATTTCTTAATAATATGATGATGTGTGTCTGGTGGAATTTTGGTGTGATTCAGTGGGAGTTTGTTCCAAACGGGCGTGCTGTCGATGCTAATCTTTATTCTCAACAACTGAAACGTGTTCATGAATTCTTTAGGAGCGCGTATTCAAACCCGACCGGATCCCTTACTACAAGAACAACCAAAACAAAAACTCAGGAATTGAGAGGAATCGAATTGCAACCATACCGGCATTTAGCCCTATTCTTGCTCCATCGGATTACCATGTGCTTCGGTCCATGGTCCATTTCTTGCGTGAAATTTCAGAAAGTTTAAAAACACTGAAACTCGAGACAAGATGGCTCAAGACAATATAATATGTTGGTCTCTACTTTGAGAAGTAATTTAATTTCGTAACAGATACCATTCTGAATAAATTTTTAATTAGAAAACGGTATTACTTTATTACATAACACCTGTAATTTTGAGCTGGAGATTTTCAAGACGGCTAAAATGTAGCTTCAATTACATATTTAATAAAAGTTTTTAATACAATTACAGAATACATTAAACACAATACGCAATTCAATATCATATATATATAAATATATATATATATATATATATATATATATATATATATATATATATACTAGATGGCCCGGCGAACTTCGTATCCCCTTTAACTATTTTTACGTTAATTTTTCCGATGCACATTAAAAACGTATAATTTTTTATCTGTGGGGAAGTTTTAAAGTCAATGTATCAAAATACAACGGCCATTTGAACATCAATGCAGAAATGATTTGTAAAATATCATTTAGAAATTGATTGGGGTTTCCATGAATATGGGAGCAACACATAGAAGCGAATGGTGATTTCCGTTCATATTTAAATATGGGTATTCAGAAATGTAATTAACAAATACCGCATTGCAATGGCAGTCAAAGGTATACGTATCTGTAACAGTAAAATAAACTTCTAGTAGTTTTTTTTTTTTGCCATAGGCTATATGCTACGGCAGATACAAAGACTAAATTCGCCCGCTCATTTGCCACCATTATTTCTATATTCTAGTTTACGCGCTACCTCAAGTGATATCATATGTGCTTAATGACTAGCGTTCTCCGGGTTCGATACCCACAGGGTTTGATATTCAATTATAAACATTTTAATCTCGGGACTAGGAAAGATTATGGTGTACAATTGAATAGTTGCTTCGAAAAGAGATCTAATCCGCGAAAATTCGAAAGTTCAGTTTTCAGTGAATTAGTGATCTATCCGGAGAGTATCACAGCATGGTGCATGTAAAATTATCCATACACTCTTTCAAATATATTTTATGTATTTCTAAAAGTTGGCTTTCAAGCGAATAGTGATCTATATGTAACAAAATTGCGGAAGCAGTTAGTCAAATCATGAGTAGCAGTGATGATAAATAATAATTGCACATGTGCAAATTCATTTCACCACAGTTCCGTAGATTCTAATCAGAATCGTAGAGAAATTAAATTAAAATAAGTAAGACACAAAGAATGTAACGAAATAACATTAAATGGAAAATAAATACTGAAAACTGATTCAGTTAGAAATTTTCCTAACTGAATCAGTATTCAGTATGTATTTTCTATTTCTTATTATAGTGTTTTTAGTTAAATGTATGATACATCACTTTTGCACTCAATTCTGTATTCAATTGTTAATATTTAGTTATTAGCATGTTGCATTGCATTCAAATTGGCTGAATATGATTACAATAGGATGAGAGATTGCAATGTATATGATGTGATAAAGGTAATATCCTCAAAATGAACATTATACTTTTTTTTTTTCGTTTTGCCAACAATTTTTAGTTTGTGGGTTAGATATCTTTTCGGGTCAATTATTCAATTTTTAATAGCTACACTGTGAATAAGATGTTTGAATTAAAATCAAAACGTCTAATCCATATGTTGACAAGATATGTGGTAACGATTCTTCAGTCGGATGGGGGACATTAAGCCTGGTGGCCTGATTGGTGCTTTCAATAGGAGTAGGCTATGTGCCATCACCGGTTTCAACATCTTTCTTCTTTTCATCACCATCATTTACTTGACATTTTTAAACTATACAAATAGGCCTACTTAAACATGCGCATCCTATTTTACCCTCTTTACATAATATAAAAAACACATTTACGCAACGTGATCTACGATGTGGTGTATAAATTGAAAATAGACCATAGGATCTAAAACGCTATCTACTTGTATTCGCCTAGCGTGGAACCCGAATAACGAAAAGTTCAGGAGTGACAATATTTTCTAATAATTAAATGATGCCAATAATTAATTATTTTTCAGATTTTGGCATCTAATACTGCAGTAGTAGTGACAATATTCATTCTACATGTATTATTAAACCATAGGATGTAGGATATATTTGGTTTCGTTTATAAATTTAAGTATCTGAGTAACTAACAGTTTGTAATTGGCAAGGGAAGTTCTCCTCCATTTATTTACTTAACATGCGACAAGTTATCTTAATTAGCATACACTCCTTTGCTGCCTAATCAGAAGATAATTGCATTCTCGATATTAATTCAATAGACATTTGTATGTGCATCAGTTATCTGAAAGCATGGCTGACGTTAGAGCTGAGTAAGCGATCTCTCTGTCTCTTTCTGGTGCGTACTAATAATCAAACTGAAAGTATCGGTCGCTTACCTACACTTCTTCACTAAAAGCTCGTCACAAAAGACAATGTTTTGTAGAGTTACGAGTTACGCAGACAGTGCGCGCAGGCTGGCTGTAATGGTTTTCATGCTTTCAGATATTTGGCAGTATCTGTATTTTTTTATATGATATAATTCTGATATACAGATTCATACTCATTTATTATTTAATTTATAACCTTAGTATCTTCATTAGTATCGTTGAAACTCCTTATAGCTCCATTGTCTACTTTTAGGAAGCAATTTTATTATCTACGCTGCAACACATAAATAATTATCATATTATCAAGTACACCACAGCAGTTTATTGATTTATTTCTTTTTCTTAGTTTAACCTCTCTATTTGTAGCTACTTTTACGTGTCCTACGCAACCCGATCACTATAGGCACAAGACCTACAGAAGGGGATATTGAACTCTTAATAATACACATACTTTTTGACTTCGTAACGACCAGAGAGTCTTCTGGATGCGTGATTGGTTCATGTAAGAGCCCTCCGAGACAACAAAAATACCATTCATTCATACCTTCATACTAAACAACTCAAATTTGACATGGGTGATGGTGTTCGAGAAATATTTAGGCCTAACGTTTCTTGACATCCATCTTACAGGTGAGGAAAAACCACGAAATAAACCTCATCCAGGAAATTTATCCCGATGGCGATCAATCCCAGATCTGTTGTGTCCATCTGGGACAACGACGTTACTCTTAGACCAAGTTTGTAACTTCTCAGAGAGCCATGGCTAACTGAAATGGTTGCTCCTTGAATTCAAAGGCCAGCAGAAGATATATCAGAGAATCACTTGATTATCTTGAAACAATCCATCACCCTTAGTTTGGATTCTCTTAACCGTCTTTTAGGAGTATTCCAACTACAATTGTCGGCTTTATTGATTTTCGGATAATAACTTTCCCGTTTTATTTCAATGCCATATACATAGTTTCGTTGCGAAAAATCGAAAAATGCGCCCATTAGAAGAATGTTTAAATTTTTGCTTCAGGTTAACCCCCACTCTAATGGTCAAATTATACTGGTTAATTAACTCCATCTCATATTTCTAAATGCTGTATGTTGAGTCAAAAAAAATTGCGGCCGGTAGAAGGTTAACACACACACACACACAGGATGGATGAAGATTTGTAAAAAAAATAAAAAATCGTTTCATGGGTACAACTTCATACCTACATTTCTTCGAAACTTGCTAAAATTTAACCCATTGGTATAAATTAAATATCCTATTAGATTACACATGGTTAGACAATTATGAGAAAAACTGTTATCACGGTACATCCTTGTAAAAAAACTATGTATAACTTATAGATAAAGAAAATGATATTATATTATTATTGTTGTTATTATTGTTATATTAGTAGTAGTAGTGACAGTAGGAACAGCAGTAGTGGCTGTGCCGGTGCCTATACTGAGCTCTGAAGCCGGAATTCGCGAGTTCAAACTCAACGGAGCAGATGGAGTTTTCAGAGCTTGGGAAACTTCAGTATCACAGGAAATCCTTCGGAAAGGAAGTAAAACCGTGAATAATCTTTGATAGAAATAACTAACTAACTCATTGGCACTATCGAACCCGTAGGTTCATGGCAGAGCTGTCATAAGCCCTCCATACACTCCTATCCTGAGCTAATGTTTTCCAATCAATCCCTGTATAGTCTACTTCCCTCAAATCATAGTTAATGTTGTTCTCCCACCTCATTCTTGGTCTAGCAATTGGGCGTTTTTCCTCTGGCCAAAGACTTTGATGCAAATAAAAGTAAAGTAAAGTAATCCCACTACAGGCCTCGGGAGGTCCTTGGGGTAGTAGGAGGTTAAGACTCCTACTTTTTTTTCTAGACAATCCGTACTTGTTGTCAGCCGGGTTGTCAGACCTGCGTGACGGCCGCCTTTACCCCCAGAACAAGCGTCTGGTACTCATTTCAGTTAGAGACTGAGTCGACCCCAGGGCCATAGTGCCGCCAGAAGGTTTTGGTCAGTTTAAAAATCCTGATCCCACCGGGACTTAAACACTCGACCTTCCGGCTTGTAGCGCAGTGCCTTAACCACTACGCTACGGCGTGCCCAAATACAGGATTTAAAATAAGTCTGAAAAATAAGGTTTTTAACAATGTTTGTTCGCTACCTTTTACTCCAGGCATTTGAATTGCAATGGTAATAAAATTTAAGAGCAAGTGAATAGTTTTAAATATCTAGGTTTCAATTTATCATATGTTAAAACTGAAGATATTAATGACAAAATAAATAAATTTAATCTAATGTGTGGCAGGCACTATTAAAAGAACCCTTAAAATCACAAGAAAAGAAACAAACATTAAATTTTATGAAGTAATGACTGTTCCTGTATTGATGTATGGATCAGAATGTTGGACGATCACTAAAAGACAAGAACAAAGATTGGAAGCAGCTGATATGCGATTTTTAAGAAATATAGCAGGATATACTCTGCTGGATAAGAAAAGAAATGAAGATATAAGAAAGGAACTAAATATTTTCAAACTTACAGACCGAATAATTAAATTTAGGAACGACTGGAAAGAACATATTGATAGAATGCCAGAAGAAAGATTTCCAAAATTATTGCTAAATTATAAACCGTACGGAACGAGAAATGTTGGACGCCCACACAGAAGATGGTCTGAACAATGTTAACAATTCTAGTTTTCATGGAACCGGAACGAGCCAACAGGCTTAATCCCTGGATGACGATGATAATCTTACAAGTGAGATGTTCCTTCAAACAAAATACAGTAAAAGTTGTTTAATCCGGAGCGTGAATAATGCGGAAATCTGTCCAATGTGAACAAATGTATTGGTCCCGCCAAAATAATAGTAAATTTACGTGTATTTATTTTGTATAAAACGGAATTTGTCCAACGCGCAAACGGAAGAATGTTACTACATAATTCCTGAACAAAAATGTTTATAAGGTGGAAAGATAGAGACATAAATTGGTTTCCACTTCATTGAATTCCCGTTAGGCGAATTAACAATAAGTGATGGTTCCTCCCGCCGGGAGAAGTATAGTTTCTACCTGTGTCTGGAACTTTCTTTCGGCTTCATTGCACACCATTTTTGTGAAATACAGGTTTCTTTAACAAAGATATTTGGCGTGTGACATCTCTCTTACAAATAACCAGTGCACTCTAAATTCTTAAATCAGTTTGAGATGTGAGACCGTTTGTGTATGTATCTTTCACAGGTAGCGTTCTGAATTTACGAAATAAATATGGCTAAATCATATGTATCATTGTCATTAAACGAAAAAATGAAAATGATTGAAGATAAAGAAAAACTCTCAATACGCGAAATAAGAACTAAATTTAAATGTGGGAGAGCCCAAGTTTATGAGATTTTGAAACACAAAGAAAATATAATGGATGAATGGAAGTAAGAAAATGGTAAAAAAAAAAAGTCAACGAGGTACGAGTCAGTCATCCATTACTTAAAATTGCCAATAATGCCTTAATTGATCTTCCATCCCCTTCCAATATTAGAAGATGATGAAATTTCGGATCTTTAGGGAAGTCCACGATCAAAAAAAATCTCCAAAGTTCCGGAACGATACTCCAAACTCAAGCTCTAGCTGTTGCTATATCCCTAGGGAATAACGATTTGAAGGCATCTTCAGGTTGGTTGTGGGCAGTTTCAAAATACGACACAATGTAGTGTAGAATGAAAATTGCTGGGTATCAAAGGATGTGGACGAAAGTATAGTTAGCGGGTGGAAACCGAAACTGCATACTTTAATTTCAGGACACTCGCCTAAGAGACATTTTTAACGCTGATGAGGCGGGACTTTTTTTCGCGCGTTACTGTCGATGTCGCTCGTACATACTATACTTCATTTTTCAATGGCAGCGGAACTAGAATTAATCCAAGGTACATAAAAAGACATATACGGTGCTCTATAATCTATGATTGGTTAGTTTTTTATTTTTATAGTGCGGAATTTTGTCTAATGTGGAAAAAAGAATTGGTCCCATGCGATTCCGCTTTGAACACGTTTTAATGTAGTATTTTTGCGTCTCAAAATAATGATTAAATTGAGTGTGTGAAAACTACTTGACTAATTCTAAAATGATAATTGTTACAAAAGACTAAAAATTATTTGAATAAACTTAAAAATTTGAATATAAATGAAAGAGATTGAGAGGAGTTTGTGAATTGTTATAAGAGTAGGCTTAAAGTAATAGACGATGTTTTAAAACTTCACACTCTATTCTATTTGTTCCAGATAAAAAACTACTTTCGCCAAAAGATGTCTCTTGGCTATGATCCAAGCAGTGAAAATGAAGGTAAGAAATATTTAATAAGATATACATTGTGGAGTACAGTGCGCACAAAACTAAATTTTGCAGTATTTTCATCTACAGAGCACGAGAAGGAGATAATGCCGTTAATATATTTTTTATCTGACTTTTCTATCCTGTACATTTTATAATTCAATCGTTAACTCTAGATTGAATCTAAATATTTTGTAAATAATAATTATATTGTAGACGTACCATGTATATTTACGTTTATTGTAATTTAGATGTATGAATAATGTTTGTATTTTTTTAACCTGGTTGAGTGGTAGACAATGCATTAAGGCCTTAACTCTGCCAGTTTAAATAAAGCTATTATTATTGTTATTATTATTATTACGAAAAGTCGCATTACATTAGATTAGTTTAAATTAGTAAAGATGAATACAGGTTTTAAGACCCTAACATGGTTACCTTATATTTGGTTCATTGTATTAACCATCTTTACTAAATGGAAAGAATGAGATTAAATCTACTCTGTGGTGACATGAAATCTGAATCGTGTTCCTGGTTCGAAACGCATCGAATATTAACAAACTGGCATTTATTAGATTGGACCCAAGACCTCAAGGAAGGGTACAGCCCTCCCTTTGGTCCTATTCTGACCTAGTTGAAATGCAGGCTCGGAATCATGAGGAAATACACTAGTGCGCCCATTAGATCGCCACAACCACATATTTTAAAACCTGCAGTTTGCTATTTTTTTACCTAGCATATGTGCTGAAAGATGATATAAAATGACTGAATGGAGATGAAATGATATGATGGGGAGGGAAGAGGAATCGAGTGTGTTTGCTGGAATGAAATTCGGGAAACGGGAGAACCCCGAATAATCCTCGAAAACTCCAGTATAGCAGACCACCAATACCGGTCCGGAACCCTCAAGATTCGAGTCTGAGTTCTCAGTCGGGAAAGCCGCGCTCGTTGGCCATGCGTCTACCGAGACGACCAAATGTCACACACTCGATGATTCAATAGGCGGGGAACAGAATTAAATAAATGAAGAAATATTTGAACAGTAGGTCTAATCAAATGATAACAATGTGTCTGTCGCATCTAGGTATTATTTAAATTGCTCAAAATGTTACCAAATAAAATTAACCTTTTCAAAAAATATTTTGGGAACATCTGTTGAAAATAGTATGTGTTAACATACTTCAGCAGTAACTCTCTTGATATTTCCTTAAACTTCGAGATTTCGAGGATTGTTTATTACCTAAATTGATGCACTAATACATATTTCATGCATTAAATATGTCCACATTAAAATAATTGTATTCTGTTAAATTGTGTATTCCGCACCAAGCCGTAGAGGCCTTAGGCATGTTGCTTTGGCATAGAGCTGAAGAATATTCCCCGGGGAAAGAAATTCGTTGAATTTAGGTCAGTGTTTAGGATCGTTAACCACTCAGAATCGTGTACAATTTAAGTACCTACGAATGATAGCGACTATAGATGGACAAAAATGATCTGGCTCGGGGTCCGATGTGTTAACCACCTGTAACCCCCTAGAATGCAAGACATACCTGCAAGGTGGAGTGAAAAAAAAAAGTAAATCTACTGAGACTCCGGATGATCATTTGCCTCTGAATTTACTGATTTGGATTGAGACCAAAGACATCCGAGTTCTCATGAAGTTCAGTGATATAGAGCCTCTCTAACCGTAACGATACAATAAAACAATAACCATGAAGCAACTCATGGGAGCACTCTCATATGCAAACATGCATATTTAATAGCCAGAGCATTTGAGTATAGTTATCAGCAGCGAAAAAGGTTTGGAATTGATTAAATAAACTGAAAACTCGATAGAAATGCCATGAAGTTTAATTTGGCACACAAGGTATTTGTAAATGATTTCATTTGCTAAATTGAAGTCTAATGAAAATATAATTTAGAATGGGCAGAAGAAAGCTGAACAAAATAGTGCATGCATTCGTTTAATTTCAACAATGCATAGCTTACAGTGAAACTTGAAACCCCAGTCAAAGTTAATTTTCTAATTATTTTCAACATACACTTCCCTATCAACAACAAGTGAATCGGTTATTTCAGAAACTGAACTTCTCCACACTAACTACATTTTGAGATATTGAACAAAATACCATGTCTATATGATTCAAAATTGAACCAAATGGATTCAAAAGTTTCTCACATCTTAATTGGAAGATAGTGTAATCTCACCCTACAGTAAACTTTCTTTAGTCCATTCTTTTCTTGGATATAGGCCAATAACTTACACAGAGAAGTCCAATCTCTTCAAACTAGAAGACTTTTGTTATGAAAGTATACAATTATTTTCAAGCGTACTGATTAAAACTTTCCCCACATCTTAATTTGGGGGTTGGTGCAATTTTACCTAGCAGTAAGCCTTCCTTAGGCCATTAATTTCTAGTATATAGACCAATGATTTTACGCAATAATCCACTTACTGTAATATATAAGAATTTTGTTATGAAAGTGTAAAATTATATTTATGTTACAGCAATTATGTTTATTTTTAAAGGAAAACTGTTACATTGAAGCTAAGTACCTAACTTTGACATTCATTATATGTAACAATTTTTAAAAATATTTTCATGAGAATAATATTCAATAGTTTCTTTCCTTCGGAATTCGCTGAAGTTGAGCAATGTTGTATTTTAGAATATTTATGTGAAAACATTACATTCAACTGTCTGAAATAGAAAAACACTGTTGCATATGGCTCACAGATAGTTTCAGATTTTACATAAATGATATCTCACAAGAGTTAGTGCATTATAAGCATAAAGCGGACAACTCGCAGAGAGGTTCGGTTTCTGCAAGAAATATAAAATCATACGACACAATACAGAGTACATTTAGAGGCTGGAGGAAAACTGTTTTTGTCAATTGATTCATCTATCTTTCAAGATATATTATGCACTCATAACTCAAAACCGCAAAATCGTGATAAGTCTGGTTTCTAAAATAATTTATTGAAATGCAGTGAAAACGTTTACCAGTGAAGGTAAACTATAACTAGTGAATATCCATCTCTCCTACTAAATTTTAGAGAATATTGAAGATGACTAATATATTACAGTGAATCTTAACCTTTCCTAATGATTGCCGACATGCATGCTCTTCTCAATGTAAAAAGTAAGGATTTCTTAAGGATCTTCAGTCTGATATTCTATGAAATTTAATATACAATTAATATTATTAAACAAATATTAATGAATGTTGTTTGGCTAACGATGACCAGCTATTTATTGTGTCAAAATTATTCAGTCTCGTGCCGAAACGGTACCAAAAATACACAGATTTTTAAAGATTTGACCTCAAAATAATTTATTGTAGCTATAGGTTCTTTCTTGCATAAGCTGATGATATTGTTCTTTTATCAAGATATCTAAACACTTTAAATTAATGGAAAATCAGGCAATACTAGCAGGACCAGAAGTCAGTACTGAAAAAATTAAATATTTGACAAACATAAACTCTGATTCATGTATTTTGTGTCTTTCGGGCTAAATGGCCGTGGTCTGGTTTTATTAAAACTCGACGTTTCGTCTACTACTGCGGTAGACATCCTCAATATAGTATTATTTAATACAATAGCCTACAGTTTTACATAAACTCTGATGTTGGAGAATATTAAACGGAGCGACATATGAAGAAGTACAACATTTTAAGTACCTGGGATCCATGGTATCCTGGAATAATGTTATATTAATTGAAATAAAAGAAAACTAGCAGCAGGTAACCGATGTTTAAGATCTCTGAACAAAAGTATACAATCTAGATATATATCTAAGAAAATTAGAATAATAATATATAAAACAATTATTAAACTTGCTGTAGTGGATGGCAGTAAATCCTGGACCATATCAGAAAGAACTGCTACAAGACTTGCCATCTGAGAGAGAAAGATCTTAAGGAAAATATATGGTCCAATTAAGGATAAGGGTACCTGGAGAATAAGAACTAACCAGGAAATATATTACCTATATAAAGGTAACGATATAGTTATAGATATTAAAGTTAGACGTATCGAATGGTTGGACCATATTTGCAGAATGAACGAAACACATTTGGATGGACGACGTACAGGAGGACCTACGGAAAATTGGCATAACACATTGGAGAAATAAGGCCATTGACCGAAGAGAATGGATGGTTGTTATGAGGGAGGCTAAGGTCAAATTAAAAGGACTGTCACGCCAATGATGATGATGATGACGGGTTCTTTCAATGCAAACATGCGTTTTCTATATACAGAATGTATTAAAACGTGTCTCCAGCGGATTACTAACTGCGACTAAAATCATGCATTCCACAAATGGATACAAATAAAATGTTACAATGCCACGACTGTCAGGCTGCTGTAGTAATGATACTTAACAAAGCCATAGTCCAAAGAAAATAAATTCGCTGAAGAAAATACTCCAGCTGTGAGAAGCGATAAAATTATATTTATAATTTATTAGCCGACTATTTTATTGGCATACCAGTAAGCGATTTTAAATAATATTAATTATTTAAGTGCAGTAAAATAATTGTGATTGATAACAGGAAGTATTTTCCCTCTACTGAAATAGTTCCATGTAACAGAAGTGTATAGCAATTGTACTTTCTCGTATAATAATGTTATTATAGCTAATAATTTTACCAAATAATTGTTAACATTTTTAATTGTAATAACACGAGTATTTTTCTTTTATAGTAAGAAGAATGAATTACTCTAGGATAAATCTGATCCGCTCTAAAACAGCCTCACTTGTACAGTGTATTTCATATAATTAGTTTCTATTTGTGACGCATGATATAACAATTTGAAATGTAGTCGATTATTCAATTCGTATAATTATGATAGCCTAGTTCATGTAATATTTCAATGCCATGTATTACATCTTATTTGATCTAGTTCCACACTAGGCTAATAGATAGGCAAACGACGGTATCGCTATGTAAGTATTGAGTCGTCTTCTTATTCTTCGTCATGGTTTAGGCTTATTTACTAGCCTGTTCCGGTTCCAAATTGCTGTTGTTTCCATCTTTTCATTGGTCTTCCCAAACTCCTCGTGGTGAATAGTTGTATGCTGCTTTTCGTATTCTATTTTCAGGAATCCTTGCTAAGTGTTCTTTCCAGTTTGTTCTATATTTCACTATTGTTGTGTTTAATTCCTCTACTTTTAGTTGTTGTCTTATTTCTGTGTTGTGTTTTTTGTCTGTTGTTTGATATCCTGCTATTGGCCTGAGGAATTACATTTCAGCAGCTTGTATATCTGGCAGATTATTACGTTGTCATTGTCCATGTTTCGGATCCATAAGTAATAATAGGAACTGCCATTGTCTTGTATAATTTCATTATAGAGTCTTTCCTGACTTTATTATATTTCAAAGTTCTTTTTAGTGTTCATGTTATATAATTAAATTTATTCAGTTTGTTATTTACGTCTGTTTCCGCAGTGTATGATATTTCGCAACCTAGGAAGTTATATCTTACCACTTATTCTATTGGTTTATTTTCTAATATTATCTTTGTCCGAACTGGATGAGCGCCCTTGAAAGCCATTGTTTTTTTATTTTTCTGAATATTTCCATGTTGTAATTTTTGATACTTCATTTAGTTTATATAGCATTCTTTGTAAGTAATAAGTACGAGTGTGGAGTGAATGTATGTTAAAGCGTTTGTGTAGTGCGTTTTGTATGAGAAAGGCGAAAGTGTTGCCCGTTACCGGCTTACTCTTGTCGAAAAAGGGCCAAGGGGACCGCCAGGTTTAACGTCTCTATCCGACAGACAAATATCTATCATCAGTACCACATACATTCTCAACACATGCATCTTGTGCAAAATACAGCGATTAAAAACTGTACATCATCATCCATCACTCACGAGACAAGAAATGTTACCATTGAAATTTCTAACCCACTGGGTATCGAACACTTACCCGCTATTCATGTGGCAGGCATGAACTAACACGGTGGATGATAGTGTTGCAGACAGCTTATACACTGCTAAAAAAATTAGGGGATATTGTAGAATAACCTATTAAGGCTGTGTTTTTAGGAACAGTATTAGATTCAATCACTTTCTACTACTCCAAAAAATGTAAACAAGAGTTTGAAGTCATTACGTAACCTCTGTACCACACCAGATGTCAAAGAATATGGCAAACAAACAAAGCTACATTAACATGGGTGGAAATGTTTCTTTAGTATGGTGTATGGTCTCCTCGAACGGCCAGCACTGCCTCACACCTGTATGGCATTGATGCAATGAGGTTAGCAATGAGTTCTTGGGGGATACGTGGCCACTCTTCCATAAGAGCAATGTACAGCTCTGGAACAGTTATGGGAGGTGCTGGTCTGCCTGCAATGCGCCTGCCAAATGCATCCCACACATGCTCAATCGGATTTAAGTCCGGGGAGGAAGCTGGCCATTGCATACGCTCGATACCCTCCACTTCCAGCATGTTGTCCACCAAGCCAGCTCTGTGGCGTCGTGCATTATCGTCCATAAAAAGAAAAGAATCACCTATGGCACCAGCATAAGGCACGACAAAAGGTCGGAGAATCTCATCTCTATACCTTACCGCAGTCAAAGTACCACCTTGGATGATGTAGAGGTCCGTACGTCCACCACTACTGACTCCTGTCCACACCATCAATCCACCGCCACCATATGGGGATCTTTCACGTACAAAAGCTGGATTGTTTCGTGTCCCTTTTTCTCTCCAGATGAATACACGCCGACTATCACATTCCACGTTGTATCGCGACTCATCAGAAAAAAGAACTGACCTCCATTAAGCATGCCTCCACCCACGATGTTCCCCCTCCCAGTTTCTGCGATCTCTACAGTGTTGTGGAGTTAACCTGGTACACACCATGGGCCTGCGGGCATAGAGATCACTTCCATGCAGTCGATTAGGGACAGTTTGAGTTGACACCCTGCGTCCTGTTGCTGTTTGAAGTGTATTTCGCAGTTGAGTTGCATATGCTGTCTATTCCGACGGGCTGTTAACAAGAGGTAACGGTCATCCCTTGCTGTTGTTGCCCTTGGTCGACCTTGTCCGGCTCTTCTGTGAACAGTATGTTCTTTGAAAATGATTCCAAAGTCTGGAAATCACGCTTTGAGACACCCCAATGGCTTGTGCCACCTCTTGTTATGTCTGTCCAGCTTCCATCCTTCCTATGGCCCTCCAAGCCATTGGTTCAGGCAAATCACGTTGTCGAGGCATCGCTGTCCCTAAGGCAAGTCATTCACTAACTGAAAACTGGACTGGATTTAAAAACAGCAACAAAACATTCACCCCCACACCGCCCTTTCACGTCAACAGTACAGACACTGCCCTCTGGCGTGGTACCGAGGTTACGTAACAACTTCAAACTCTTATTTACATTTTCTTGGAGTAATAGAAAGTGATTGCATCGAATACTACTCCAAAAAAACATAGTCTGAATAGGTTATTCTACAATATCCCCTAATTTTTTTGAGCAGTGTATATAGGGCTGCTGTCACTCCCATTAAAGAATCGGGCTTTGCTTTTAAGTTTTACATTATATTTGTAATGTGGGATTGAAATAAAAGTTACAATTCATTTCAAAGTAATCTAATTGAAAAACTAGTGTTTATGCAAATAAAATAATCGTCTGTCTTTAATAAAATAAAAATAAGACAGAATTAAGTAATATATATTACATATATTGTAAACGACTTAAGAATAACGAGACGGTATCCGATTGCAAGGGAATGTTGCATCCAATGTGAGGTTTCCATGGAAGAAGCCAGGATGGAAGCCGTTGCAGATGAAACTCTCCCATATCTTCGGCTTCTGTCGCCATGGTAAAATCTTTTGAAACATGTAAAATCTCATTTAAAGAAATAAAGCCAGTGCTAGTTTAGAATCTCATTACTATGATCCATTTCGCCAAAGCATCTTGTGATAACTCGCTGTCACCATCGAACCCGGAGGTCAGTTTTTTCATAGAATTTAAATCAATAACTGGATCTTGAAATACAAAAAGATCTTTATTTAACATGTTCATTTAAATTTCGTATAGGCAATTAGTTAACATACGCCATTATAAATTTCGATCATTAAATAATTACTTGATATAGACCTCTATTTCTATTGCGACCGAAACAGGACAATCCAGTAGCGACCTCGGAAAGATTGAACGGGTCAGAGCCCGATAGATGAAACGAGCAATAAGAATAGGGCTGCAGCTTCCTCTAGACTAGCCTATGAACTGATCAAAGAGACATTTTCCATCGACGACCTTAAGCTGACAAAACTCCTTCCAAGTAGAACAGAGCAGAGTCCCACAAGTAAAGGGAAGAGAGAAAGAAAAAAAACCGGCGGGAAATAGATCCCTGCAGCTCTGACTCCATGCTGTATAGGAACTGGACGAGAGAGAAGCAGAAACAGCGGCAAATCATAACACGAACTGCCATACATGGATTTCATCATGAAATATGTCAAATCAAGAGATTCCACTAACCCGGAGAAATGTGTGTCTGCGAACTCTGTAATGAAGTCTGTCGTCGTTACCATAATGCGAAGTGTAACAAAAGAACAAAATCATTGCGTTAATATGCAAAAAACTAAACTTACCTTGTATAATGCTCGGTGGAATGCTATTATAATATATATATATATATATATATATATATATATATATATATACATCCATCCATCCATAGTAATTCTGTCCGAGAGAAGGTCTATTACTGCAGTCATAGCATTTTCATGCTATGCTTTGCAGCTTTACTAGGAAATTATAAGTGTGGTAGCTTTCCATTGCTTTCCACACCGGTCAAGGATGATGATGATAAGGATGATTTCCGGGGACCGTTGGGTCCTAAGCTTCCTGACATTTGTCTTACAGGTGAGGACAAATCCCGAAAAAGGACCTCAGGAGCCTGTCCCGACCGGAAATCGAATCCGGACGTGCTGCGTGACAAGGCAGCACGTTACCTCGAGACCACAGCGGTGGACTTTTTTAAGTGGATATTTTAATGTTTTAGTGACTATTTAGGTTGCCTAAAACAGAATTTTTAAAAATTAAATGTCCTCAACCTAACTATGATACACACCAGTAATGATATTAAATTATTACAATCTACATTAAAAATGTAAAATTTTATATCGATGTAATAGTAACACCTTTATCAAATTTTCTACGCATGTTCAAGATACCGGGTGTATTGCGTATCATATCACATGTTGCTATTATGCATGCAAGTAACAGTTCATCTGAATCTACAGGAGTCGCATACACCATTATTTTCAGGTGTCCCCACAAAAATAATCAAGTAGTCAGAGATCTGGAGAGCGAGGTGCTTACACTACAGTTGAACTACCTCTTCCTATATCAACGGCCAGGGTACACTTCATCCAAATGATTTCACACATTCCGGCAGAAATGGGGAGGACTGTGATGTGAAGAGGAACCACTTCTAACAATCTAGGCAGGACGTGAAATGTCTTGTAAATGACGCCATTTAATCTCTGGGGAAGAAGGTAGGGGCCAATTATATGGTCAGAAATTAAACCGAAAATCTCTGCTGGTGACCCCTCTCAAATATGGCATGAGAATTTTTATAATCCCACACATGACTGTTCTTTCAGTTCAGAACAACCCCATCCGTATTAAATATTGCCTCATCAATTAATAACACCGTGGTAAAGAAGTGTGGTGGCTGCAACAAAGCTCAATTACAAAATTGTACCCGTTTAGCGAAGTCCACCGGCTGTAAGGCTTGTACTTTTTGCAGATGAAAAGTATAGAGATGGTCTTCGTGCAGGACTTCCCATACACTTTGATGGTTCGTGCCCATTATACATGGAACAGCACGAGTACTATTAGAAGGATCATCTTCCACTCTATGAAGAACATTTTCTTCGAACTCTGCTGTGCGGCGCGTACGTCTTTCACCAGCGTCTACTCTGTTTACCTCCAATGCTCCCGCAAACACCAATTAACAGACACTAAGGTTGTTCGGTGAGGATGGCGTCTATTCGGATACCGCTCCGCATGCATGGCAGCAGTTCTTGCCCAGTACCTTGTGCTGCATCATACATCAGATACATTTCGGCAAGTTCAGCATAAGCTATTAAATATAAAATTGGTACCTGGTAGGTCAGTCGTCCTCAACTAAATTATTAAACTCCATTAAGACGTTTCAATATGGAGGCCTTTCAAAAACAACGTTTCATCCTCTGCATTTTAACTGGTTGATTATGACTGGCCTACCAGGTACCAATTTTGTTTTTAATATCTTCTTCTTCACTTCCTGGTTTAGGCAAGAGTTGCCTGTTTCGTCTTCACTAATAGATCTAAGACCATCTCTTCCGAGGATGTCCGACATCTCTTCTTCCTCTTGGAAAATAATGGAAGATTTTATTTGGTAATCTTCTTTCTTCCATTCTTTCTACATGTTCTTTCCACTGTATCTTGTTGTTAAATATATTTTCTTTTATGGAGTAGATCTGCAGTTCTTCACGGATATCCTCGTTTCTTATCTGGTCCATTCTAGTGCAGCCTTTTACTCTTCTTAAAAATTTCATCTCGGCTGCTTGGATTTTACTTTCTTGTTTGGTAGTGGTAATCCAAGATTCACTCCCATACAAAAGGACAGGGACAGCCATTGTTTTATAAAATTTTAATTTTGTTTGTTTATGGGCTTTATTATTCAATGTTCTATTTATTGTACCACAAATAGCTTGAAACTGATGTGTTTTGTGTTCAATATCTTTATCATTCCCATAGCTGATGTCACATCCTAAATATTTAAAGTGGGATACTTGTTCAATAATTTCGTCTCTAATTACTATTTTTGCACGCAGAGTATTTCTTCCACAAAATGCCATTACTTTTGTTTTACTTATTGAAATTTTAAAATTATAATCGCTACATATTGCATTTAGTTTGTAAGCAGCCAATTGTAACAGATCTTCATCATGGTGTAGTAAGACCAAGTCATCAGCGATATCTTATTACATAACCTCAACGGTGCTTTAATACGAATTTTAAAAGTGTTGAAAGTTCAGCTTAACTGTAAAGATGTTCCATGATGTTTTCATGTAATGCGATTGATACTTAAGTAACTTCTAATCGGATGTTAATGTAATAACCAATACGAGAAAGGTATTTTGCACACGCCTATACTGAACAAATTTCAGTGTCAATATATCACATTACACATGCAGGGGGAAAAAAATAAGAAGAAGAAGAAGGAAAACAGTGGCCTGCCGTGATTTGAACCACCAGTGTTCGAACTCAAATCCATGACTTTAACCATTAAGCCACACGTTAACTACACAGTTTCTGCATGTTTCACTCTGAGCTAAGGATTTCATTGTATCGATGTTACTTTAATCAGTGCAGAGGCGAGAAATCATTTGTTAAGTTCGAAATTTGAAGGAATTTGATAACCCAGTATTTCATAAATGTTGTTGGTGAATTATTAGCAATCAGGATCTCGGAATTATTACCAAGATCTGAAGTTATTCTAGTATAATTTTCTCTCCAATTTTCCTCTCCTATTGATTTACAGTATCTGTATTAATTTCGATAACTTTGATTCCTTATAACTAGCCCATTTTCCCTCGTCGACCATTTGTTCCCTGTTTCAAATTACTTGTAAAATTCCCCTCTGTAAGCAGTTAAATTTGTGTGGTATAATTTACACTCTGTATATATATATATATAATGTAGGCCTATATAGCCTACTTACATATTCACAACTGTATTAATTTACCTGTTCTTCAGTACTGAAATAAATAGTTACATTGCCTATATTAACTGTAGATACTCGTTCCAGTCTACAATTAAGTCGCACAGTATTTCTGCACAATTTCACAGCAGTCTGATGATAATCAATGATAGGCCTAGTAATGTTGATATAATTGAACGTATTCCAAGGTTTCAACTAGATCGTGTGATTACGAGAAAATTTCGCTGAAGCTGGCTGGTAGAGGAACATTATGTGATTGAATTTCAACGCATGTGCAATAGACTAAATTTTGTTTGCTGCTAAGCTATAGTTACTAAAATCAATCTCTTCAGTCGGTCATTGTGCTTCTGAGCCATCGTGCCACGGAATTTACTTTATTCTCGAATTGTCTTGCATGTTGATATGAATATAAACCTACTAATGACGCGGGTTGTAGGTCAAATTTTGTGGATTTATTTACACCATTTCTTCCTTGCAGTTGTACCCGCTCCCCTATCCACGTTTGTTTTCGTTCATTCCCTCCAATACAGTAAGTTGTTGAGTTTAGCATGACACAATAGCTTAGCAAATCTATTTATTTAATAAACTATAGTGCAGTCTTATAAGACTTCTGAGAAGTGTAGCTGGCTGCAAACTTCTAGATAAAAGAAGAGGTGAAGGTGTTAGAAATGAGTTAAATATTTTTAAAATTTTAAATAAAATAAAGTAATCTAGATAAAAACTGGAATGAACATGTTAAAAGAATGAAAGATTAACGCATACCAAAAATTATACTTAATTACAAACCAAAAGGAGACAGGAACGTTGGTAGACCGAAAAATAAATGGATTCAACTTTTTTGAATGAGAATCTATGAGACCGGAACAAGCCAAATGGGCTTAATCCGTGATTGTTGTTGTTGATGATGATCTATTTATTTCATTACTTCGTCAGTTGGAGCATAATATTCCACCTTAACAAAAATGTAAAACCCGAATGGTTTATGACTATGAAGTCACATAAAGATATTTTAATGTATTATTATGAAATGTTTTCGTTTAACATAGTTGGGAAACAGGACTGAGATGTATACAGAAATTACACATAGACTTAATTCTTGAAATACATGCTATTATGCAATACAAGGACTCTTGTCATCCCAAGCTCTCTAAAAATCATCATCAACATCATCATAAACAAATAATTTTATGACGGTAAACCTCACGAATCCTAATATTAAACCGAAAATATACAAAACTGTTATTCTCTAAGTGTCACGGAATTTACTTTGTTCTCGAATGCTCTTGCACGTTGATGAAAATATGGACCTACTAACGATGAAAGGTATTTATGAATTCATCAGTGTCTTAGCGATGCCATTAAATAAGTAAATTGCTGCTATGAGCGCCACTATATAGGCTATGTTCGCTGCAGCACAAACAGACGCTAGCTGATTATAATGCAAAGTGAGAGATTAGCAACGTGTTAACACAACCATGAAATTGATTGCCGCTAGTACGTTGCATATACCAGGTGGTTCAAAAGTTACTTCCATAATTACAATTAACACAGCAGATTTATATTATTAAGAACTTCGGACCAAACATTTATCAACTGTTCACTACTGTGATCTCGAGGAAGCGTGCTGCCTTGTCACGCAGAGGGCCCGAGTTCGATCCTCTGTAGGGACAGTTTTCTGGGTGAGGTTTTTTCGGGTTTTTCCTCTCCTGTAAGACAAATGTCAGGGAACTTTAAGGCCCAAACGATCCCCGAATACCATCAGACCATTATTATTATCATCATTCACCATTATCATACTCGCCTCGTTTAGGTTAAGTTAAGGATTAAGGCCTCTTCTGGTCTTACTAAATATCATTGGGGCAGCGTAACTCCGTCTTCTGGACTCTCCAAACTAGAAGTGGGTTACAAGTACACCAATGCAAGAGAGTATACCAGAAATGTCATAATGACAACCTGATGACATCGATTAAAAAAACATTTGTAAACTTCAAATAAATTGACGTGACGCAAAAAGAAGCATACATTATGTTGCAAACCAATAAAATTTCTACAATATAATAGCCGCCCAAAACGTGGTTATATAATATTCATCCCCCCCCCAATTGAGTTTTACATGGGAAATGGTTGTAAATGACATGTGGTACTTTATCCATATAAAAATAAAATTATGGGGGAAAAAATGAGGGTTGCAACCTTATTCTGGGCGGCTAGTCATTTTTTTGTGAATTAATGTTAAATAAATTTAATTTACTATGCAAAAAATCATATTACAACGCTAACTGCTGCAATCATTAGTAATAATAATAACAAACATTGACAATGGAAGTGTTATGCCTGTAAGTGCAAATATTTTAAATCGTAAAAAATTAAATAAAATTAAAATTCCTTCTATACCTTGATCTCAAATGTACGAATTTCTAAATTAAAAATAATGACTACAACTGAATACTATTTATTTGTAAATTTAATAAATAATAAAGAAATAAGATTTATTATTTACATTTCGGTAGATTATAAACCACGTATAGGAATATAATCACAGTGTGTGTGTGTGTATATATATATATATATATATATATATATATACATATACAGTAAAACTTGCACAAAGCGGAATCGCACGGGACCAATTTTTCTTTCCGCATTAGACAAAATTCCGCATTATAAAAAAACTAAAACTTATTAATAATCGTACATTATAGAATACCGTATATGTCTTTCTTGCGTATCTTGGATTAATTGTAGTTCCACTGCCGTTGAAAAGCGAAGTATAGTATGTTGGAGCGACTTCGGCGGTAATGCGCGAAAATAACACTCCCGTTTCTTCAGCGCTAAAAATATCTCTTAGCCGCGTATCCTGAAATTAAAGTATGCAGTTTCGGTTTCCGTTCACTAACTATTCTTTTGTCCACATTCATTTGATTCCCCGCAAATTTCATTCCACCCTACATTGTGTCGTCTTTTAAAACTGTTCAGCCAACCTGAAGATGCTTTGAAATCGTTATTCCTTAGGATTTAGCAAGAGCTAGAGCTTGACTTTGGAGCATCGTCCGGGAATTTGGATTTTTTTTTGTCATGCACTTGTAAAACACTCCCACACTACTTCGTTGATTTTTTTTAATTTCCTTGTCTTATAGCTTTCTCTTCTTTTGACCATTTCCTTGCATCCCTTCATTCATCATTTTTTTCTTTGTGTTTTAAAGTCTCATAAATTCGAGTTTTTCCACATTTAAATTTAGTCATTATTTCGGACACTAAGTTTTTTTTTATCTTCAATCGCTTTCACTTTTTCGCTTAATGACAATGAAACATACGTTTTTAGCCATCTTTATTCCGTGAATTCAGAACGCTACCTGTGAAAGATCGATCTCAGAACTTAAAGATTAATTTAAGACTTTACAGTGCAATGGTTATTTGTAAGACAGGTACAGTATCTGTATTTCTCACGATGGGTGTGCAGTGAGGCTAAAAGAAAATTTTAGGTACAGATAGAATTCACCCGGCGGTAGGAATCGTTCCTTATTGTTTCTTGGCCTAACGAATATTAATTGAAGTGGAAACTAACTTATTTCCCTCTCTGTCTTTCCGCTTTGTAATTTTTTTCATGAATTGTTCAGAAATATCATTCCGTTTCCGCGTTGGACAGATTCCGTTTTATGACAAATAAATACACGTAAAATTACAATTATTTCGCCAGGACCAATACATTTGTTAACATTGGACAGCTTTCTTCATTATTCACGTTTTGGATTAAACAAGTTTTACTCTATGTATATATATATATATATATATATATATATATATATATATCCATTCATAGTAATTTTGCCCGAAGGCAGGCCCTTCCCTGCAATCATAGCATTTTCATGCTATGCTTGCAGCTTTACTAGGAAATTGTAGGTGTGGTAGCTTCCCGTTGGTTTCCACACCGGTGAAGGATGATGATGATGATGATGATGATGATGATGATGATGATAATGATAAGGATGATGATGGCCATATGATTTCGGGGACCGTTTGGGCCTTAAAGTTTTCCTGACATTTGTCTTATAGGTGAGGAAAAATCCTGATAAAAACCTCACCCAGAAAAACTGCCCCGATCGGGGATCGAACTCGGGCTCGCTGCGTGACAAGGCAGCACGCTACCTCGAGACCATAGCGGTGTACTATATATATATATATATGGTAATAAATTAATATGAAAAAAATTAAGTTGATACAAAAGAAAAGAATTCTTTGTGTGCTCGTAAAAGAATCCCAAACCTAAATTAGCGATTCTGAGCAAAATTTAACGGACTTTCCCCATCCCAGCAATAACTTAGTTGCTTACTTGATGTATCATTGAGGCTTGTGTCTCACCTTATAGGTACTTTTTCGTATGTCACATGTCAACCGAGCCTTATAGTTGTACAGCATGTATAGAGAGGGGTTTTAAACTGTGGATCCCACACATACTTTTTTTTACCACGAGAGGACATGGAAGGTCTCCCCGAATGAGTGATCAGCTCAATGGCATAGCCTCCTCCAAGACAATACAACATTAAGAAGAAACATATAATTTACACACACACACATTCATATAAACTTGGCGAATGTGATAATGATCAAAATGGTAGCCAGATGATGTCCGGGACCGTTTGGTCCTTTGTTTCCTGATATATTTTGTCTCGCAGATGAGGAAATACCGTAACCTGGAAACTTTATTACCTATAATGATATGGATATATTGTTGAGCTCAAATCGTGTATATTAAATATACAACGTGTCCACAAATATAGTATCATTCATACTTTAAACTACTACTATGTCGCTTTGGATAATCGTATCCAAATGAAAATGGTGACAATCAAAAGAGAAACTCAAAAAGTTTTGTGCATGTTAGCAATGGAGAATAATGGACAACAATACAGAAACTAAACTAAATTTAATCATTTTTTTTGTGGTCGATATGGGTTCATTGTTGGATATTTAGCAGACAGATTAAATGCGATGTCTGCAGCGTCACTCGTAGGGACCACATTCAATGCCTATGAGATATTGCAAACATTTTTGAGTTTCTCTTTTGATTGTCACCAATTTCATTCAAATACAATCATCCAAAGCGACGTAGTAGTAGTTTAAAATATGATGTTACAGTATATTTGTGGGCACGGTGTATATTTACATAGTTAAAATCGTACCAGATCATATGTAATTAATTTTCCCAATAAAGCTAACTAACTCACTGGCACTATCGAACCCGTAGGTTCATGGCCGTGCTGACATAAGCTCTCCATAATCCCTATTCTGAGCTAATGCTTTCCAATCATCCCCTGTATAATCTACTTCCTTCAAATCATAGTTATTGTTATTCTCTCACCTCATTTTTGGTCTACCAACTGGGCGTTTTCCCTCTGACATTCCTACAAGAAGCTTCCATGCACGTCTTTCATACCCCATTTGTGCCACATGTCCTGCCCATCGCAGTCTATGAGACTTAACTGTTCTCATTATATCTGGCTTCCTATAAAGACCATGTAATTCACTGATATCCAGTCTTCTCCATTCACCTGTTTGTTCATCACTCTTTGGTCCAAAAACTTTCCTAACAACTTTATTCTCAAATACTCGAATCTACTTTCCTCCCTTAAAGTAAGAGTCCGTGTTTCGCATCCATATAATATAACTGGTTGAATAATTGTTTTATATATTTTCAGTTTAACATTTTTTGAAAGGAGCTGGGACGTCAGGAGTCTCTGTAATGCTTAATAGCACGCATTTCCAGAATTGAGCCTATGTTTAATTTCCTTGTGCATCTCATTCCTGTTTGTAATTATTGTTCCTAGGTATTTGAATTCAGCCATTTCCTCAAAATTTCCCCATTTGTCATTAGCTATCCATATCCATTATATAATGTATTTTTATGTGTGACCATATATTTAGTTTTACTGATATTTACTTCCAGTCCCAATTTCTTAGTGTTACTCAGTAGTGTGTGCGTGTTGGCCTTCAGTATCTCTTCGCTATCGGTCAATAGTACTTACATCATCAGCATAAACTAACAGCTTATTAATACCATTGAGTTTCCCAATAAAGCACTATACTAATTCCGAGCTAAATTCCAGTGCTGTAAACAAACTTACATAAGATAATACTCCCCCGATTTCGTCCATTACGGGAATCGTGATGCTACTTTTACCCCCCCCCCGTATGACTGAATTGTGTACGGAACTGTCATCGATAGAAACATTGTTATTAGGCGACATTGTATTTTACGGGAAATAAGATTGAATAGGTCTACAAGGTAAGATGGTACCAATAATTAGGAAATTCCTTAATATATTATTTAATTATGACAAAAAGTTATATGCAATCAGACGTTTACGATTTTTCAATGACGTCGATATATTTCCTTTATTTTGCAATTTCATTACGAGCAGAATGTATGTTCAATTCTGACTCACTTGTAAATTCTGCTGTTATTTCAACACATGCTCGATGGATAATGTGGTATGTTTTTCACAAATTGTTTGAAAACATGCAAAATAATTATTTTTTCTCCGCTTTTCAAATTGTTTCCTTTCCAATGTTGTCTCAACTTATTCTGCATTGCGTATGCATAAGAATAAAACATTTTTATTTAATCTATTGAAATTTTAATTATATATTTCACGATTCTTTCATATAATTGTATAGAAATGTGCTAGATAATTTATACTCTTTTTTTTTATTACTCCCTTTCGGCTGTTAGAGAGCGAACTACATTTTCTTACACGCTTAAAGGTAAAATAATTTTCGACAAATGAAAATGCAGTCATACATCTGGTTTACATTACAGTTGTTTCTTAGCTAGCGATAGGTATATCAACAAAATGGTAAAGTTCTTTTTTATTCCTGTCAGAAAACGTTTGCATCATTTCTATAAAAAAATTAGTACATATTTATCCATATTTTAAGAACTTTCAGCTCATATGTACGCACGATATTTATTTAGCCATTTTATTACTTATAAATATTAGTCCTGGTGATAAATTTTAATATGACCACTTGTAGCTAACGCTATTATATATCATAATCATCTTACGGCTGAAGGACCAGACACCTACCTGTTCACCCTCTGATATACTGTAAATGGTTCTCCCAATCTCTTCATGGGGCATGTCTTTTGGTATTTGGTTAAGAAAATACGCTAAAGCTAAGGTCGGGAGTTCGATTCCTGGTGGGGGGTCAGTATTTTTAAACTGGCCTAACCCTTCTGGCCTTGGGATCAACTCAGCCTCTAACAGAAATGTTCTGGGTGTAAAGATGGTTAACATGCAGGACTGACATCTCGTGCCTTAACCTCCTATCACCCAAAGGTCAACTCAGGCTGGAATCTCTTCATGGGTCTCTCTCTCTCTCTCTCTCTCTCTCTCTCTCTCCTCTCTCTCTCTCCCTCTCTCTCTCTCTCTTTCTCTCTCTATATATCTATCCCACCCTTTCTCTCTCTGTCTCTCTCTGTCTCTCTGTCGCTCTGTCTCTCTCTGTCTCTCTCTGTCACTCTGTGTGTGTCTCTCTCTGTCTCTCTGTGTCTCTCTCTGTCTCTCTGTGTCTCTCTCTGTCTCTCTGTGTCTCTCTCTGTCTCTCTGTGTCTCTCTCTCTGTGTCTCTCTCTCTGTGTCTCTCTCTGTCTCTCTGTCTCTCTCTCTGTTTCTCTCTCTGTTTCTCTCTCTGTTTCTCTCTCTGTCTCTCTCTCTGTCTCTCTCTCTCTCTCTGTCTCTCTCTCTCTCGTCTCTCGAGTCCCTGTCCTCTCTCTCTTCTGCATCTCTCTCTCTCTCTGTCTCCCTCTCTCTGTCTCTCTCTCCTGTCTCTCTCTCTCTGTCTCTCTCTCTCTCTCCCTGTCTCTCTCTCTGTCTCTCTCTCTCTCTCTCTCTCTGTCTCCCTCTCTCTGTCTCCCTCTCTCTGTCTCTCTCTCCCTGTCTCTCTCCCTGTCTCTCTCTCTCTGCCTCTCTCTCTCTCTGCCTCTCTCTCTCTCTCTGTCTCTCTCTCTGTCTCTCTCTCTCTGTCTCTGCCTCTCTTTGTCTCTCTCTCTCTCTCTCTCTTCCATTTAGGTTTATATTACTGTATTTTTTTGCGAATTTGGGATTCTGACATCCATTATACATTATATGAACCTAGCATTTCTCTTGATATAATATTCTCAACTCGTGTCCAATTCAGGGTAGGTCGAGGTATGAGATAAGATGAAACCGCTATATTTTTAGAGTTCTGTGAACGATATAGGTGCCGGCCGACTACGCCTGACGTATCGTCACAAGGGCGGATGAACGAAATGAAACAAAATGGAAGAGATGAGTGTGGAAAAATGGTGGTATGACATTTGTGGCAGGGGAAAATGGGAGAAATCCCGAGAAAAGCTTCCCCATGCTCCGTTTGTCCATCACGAAACTGATATGGGGTATCCGAGACTTGATCTCTAGGCACCAGCGTTGAGAGATGAGCGTCTAGCCGCTTGTGCTACGAAGCCACCTATTTATCTTGATACTTTTATAATTTTTGAAGTTGAATATATATATAATTCTCTTATTGTTTCATTACATTGTTTGTCTTTCTTCTGTATCTAGCAAGTGTTCTGAACATCTTATTTCTGATATACTCGTATCTATTTTGTATCTTCGATTGTTGTGCAAGTCCAGCAAAATCCAAGGGATAAGTCCTTCGGAAGAGACTAAAGCCGCTGGTCCCGAGTTTGAAGATTTTCAGGCTCGTAAACGAATCTTAGTCGGCCACGGTGTTTTTACGGTTATGTTCCTTGCAACCAGTCCCGAGGGTCGCGGGTTCAAACCCGGCTGGGGTCGATGGAAAAATCCAAGGGAAGATCCTCCGGCAGGGACTTTAAGCCATGGGTCCTGAGTCTGAAAATTTTCGGGCTCGTGAAACAACCTCAAGTCTTAATGAAATGCCATTGAAAAAATGTAACCGACCTTCATCCATCCGAGTAATACGCGTACCTTAGTTTCCAACTAGATGTCGCCTCGAGGTGACTACTAACCATATGTTCCTAGCTGATATGTGTAGGGATATAAGAGCAACTAAATTATTACCGCTAGGAAAGCATCCATACACCCGCAGTGGAACGAACGGGATCCACTTTCATCAAAAAACCTTAAGCCTGAAAAAGAGGTATCCAAGTAAAATTTACCGAACTTCTTTATCCAAGTGATACCTTAGTAGTCTTCAAGACGTCTCATTGGGTCGGTATGCTGACCACTTGCCACTCATGACATCTGTAGGCAAATAAGCGCAATTAATTTAGCTTGTTCTAAAAAAAAAGGAGAGAGTGGCCTTGACTCAAAGGGCCGAAAAACCAATAAGTAAGAGTCCACCATTCTGAATCATCTCAAGGGATGGAACTGTTAATACTTTTTAAAATTTTAGAACAGTTGCTTCTATGGGCCCAATATAGAAAGAAATGCTGAATTATGGGTTAGTTACCTAAAATTCCTATTTCTTTGTAGAATTATATTATTAACTGATTTGGTTTCGTTCTAATTTTTAACATAAATATGTCGTCAAAGCACCAATTTTAAAATTATTATGTCTCTTTATATGATTTTTAGTATTTTTTAACATCAGTAACCCTCCAAAATAAAACATTTTCAAATCACAGAATACATCTAGGCGTAAAAGATTATTT
The DNA here is from genome assembly GCA_030220185.1 of Diploptera punctata. NCBI lineage: Eukaryota > Metazoa > Arthropoda > Insecta > Blattodea > Blaberidae > Diploptera > Diploptera punctata. The sequence goes on along the minus strand of JASPKZ010007471.1, from coordinate 50,656 downwards.
TTAAACACTGAACGCAATTAGAACATGCGTGGTCGTGAAACCATGCTTTTAATAAATAAGCGAAACTCTCATGACCCAAGCTTGAATTAATTAGAGCCATTCAGATTCGCTTGCCAGCAATTTAGTCTACCAAATTATTGGTACGCCAACAAATTTGTGCGAAAGAGAAAAACTGAATGAATAGATCCCAGAGGCCTATGACGCACTCAACTGCTATAATTTATTCCCTAATACTCCGTTGTACTCATGTTCCATTACAATACCGTATAAAATAATAGCACCAACTGTAGAACATTAATTATTTTTTAAGCTGGCTCAATCGCAATTCCCAGGAAAGTAAAGTTCTGCAACAAAAGGCAAGTAATTGGAATGATTATCAAACCGCCCTTGTATTTAAAATAGTATATTACGATGCGAGGTTGGGAAGTGTATTTTACAGAATCGAGGAAAATGTTTAAAAACCTAGCGATAGCGAGGTTTTTAATTTCCGAAATTCTGTAAAACACTTCACAAACGTACGTTGTACATTATTTTTTGGGCGATGGTGTTTTCAAAACAATAAATAATGGTAAAATAATAACATCTTTGTTGGAAATATTTATGATCATTATAAACAACTGACTAATGTTAACAGTGTGGGCAATGTTTATTAGTTTAAACTACAGGAGACCGTGAAACCAATCTAGTCATAAAATGGCGGCAAGTACGTATTAATTGTTTTATATTATTTCAAATAAAGTTCAGTTCATTTACAATGCAGTGATTTGTTTGATATAATGTATATTAACACTACCTTTAGGATATTTTTTGTATACATACATTGTACGTAGTATACATAGAGGGCAGTGGTTTTACTTCCCACGCGTGATTTGTAATATGTAATATTACAGTATAGTTATTTTATTACAGTATAGTTATTTAGGTTGGCAACCCCGAAATGTAGGAAGTTGAACTTTTAATCATGGTCGCCATTGCTGTAAGTACGACAAAACGCACTATCGTGCAAAAAAAATGTACACATAATCTTATAGAGGTAGATTGTAGACTGTCTGAAACCGATGTTACATTTTTTAAAATCCGTATTTCAGGCGTAAGATATTGAATATTATTATTATTATTATTATTATTATTATTATTATTATTATTATTATTATTATTATTATTATTATTATTATTATTATTATTATTATATTTGGCGGATCGAGTCTCGGTCACTCCATGTGGGTTTCGTGGTAGACAAAGAGAGCTTGCGCACGTTTTTCTCGGGGTTTCTCCCGTTTTCCCTTGCCACAAATTTCATTCCACCATTTCTCCATACTCATCTCATCCATTTCGTCTCATATCGTTCATCCGCCCCTGTAACTGTGCGTGAGGAGTGGTCGGCCGCACCCTTGTATTTCACAGACCTCTATAAATATAGGGACTTTATCTCATCTCATCCCTCGACCCGATCACGAGTTAGGCACGAGTTGAGATATTTAATATTATTATTATTATTATTATTATTATTATTATTGTTATTGTTGTTATTATTATTATTACTATTATTATTATTATTATTCAATAATTAAAACTGAATAAAATATTTTTTTAGTCAGGATCTTGATACGACCGCTTGTTTATCAAAAAAAGGATCTCTACATCCGAAGTATAGGTCGAAGTTACTGGCACAACATGCGACGACCCAATTGTTACTGAAGTGTATATATAAAAATGTTTCTTAATTGTTATTTTCTGTTAATTTCAGCTTGAAATAAATAATGCACAAGTAGGATAATGTGTAGACTTTCAAAACGATTTGTTCACCATCTTGTTCTACACATATGTGCGATCTCTGACATACGTAACTTGGCGTAGCATGACGCGTTGTAAGGGCTAAAATGCGTGTCTAATTCGATCCTTCAGTTGCTGGGATTTAAATAATAATCAGAGAAAATCATAACTGTAAAATAATGGTATGATTTAGGTCTATCTCGTGTACAAAACAATTATAAATGATGCATTGGTTTTAAGTGGTTGTATAAACAAAAATTGCCAGGACGACTTTTGGTGAAATAGATGAACAATGGATCAAATTTTCAGTTCCGAGCAAACTCTAGAAATGAAATGGGTTTACAATTAGCCATTATACGAGTTTTATTTACATATTTCAGAAAAGCTTGTATATCCTTCATGACTTCATTTAAATTTGATATACTCAAAAAATTGGATTAATAAAGATATCTAAAATAATGTACGAGCATAGGTATAATTATCTACGTCAACTGCCTTCTTCATGGAGAAGGATCCAATGAGGAGATGTCTTGTCACTAGTGCCCGGGTTTGTGTTTATTATTTTATTTATTTATTTTTTGTAATAACTATGTCCTTAAAACAAAGTTAAATGCCCTGATTACCTCCGACAACTGTATATTCAAAGTTATTTGGCCTTAAAAAAATATGTTTTTTTTAAGGCATGTGAATAAATGTCTTTTAACATTTTCCCCATCTTTTAACACTTTTCAGAAGTTGCGTGAATAAATATTTTCGATTATTTATCTAAAGTTCACATTTTAACTTTCATTTTTCAGAGGTTGCGTAAATAAATATTTTCGATTACTTCTCTAAAGTTCACATTTTAACTTTCACTTTTCAGAGGTTGCGTAAATAAATATTTTCGCACATTTTACAAATTCATCTCATTAGAATTCAGTAGTCTTGTTACTTCAGTTCAGTCGATCCAATTTCAAGTTCAACGGTAATACAGAGATTACATCACACATTGACGTATTTATTAATGTGACTTAAATACACAGATTTTAAGTTAAGATTTATTGTTTGTTTGTATTATCAGATTCATATTAGCGGAATAGCAAAGTAAAACTAGCGAGTTCCAATAGACCTATTCATTTCGTTCAACTAGTTACGTGTCTTTTTATATTGTTTTATAGTTTTGTAAATATTTTTTCAGATTTTAGCACATATATTTCGAATTTTTAGCACATACAAAAGTTTATTTTTAATTTTTTAGTGCATAAAAGTCCGAATTCTACGTACTACCATTCATATTCAATTTCGCCACTAAATATACCTTAGGAAAATTTCTCAGAATGATGTGGATTTTTATGTAAATGGCATTCACCAAGTTGTGGCTATGCATGGATCAGGAGATAATGTTAATAGGTAGTGAGAGGTGCAGTAGCACTTTTAAACGACTTTAAGGAACTAGGTTTACATGTAAGGCCTAAATACAGGAAAAACGAAGTACATGGAGATATAGTTTGATGAAATATATCCGATTATAACAGGTTAACTATAGGCAACATTTCTTATGAAAACGTTTAAAGAAATCCACAATGTAGCAAGATCACTGTCAACATAGATCTACAGAAAAATCAAGCACGTAAAAAATACAAACTTAAAGCAGAAAAATAGTGTTACTATTAATTTCAAGTCTCCCGTCTCCTCTCTTTTCTCAAAGAATCTAAAGAACCAAATCCGTCACACAGGAATTGTGTTAACTAAGCGAAATCCTCAAGAAGTTGAACTTATGATTCGATTTTGCTGGCTTACTGAATATCTTGTCTGTGATAGTTCTATATAGAATCAAATAGTATTAATTTAACATAAAAATACATAGCCCAGAATTTAAGATACATTTTTCAAATAAATGTTACATAATAATTAAATCACAAACGAGTTGATATAAATAATTATGTCATGTAACATATCTACAGAATCTCAAAAATGTAAAGGTTACGAAAAGAATACTCAAAGATTGATTAAATAAATTATTAAATCATTGTAAAGAGACACATTAAATCTAATTTACAAGTTATGATTACTTACGCGCCTGAAATGAGCAAGCTATGTGAACTGAGGAAAACCCCCATAATAACTATGGTATTGTCCCTTGACATGAAACTACAAGTATAACGCTTCATCAAGCAATTAACATACAGATGCAACTCAATGTATATCTAAAAATCTAACATGACAAATAACAGTTTGAAATGAAACATATTACAGCCATGAAATTATTCGTATCAGTGATCACCCCGATCACCACCTACGGGATAGAATTGATATGGGTGAAACTATCGACCAGCGATTTGGAGAGGTTAGAAAAAGTGAAAGCAAGGTACATCAAAAAGGCATTAGGTACAAGTAAATACACACAAAATAGAATAACCTATATGCTAGCCAGAGAAACCTACTTCCTAAAGGATCTGAGACAAAGGATACTACTGCCAGCAACGGAGCCATATAAGAAAGTCACCGAAAAAAAGAAACAGAAGGAAAAAGAGATCGGCGAAGAATTCTACGCCTCAGACGCTATGGTGAACAGGGAGTAGACCGGAAGCAACCAACCACAAAGGCATGCAATCATAGGCCTGGCAACACATGGAATATCACCATAAAATGTGCAAAAATACGAAATTCCACCAACCGAGTGACTCGTGTGAATGCAAGATATGTGAACAAAATGCGAGCGATACCATTACAAACAATGCAGAAGATAGACGGGATCGTTAAACGAACTGATAAAAGATAAATAATAAACCTAAAACCTTCGATTGCCACTTATCTACTTATTATAAACGAAACTTATCAAAATCTCATTTGCAAAATTAAATAAAAATGACCCAAACTATAAAGTAATAAGAATTTTATCGACAAAAGGAAAATATCTCTTAACACTCTTGAATAACATAGAATTTGGACTTTCCAGAAGGCGTGAACCATATGAAAATTGTTGATAAAATCTAATTAACCAATGTAAAACTGAATAGATAAAGGGTAATCAAACCGAGAGGTGTGGCCAGAATTTACCTTTAGAGAACACTAGCCACAAGAAATTAAATCAGTATCGTGAATCCGAACCTACAAATTCATTCGGTATCATGAATCCGAACCTACAAAGTTACTCGGCATCCTGAACCCGAACCTATAGTGTTATTCGAAACTCGGTACATGTGCTCTGATCTGCGATATATTTTTACTATCGCGTTTAATCAATAGCTTACTTCAAATCGTCATTAGAATTGAACTTTAATAAACTTTACGTGGACTTTTTTTTGCAACTTAATAATTATACAATTCTTTAGAATTGGTCAAGTATAAAAGATAAAGTAAAACTTCATCTATTCCATTACAAATCAAGTTGTATTTTCAAATATATTTTAATAAGTATCAATAAATATTCAATTATCATATACTACGAGTATATTTTACTAAACGGCAAGACCCTGAGATCTCATTCTCTACCGAATCCACTACATGTTAAATTGAACAAACTCAGTTTCTTATTCCCGCTTATTTATAAGTGTCGGACTACAGTGAAAATAAACTATGCATAACCGTAAGTTATTACCTATTACATAAAGTAGCCTATAATTTGACACACATTTAATTAATACAGATTTATTTTCCCATAACTTTATTAAAAATAGTAAATTTAACCAATAGGTCTATATCTTATACGATACCGGTATATTGCCAATTTATAAGGTATGCTTATATTACGACGAAGCAAACATGGCGGATGCTAGAGCGAATTTTTAGTTCTAATAGTCTGATTTCGCTGTATTTTTAGAATATTATCCTCGTTTGTTTTTAATAGCATATACCGAATTTCATTGTGAAAATCAGAAATTTCAACCACTAGAACGACTTTTAAATATTCTTTTCAGGTGGACTCTTACATCTAATGGTACGAGTTTGATGGTTAACAAACTGGACCTTACTTTTTTAAATTAATTGCTTTATTCCAAATTGGTTCTGATACAACAAAAATTGCAGCCGTAGAGTCATACACACATTTATACATGCATGCATACATACATACGTACATACGTACCTACGTACATACATACATACACACACACACACACACACACACACAAATATATATATATATATATATATATATATATAATACATATTCTCAGACCAACGGATATATGCCCCTATAACGCTGACATCGTTCTTAGAAAAGTACACGTGTATACTCACACCATTTCACCGCATTTCCCTCCCACTACGTCAAACAGCAGCCAAGGTAACTTATCGAGAAGGGATGTTGTCAAACTTCCCCAGTGTTATGGCTCTTGAATATTGAATAATGCAAGGTTGGAGTTGAATTGACAGCACTGAGTTCAAGTGCAAGAGAGAGGTAGAAAAGAGAGAGAGAGAGAGAGAGAGAGAGAGAGAGAGAGAGATAATAAAGCAGGAAGGGAAAGTATTTGTCGAGGCAGAAAAGGAAGTAGGCTTTCGTTCGCATATCTTACGGGGGCATAGATCCGTTGGACAGACAATACAGTAAGTAATGCCTCCAGTTTGAGTAAACGAGTTGTAATGGGCAGGGACTATATGTCACTTCCATACTGGCTGGATAATCGTCCACTTCTGAAATTGGCATAGGCCTATATGAATATCGGTTAATTGAACTGTGTGGAAAAACGTCTTGGGATTTGGAAATAAGGAAATGGAAGAGGAAAGCTGAATATTGAGCAGTATGAGAAGATCATTCCAAGGAGGTAGAGCTAATATTGTATAAGAGCTATATATCCAAGAATAATAAGAAGAAGAAGAAGACGAAAAAGATGAAAAAGGCGGAAACGACGAAGACGAAGGAGACGAAAACGACGAAGGAGAAGATGGAGACGAAGGCGAATAGAGGAATAAATTAAATCATTCCTAGAGATTACTAAATATTGTTATGATCACCATTTCAGCATGTGGTTTAATTCCTAGCTTAAAACAAATACAATGTATTGCAGAAACTGATTTACATTTTTTTTTGCGCGATAGTGCGTTTTGTCGTACTTACAGCAATGGCGACCATTATTGAAAGTTCAACTTCCTACATTTCGGGGTTGCCAACCTAATAACTCTACTGAAATATTAAATTTACACCCACGTGCGGGAAGCAAAACCACTGCCCTCTATGTACACTACATACAATGTATATACAGAAAATATCCAAAAGGTAGTGTTAATATACATTATATGAAACAAATCGCTGCATTTTAAATGAACTGAACTTTATTTGAAACAATATAAAACAATAAATACGTACTTGACGCTATTTTATGACTACATTGGTCTCACGGTCTCCTGCAATTTCAACTAATATACATTGCCCACACTGTTAACATTAGTCAATTGTTTATAATGGACACAAATATTTCGAACATAGATGTTATTATTTTACTATTATTTATTATTTTGAATACACCATCGCGCAAAAAATAATGTACAACGTACTTTTGTGAAATGTTTTACAGAATCTAGGAAATGAAAAACCTCGCTTTCGCTCGGTTTTAAATATTTTTCATCGATTCTGTAAAAACCACTTCCCAACCTCGCATCGTAATATACTATTGTTTCCATAACAACCATAAAATGGAAAATACACAGCTGTTATTCCAAAAATAAAAGTATGTATCATGACCATGATTTTATAAAAATTATGTAGATTTTCAGTTACATTTATAGTTGTTGTGAAAACAATCAGAAACCTCGGTCGTGCTTTAGACTTCGTTTCTGCAATCAACTGATAAACTTTAATTGTTTGATTTTTCTAGAAATTACTGGTGAACCTCTTATACATTATATCATAATCCTTGACATCATATATGAAATGCCTTTAAAAACAAAGGAGTAACGTTATTGCAGAGAATTCATTTTTATTCTTAAAAATGTCATCTGTACGTGACGATGTGAAGGATGCCTGGATATGAAAAAGAGTGGATGTTGCTAGAGATACTTAATGGGAGAAAAGCACATTTCTTATCCTGTTTCATTTTTCTTTGTTCTGTGAACAATGGGAGGAATGACCTACATCTCTCATTAGTATTTCTTAGGTAATTTAGGACGGGTGGAGGATCAATGCATCTGGACCCGCGCACATAGCATCTTATGCGGAGCAGTGGGGGTGTAGGAGCCACGTGTTCAACCTCTTCTACTTCCTACTCTCCTGATGTCACACCCATTAAAATTATTTCCCCTCATTTTTAATAAACACGTTTATTTTTATTACAAACTGAAATATTAATATATCGAAAATGACATAGGGCTTATGATATTTTTATATAATTGTCTCAATGTCTCCAGTTGACAAATTATCATAGTATAACAGTAAGTGTTAAAACTAATTAACTAACTAACTAATCAACTCACTCACTCACTGCACTATCTACTCTAAGCCTTAGGTTCATGGTCGCGCGGACAAAACCTCGACATACAACCCTATCCTGAGCTAATGTTTTCCAATCTTTTCATTCCCTATTCATGTCATATGTCCTGACCGTCGCTGTCTACGAGACTTGATTCTTCTTATAATATCTGGTTTCCAATAAAACTGTATCAGGTATCATTTTCATAAATTGTGTGTATATATATATGAACTTGTATATCATTCTGCTGAAAATTGAAGCCGGTTTCCGAAAGGCCTAAAGTTCTTAAATTTTATAACTTAGTTGAGAACGACTGCAGATGTCTGATACTTATTTTACTAAGCATATATTCTATATACCCTCAACTCGCGTTTCAACTCAGGGTCGGGTCGAGGGATGAAATGAGATGAAGTCTCGATTTTATAGAGACCTGTGTAAGACAAGGGTCCTGGCCGATCACGCTTGACACATCGTCACGTAGGCGGATGAAAGAAATGAAACGAAATAGATGAGACGGTATGGATAAATGGTTGAATGAATTTTTTGGCAGGGGAAAACGGAGAAACACCTAGAAAAACTGCCCAAATCCGTTTCATTCACCATGAAACCCACATAGAGTGACCAAGATTCGATCTCGAGACCTCAGCGATGAGAGACGAACCTCTAACCGCTCGGGCCACCGACTCACCTGTCTTCATAAATTAAATTAGTAAATAAATCTAACACTTTAATATTAGCATAATTGGAGCGGAGAATTGTATATGATCCCAGACGTTAACCTAAGATATCGAGATTTACGCGCTAGAACTCTACCATAGAGCTATCCAGGCACACCTTCATGGGCAAGCACACAAGTGTCTCTCTCTCTCTCTCTCTCCTCCCTCCCTCTCTCTCCCTCTCTCTCTCTCTCCCTCTCTCTCCCTCTCTCTCCCTCTCTTTGTCTCTCCCTCTCCCTCTCCCTCCCTCTCTCTCTCTATCTCCCGTAAGCAGTGAAACATGTTTCTCAAGAATTAATAGGAGCGAATCTATTATGATGGGGTATGCCTAAACGTCAACCAGTTACGAACAAAGTATGGAAATTAATTTTTCAGACAAACCTACTGTAGGCCACATTTAAACTAATTTAGAAAGAAGAGATTTCATCTTTATCGGAATTTGAAACTATGATCTTCATCTGATATTAAGGTTCCAGTAGCAAGGCATGTGTTGTGTGAATGCCCAGGTTTCCTAGTAGCGGAAACGTAAAGATCAATCTTCATATCATTGGAGTTCAAAATAATCTGGGACCATTCACTCTCCCATGTAAACTGTATTGAATACCGGAAATATATATATATATTTTTTTTCCAGTGCCCCAGGTTACCATTTCGGTATTTGTGGTGTTCTCTCCTGGCATTGGCGTAATTGTAACCCATTTCTGAAGTTGGGGGCCTGGAAGGTGGAGTTACGTCACCCCGATGATATAAGGGTGATGAATGATAACGAAGAGCCAGGAGAGTTCTTTACCTAAACTTAACCTAAATTCCAGACTATGGACAACCACAGGAATAATTCCCTTTAAGGAAAATTCCTATGGTTTGACCGGGAGTCGAACTCGGGACCTCATGAACAATAGTCAGAAACGCTAACCACTAGCCTATGAGGCTGGTCATACCGGAAACATTATTGAGGGTAATGTCATCCTGAGCGTAGGACTAATCATCCCACCTTGAATAAGAATCGTGGATCATTGCTTTTAGGTCCCTATTTAAATGTCCACGATCTGTTAAGGTCAGTACCTTTACCTTTTCCCCTTAATAGCCATGTTGTTTCTGAGAGAGAGCCGTGGACGCAAGAATTCATAAAATGTTCAGCAGTAAGTGGTATAGTATCCTTCCGTTTTCCAGATTTCATCCCACCAACAATATCTATTCACCCTTCCCACCCATTCAAATAATTCAATTTTTCATTTATTCATTTCATGGCATCCTTCATCTTATCTCATGTTAGGATAACATATTTTCGTTGGCAATCTACAGTTGTTCAAAATATGTGGCTGCGGATATCTGATGGGGTGCCCTCTAGGGTGCTTTTTCATGTCTCCGAGCCTGAGCAATAAAAAAGGGTAGAAGAGCCCAATGGGAGGGCTTTAATTCTTCTCACGGTCATGGGTTCAACCCTTAAATGGTGGTAAGGGTCATGGGAGTATAACCTGATGTGTCGGACCTGGAAACCGACCTACAACTTATCGTAAACTTTAATTCCTCTCATCTCCGTAATACTGGGATAGCGTAATATATCTTTAAGGTCGTGGTTCTCAGGGCAGTCTGCCCTCCCTGTCTGAATAAAGAACTAAAGAAGAAGCAGGCTATCTCCTGCCAAATTCTTTCACCGCGGATCCTTTACTCATTTTAAAGGTGGATGAAGTAGGCTGCCTTAGACCAGTTTGGATACGAATGACAGAAGAATAATATTCATATATCTCACACATTGAAACATCACAAATCAAAGCCTTGCTGCTTGAACTAACTGACTTGACACTTTCTTTTTTCTTTACTTTAGTTTAATCTCTTCCTTTGTAGACACTTCTACATGTCACAGGCCACCCGGGCTCTAAAATCCTGTCAGGAGATTACACACATGCTTTATTGATTACACAAGGACCTGGAGGGACTGACTGGATGAGTGATCAGCTCAATGTCAGGGCTACCTCTAGAACAACACGTGCACTTAAGGAAGACATGACACAACATTTAATCATACATTCAAATTAACAATGCTAATTTGATATGAATAAATGTAATGGCCAGATAGTGTTTGGTGAATATTTGGGTTTTAAAATTTCCTGACATTTGTCTTACAGGTGAGGATAAATCCGAGAAATCTCACCCAGGGAACTTGGCCCAATCATCAGTGATTGAAACGGCTGCAACGTAGACAACGACGTAACCATTAGACCATAACGGTGTTCGATCTGAAACTAAAATGTATAAATTAATACATACACATTTCTTATATCGTAATTTTGATAATGATAAATTAGGGAAAGGATTTTGAGGTGCGGCACCTTTCCAAAACTATAGCTGTTTACATACTATTATTATTATTGAATCTCCAAATATTTTGAAACCCTATTTCGCCACAAATGCATGTTAGAGTTGTAGCTAACTATAACAATATCATACTGTACATTGTAAAACAGAAATATTATCTTATGGTTTTGAATGAGTGTTATGAATTACGTAAATCGTCTGTAAGTGTCTTAGAAAATACTACATATTGTTATGAAGTTCATAAAATGTTTATAATAATTTTGGTTCTTAAAAATCACTTCACACATTGAGGCAGAAGCCCCATCATCATTTAAAAGTAAGTTTAGCCAAAATCATTGTCTTTCGAATATAGGACAATCAAATAAAACATGTTTTACAGATTGTATTGATTCTTGACATTTACAATTATGATCATTGTCTAGGTTAATGTTAAATCTTCTAAATAACTTCCAAATTTTCCATGACCAGTCATAAATTGTGTTAAAATAAAATTTGGAATAAAATATTTTGTATTTAGCCTATGGTGTACCGTAGGAAAGAAGAGCACTTTAGCAAAGCACCATTTGCACTCCTTATCCAATGTTCATTCCAATCAGTCATGATATAGTCAAAAAGTTTATTTTTAACATAGGATATTGGACACTTTAAAAATGAATATTGAAGCTCAGAAGATGCTGCGGATTTGGCTAGTTGATCAGCACGTTCATTTCCCACAGTTCCCTGGTGCTCACGTATCCAAAACAGGCACAGGTGTCTTGTGTAATTTTTATGTTATATTTTACTGAGTTTGGATTTAAATTAAATTTATCTGCTATCGATTGAAGAGCAGCCTGCGAGTCACTAAAAATTTGTGCACTACATTTATGTTGAAGACACTACTGTACTGCTTCTTTTAAGGCATATAGTTCAGCTTGGAAAAGAGAGCAGGTAGGGGAGAGTTTGAATAGTTTGAAGAAAACTTCACTGCCTTCACGATAAACTACATAAGCACATCCAACTTGTACTTGCTCTTCTCCTGCAGTATATGTTGATCCGTCCGTAAATGGTATAGACATGGGTGTTTCCACAGGTTTGCAGATATAGATTGTCCTATTGTGTGGCAGGATTTCCAGCAGCCATGGAAGACATAGCATAATCAATATCAAAAGTAAACTGTTGAAATTTCTTTGTACGATTTATTTTAATATTGTTTAAGCCAGCTGAATAAAGTGCACTTAGAAGTAGAGGAGGAATACCAGAATGATACGTGCTGCATCAGTGGAAATTGTACGGTAAAATTTACATATACGTAATGCAAATCCTCGTTCGATTTGGTATAATTCCTTCTGAACATACTTTTTGCTCAAAACTAATAGTTCAGTATATGTATTTGGGGGAATGAAATGAAGCGAAATAAACATAATTTGTTGCACCTTTTTGTACATTTTCATGAGATTACAGTACTACACTTCGCTCTTTTTTCCTTTTTTTATGCTTTAGCACCTTTTCCTCCGCGTTTTTAAAAGATAGGACAGAAAAATGTATATTTTTTTCTTCTCGAACAGTTTTTTAAAATCTCAATCAGAAGTCAACAATATTAAATAAATATTGAAATATAATTTACGTAAATTATACCCCAGAAACAATGGGCAATCTGCAGTATGAAGTCAACAATAGTAAATAATAACTATTAAAATATAATTTATATTGGACAGAATCGAACTATGAAATGCGTCATGTCACTACCAGATTGGCAGTTCATGGCTTCCACCACAAGATATGCTGCAACAAGACATATAATCAACTTAATGACAAGTGTATATGTGTTTCGTGTTCAGAAAAATGCGAAAAGTACCATATTCTAAATTGAAAAAAAAAATACTTACATCAATCAGCGCTTGTAACAAAGACAATTAAGCACTTTACATGTAATATCTGCACGGTTTGTGCGCATTTCTCCTTTATTATTAAAATACAATTTATGTACATCACCAGTAATTTATATTCCTGCAACAATGACCAGCCTCCAGCTGTGAAGTCAAATTTTAATTTCAATAGTGTTGCTGTAATAGTTCAAAATAAGTTCAGTTAGTACTGGCAATAATTTAACAGTGTTCTATCTACCGGCTTGTTGTTGGCTGTGTTTTACTAGTCTGAACCACAACGTATTTTTTATTAGTATTACAACGGAATTTTCACAAAAATAACAAAGCGAATGTTAAGAATGATAAGTTCTATGCACTTTCAGAAGAATTCAAAACGCAATTTATCGAAACTGATGGCATTATTCTTCGATGTTCCATCTGCGATGTAAATATTGCAATAAACTAAATAACTGTGAATTACATCTTATGGACTCTATAAAGAAGAACAAGTTGGTGCAAAATATATTATAAAAACTGAGTTTATGTAACTAGTTTAAACCTTAATTCAATTGTTTCAGCAGCACCTTTTTTGCAGCGTTTTGTATGTATTTTCATAACCTTTTTTCCTCCTTTTACGGCCAAAATTTGCACCTTACCCCAATGATAATAATGGCAACAATGATAATAATGACAATAATAATAAATTAGGATAATAATGATAATAATAATAACTATAATAATGAGAATAAAATAATAATGCCAATAATACTCCTGATTTGAAATGATAACGAATTCCAATAATGGGAAAATAGGTCAGTGAAAGAATAAGAATAATTAGATTTTATACAGTGTTCATAACAATTACATCATTACACTAGGGTACATCAATTGTAATAATCCACAAGAAATCGTTTATGTTAATTTTTTCATCGTTTCTGAAAGACATTTTCCACAAATATATTTCACAAATAGCCTATATATTTTTTAAATTATAGTAGGCCTATATTGGAAAATATCTGGTATTTTATGTTTTCGAAAAAAAAGTACCTTAGCCAAACACATTCTCTGTTTAGTTTTATAATGAGCCGTTAGATGTAAATTAACTACAGACATCTTTTTTTTTGTATCAATAGACATTAGTGAATTTAATTTACTCCCAGTCATCAATATTTGTAGACAAAGAAGGTCGTTTCTTTATTATATGTGAACTGTAGTGTGTATTTTTTCTTTTTTTTTTCTTTTTGTAATAATTCTAACTGCAAGAAATTGTAAGCTTCCAACATACTCTTTTTGTTAAGTTAGCGGTTTTTATATGACTTAAACAATAAAACATGCCATTTTACCTGCAACAAAGTTCTGCACAGTATATAAATGTTACTTCAGAGTGTCAGTTGGGGATTTTGTTAAACATTCGGCTTCCCACATCTCCTGTGGCAGTTCTCGTTCAAACTAAGAAAGATGGTTGCGTGGGTATATAAAAGTATGTGCTTTTTTATCGTCTCATTATGATGGTTGTCCAGCGACTCACTTTGTTTCCCCGCAGCTGCTACATATAATTAAATACAAAGATGCCGAATGGCGCCACTATAATAATTCTGCATGTTAATCATTGTCAAGTATTGTCGCGGTGCACCCGCTTTTATATAAACGGACAACCATCATAGTGAGGCGATAATACATACTTCGGATTTGGAGAGAACCTCAAACCATGAGAACTACAGTATGAGAATTTAAGGCTGTTCTCAGAGAAGATAAATTACACAGGGTACAAGAGGGATGTATGTGTGTGGAGACTTCAAGATGCAGGGATTTCTATTAAGTTTATAAGGTGGTTTCACAATATTTTCATGTTTTCTCTGCCCTTGGGGCAATAGAGCTGCTGATGAGCAAGGAACATTTGAATCCAATTAATCACAATTGTTATCCATGAGGCTGTAGTTCCAATAGAGGAGATCTTGCTATCACCTATTGACATAAAACTTGGACTAGTCAAGCCAATCTGTCAAGTTATTATAACCCAATAGTTAGATAGATAGATGGAAAGCTCTGCGGTCATCATTTAAGTGTTGGCGGTGAGCGGTCCATTTTGGTCCTCCTTAATAGGTAAAACTCCGGGTTCCTGTAAAATGCATTAGCCCCGGTTTAAATTTTGAATTTAAATTTGAAAATTAGCAGAGTGAAGTCGGAAGCGGACCTTTTGGGGTTCTATTCCAGCATTTGCTCTTTGGATTGAGGGAAACCGCTTAAAACCTCAATCGGAATAGTCGATCACGCGGGATCTTGCCAAGTTTGACTTTCGGATGACTCTATATTTGGAGGGCATCCAGGCTTCTCTTTATTTAAATATAATGTGCGTACATTTCAGATTACAATTATTCATACAATTATGGTAACGTGCATTTTTAAAAAAAATTCTTTTTGTTTTTTTGCTCTTCAGTTGTTGTTGCTGTTCTATCTGTAGTTGTCAGATGATATCAATTTCTCTGGAACTGGTGGGATGAACCTGTAGCAGTAAGATTAGTTATTAGTTTTTAATTTTGTTGTATTAATATATTTTATTAATGCACATTATATGCCAATGTTGTAATTATAATTGAATAATTGTGTAATGTGTTTCTGTGTGTGTGTGTGTGTATGTGTATGTGTGTATATGTGTGTGTGTGTGTGTGTGTGTGTGTGTGTGTGTGTGTGTGCGCGTGTGCGTGCTCTATCAGCTTTTACCGGTCAAGTGTTGTCCAGGATACATTTTGGACGCTTGTGTGTTTGTTATTGGCTGTTTCATAGGTTCGCAGCGATGCCACGAGTGGATTATCATGGCCTTCACATGTATTATAAAATTTAAGAGCCATGCGTTTAATATGCTCCTCGATTGTTTCTACACCCGTTTGATCGTGTAATATGTCAACCGGTGTTACACGCGGTAGTTTTGTAATCATATATAATAATTTGTTTTGAAAAACGTGCAGTTTCTTTATGTGAGTCCAAGCGGCGTGTCCCCATATGGGGCTTGCGTATGTGAGTATTGGCCTTAATAGTGCCTTGTAGATTGTTAGCCCTGTGTTTATTAGAATTTTGTTACGGTTATTTAAAATTGGGTATAGCAGCTTCAATGTCCCATACGTTTTGCCTAAGGTATTTTGGACATGTTGTTTAAACAGTAGTTTTTTTTGTCGAGTGTTACGCCTAAATAAATGGCTTCGTTCTTCCACTCGATGTTGTGTCCATAAAGACTTAATTGTGGGGGCATGTATCGTTATTGAGAATACCTTTTTGTATATTATAACCCAATAGTGTTTACCACTATATCAGGAATATTTTCCCTCATTTAACAGATGCAAAAGTGGAAGATGGCATATTTACTGACCCACCGATTCGTTTCAAACCTTAGTACCAAGAAATTGAGCAGAAAATAACGAGGAATTCTTGGACGGTCTTCAGAGCAATGACGACAGGCGTCCAATGTAGCAATAAAAATGATAACTATGAAGAAATAGTTGCATCTTTAATTGAACATTATCGACCACTGGGATGCAGAAAGTCAATAAAATTCCATTACTTGCATTCTCTCCTATATAGTTTGGCCTTATTTGGAAGACGTCAGTGAAGAGCATGGGTGAATGCCTCCATTAGAATATCCAAATAAGTCAGCAAATCGGATAGACTAATAACCCAAGGAGTAAAACAAGGCTGTCCACTTTCCCCTCTTCCATTTAATTTATATATGAATGAATTCATTAAATTATGGCAAAACCAATTACAATCACACTTTATGATTAATGGCCGACCCTTCAACACGTTAATGTATTCAGATAACACTAGTCTGCATGATATCAGATGACTGAAAACTAATATGTTGTATTAGTTCACTTTTTTATGCTGATTCCAGAACTGTTCTTAGTTTTCTTCTATTACGTACAGTTTTTTCACAACGAACCTAATCTGTTTTCATATATATATTTGTGAGAGCATAATATATGCCAGATGGTAATGAGTATTGTTGGAGGGAAATTTGTCAGTTCAAGCCTCTAAACCTTTAGTTTGGCACAACTGCTGCTGAGGTTGTTATTGGGCCACTTTCGAAGTGTTGTTTATCTCAGACACTTGCATTATCAATGCTGTTCTCATTTTATCTCTCTAGTGTGACTGCAAGTATGACAATGTCTACACGCAAGTGTGTGAACAATCCTAACGTTTTCTTCTATATTTGTGAAAATTATAAAATGCTTAAGCAAAGAACGGATATTACAGACTTTGCGAAAAAAGCTTACTATGCTTATTTTAAAGTGAAACTTTAACCAGGATACGGCGTGGGCGCCGAACAAAGTTAAGTTGACAGGTTAAGATTGTCAAATATAACCCAAGATTATAATTTACAAATTTCGGTAAGTAAGACAAAAACTATGGCATTTCAAGACAAAATACCGTTACGAACTAAAATTGTTATTAACAACAATATAAAAGGACAAGTTAATAACTTTACTTATCTTGGCTGCAACCTTTCCTACGATACATGTAAAGACAGACATAAAATTGATAAAATTCTAAAAACTTATAGGAACAATAAAAAACACTCTTCTCCGAAAAGTATGTCCAGATACAATTCTAAAATCTTATAAAACAATGGCTCTTCCAACTCTACTTGATGGCTCTAAAACCTGGACTATTACTACAAGCAAATTAAATTGGATAGTAGCTGCAGAAATGAAGTTATTAATACCTTTAACGGGTTATGCGATTAATAACCACATGCGTAATGAAGATATCCGCAAAGCTCTCAACACACCGCAATAACTAAAACCATCCAAATATATCAAAATAATTGGCATGAACACTTTCTTAGAATGCCAAACAATAGACTACCTCTGAAGCTATTCAACTACAGATCCACAGGACGAAGAGACCCAGAAAGACCAAAGAAGCAATGGAGGGATCAATTTCTATCTTGAAGCGGAACAGGCCAATGGCCTAATCCATGACTGTAATTGATGATGATTATTAAATGTAATAACCAAATGATGGCCAATTGCCTGATAAGAGAAATTTGGAGAAGTATATACCGTAGCCTAAGGGAGGAAGAGATTCCACTGAAATATAGAACCAACATTCATGATGCTGAAATGTGCAAATAATAATATTAATAAAAAAATTATACAGTAACCGCCAATTAATATACACGCACCATATACTGTATAGATAAATGTAGAGATAATATTTAAACCAAATTTAACCAAATATAAATTTAGATTTCTTTTAAATTGTTATAATATCGGGCAGCCCTTGATTTCCTCGATAGTGGGTATTCCAGCATTTGGAAGTAGAGATGGAATATTATGTGGAGTGATGAGTTTTGAGGTAAAATATATTAAGCGAGATATTGCGATGTGATAGTGTGTTTATGAATAATCAAAAAATTCAATTAAGGAAGAAGTCTGTTTCGACATGAGGCTGTTATGATTCACACCATATGACTACACAGCTGTGAAGATCATTATAATAGCTCCAAGTGAAACACATCAACACTCAAACAAGCTGTCTATTAAGTGACTTTCAGTTTTACGACCGAACATCAACACAATAACGTTAGATAAAACGTGCGACTGAAACATAAATTAAATTCGATTTCACTGAAATTGTACGTCCAGATTAAGAATGAATAAATTGATGTATGTGGACTTTTTTGTTTACTAAATTATTTATGGTGTTTTATTGATTAAATTATATTCACATTAATGTATTCAAACAATGAACATAAATTTTACACTATTAATGTGCATTAACCCATTCACATCAGATTTAAATGTCCAACTACTTTTTTTTCAAATCGGAAAAGTTTCTATTAAGTTTCTCTTTGAAGAAATGATCTGGCCATTTGTTACTCACTGATATTTGTAGGAATATAAGTGTAATTAAATTACCTTGGTTAAGCAAGGGAGCGCCCTTGCCCCAGATGGGTGTAAACACAGGATTATTTTACAATTTATATCTTCTTCATTTTTCTCTCCATTCAGGCGTTTGTCAGATTTCTTCTAAGCATTAACTAATTGATACTCTGGGACATTCCATACGAAATCGGCAAAAAAATTGTGAAAATTGAACTCGCATCTTTAAAAGTTTACCATTTTTTTACAGTGAAACTTTATGATATACTGAATATCTGAACCGAATTTCAAGTCTTCGCTTGGTGCAATTAAAGAGTAATAGAACTGTCAATTTATCGTATTGTTTTAAATAGTCTATTATATAAAATACATTTCTCGAAGTATAACCACTCCCTCAACTTCAAAAGATAGTCACATTATAGATGATTTCATGCTCTATCGCTTGAAAATTAGTATGTTAATATTTACGTCTTTCTGAAGGGCGTAAATGCAATTAATATGCAATTGACCTTTCTCATCAAAAAAATTATAAAATCAAAAAGTGCCACATTATTACCTGAACACCAGTTAATTTTTTGTAACTAGTATTAAAGTGGAGTTTTCAAAGGAAACTACCAAAAATAATTATTTTCCCTAAAATCTCCTATGTGCAGACTGCCCGCAATACCTTTCGTGTGAGTGAAGATCGCTCGCTCATACAAACAATGACGGAGCTACTTGGTAATAGTCCTTTGCGCACTTACAACTATTTTTTATTGTTATTATCATAATTACATTATTTTTATTATCATTATTACAATTATTACATTATCATCGTCGTCGTGGACTAGTAGTTACTCTGCACGCCTCCGATTCCGAGGTTCGCTGGTTCACACTCGATAGGAATCAATGGAATTTTAAAGGCGTAACAATTCTGAATGTTGCTTTCTCCAGAAGGAAGGAAATCCCTGAGTCCCGTGTCGTAAATTTATGGTACGTAGAAGAACCTCGGGCTTTAAATAAATTGCTACATAATAAACGTCATTAAATATAACAATCTTTATTGATATCTTCGGTAGGCGGTTAATTTTGTGCTGATTTTGGCTAATGTATAGTTTAATTTAAATTACTAAGCACCTACGAATACAAGCTAGTAGGCCTATTAAAAAAGTTTCTAGAGAGTAGTTTTGTAATGTGTTGTAATATTTTGTACGTGTACCCTATACCAATGTCTGATGTTGAATATTGCAAGTAGGCCTAATGTTAAGCTATCGATAATAATTTATAACAATTTTCATGCTATTACAAGTAATATTTAAGAGGTATAAATATATTTTATTAGCTTGGTATCACTTACTGATATTTCGTCCCCTGCTCATGAGATATCTAAGATGATATTAAAATGCACGATAATATTAGCTTATATTATAAGCTAAATTATTATAGTATTTAATTTAATGTCTAAACTTCCCATTATTCTCCTTTTATAATACTTAATGTATACCTCTACTCTACGATTATTCTCTCACTCCAGAAACATTTAAGAAATTGTAAAATTATATATTAACACATAATATTGTTAATAACTATTGTATACTAATAAAAGCATAATTAAAATTATATTTAACTTCTAACTCACCATTTAGTCTTTGTAGAGCTGCAAACTAGTTAGTTAAAAACAATAAGATATTATTTTAAATTTGACTGTGACACTTAACACTACGAGATGCACTAAACATACACACTGATGTAAATCAACTGCCAAGTATGTAATCTGAACTTGAGAATTGTTGATGGAAAAGCAGATGTTTAGGGAAGACTTGCTGAACCTGCACTATTATCGTTTGGTAGGAAGTGGTAAGAGTATTAAAACATTCGGTTTTATTTGGAAGTGATATCTTATAACAATACTATTTCGTCAAATTTTTCAGGGTACAATACAGTGCACTGAATAAAAAGTTATTTTAAGACTGAAATTAGTAATTATAACATTATAAAAATGTATACCAGTTTATTCAATTAATGATGAAATAGTTTTTTATTATATAATATTACATTTAAACTGTAATGAAAAATTTGTAACAAAATATATAATTTGTTTTAAAAAAGGACAGAAGATTACGAGTATTTGAGAATAAAGTTCTTAAGAAAATTTTTGGATCAAAAAGAGATGAACAGACAGGTGAATGTAGAAAACTACATAATAGTGAGCTACATGATCTGTATAGGAAGCCAGATATAATAAAAACAGCTAAGTCTCGTAGGCTGCGATGGGCAGGAAATGTGGCACATATGGAGGATGAAAGAGGTGCTTGGAAATTTCTGGTAGGAAAACCGGAGGGAAAACGCCCAGTTGGAAGACTAAGAATGAGGTGGGAGAATAGCATTATGCATGATTTGAGGGAAGTAGATTATACAGGGGATAATTGGAAAACGTTAGCTCGGGATGGGATGTATGGAGAGCTTATGTCCGCGCTGCCATGAACCTACAGGTTCCACAGAGCCAGTGAGTGAGTTAGTTATAAATAATTTGTTTAATATTCACAGTAAATGTAAGTAACAGAGCACTTTACTTCTCACTTCAGCAATAAAATTTGATAAATAAATATCTACTGCGTAAGAATTAAAATATCGCCATTTTTATAAATTTATGGTACTGTTCCATTAAGCAGAACATATAATAATCTATTCGATTTATTGGCAGTTGAAAAAGTCACTGATGAAGCTCTTTCAATAAAGTACGCGCGCGACCTTGGTCGTGAAGTGAATCTGCTGCGCCGTGGACCCGCGAGTTTTTTTTACGAAAATAGAATAAAAAACATTTATATTGTGTGAACTATTCAACTCTCCAAAAAGGTAATTGTTGAAAATTAATCCTTATTACGTTAGTAGTATCCTGTATTTTTTCCGTTTTCATTTTTTGATATGTACTGCAGTAAACCGGCATAAAACAGAAAATTGACACCGAAAATAAAAGTATCCTAATTATAAAAATAACACCCTTAAACTACATGATATCACCTATATAAATATGTTTGAAACGAATTTTTGCTGTTTACTGTTTCAGAAATATTAGTTAGTAAACGTTTTAGTTTATCATATTTACGATAATTTTAGATCATCATAACTACGAACCTATAAATGATAAAAATTGAATTTCTGTATTAATACGTTTATAAATGTATTCGCTATATTTAGGGATACATAACATTAAAAAAAATTGCAAGATTTTTTGCTGTCCGATTTTATAAGGATTGTCCACTCTCTGTTCCATGTGAGTTGCAATGTGCATCTCTTCCTTCTTCTCTCTGGTTTTCAAATTAGATTTTGTAATGTATTATTGTTTACCATGAAGTTAAACACTTCCATTTGTTCTTCTTATCGTAGTTTTTTATCTATTTTTACCTTCTTGAAATTCTGGCCGACCCTCGTAGTTAATTCACGTTTGTAACAAGAACACTGTTTATTTGCTTTTGTTTGAGTGTCCAGGGTTCATATATACTCGGCTATTGACCATTAATTTAGAATATTATTTTATTTTTACGTTTCTATCACATCATATACAGATTGGTTAAGCAATAATAATAATAATAATAATAATAATAATAATAATAATAATAATAATAATAATAATAATAATAATAATAATAATAATAGTAATAATAATTATAGTAATAGTAATAGTAATAATAATAATAATAATTATTATTATTATTATTATTATTAATATTTGATTGATTGATTGATTCATTCATTGTTTGATTGGTTGATTGATTGATTGACATTTGAAGGATGCAGGAGAAAAAATCAGGTAAATCACTTTTTTCCATGAAAGCTGAAAAACGGACATTCAATTATACGACGTTATATACTTCTTAACCTGTATGCCAAACTTTGAGGACTAAACTGTTTCGTTTACTGTTTCACACTTATAAAAGATATATAGTCCTTTCCATTGATAATCTAATGACACTTCAAACTCCAATTCGACAAAAATAGCGACTTACCTGATTCTTTACTTCTACCGTTCATTTGAAATATTTTGTTTTTTGTTTTGTGTTTCACCTTCTTTATATAATATGTTTTTTGATTGATTGAGAGAGAGAGAGAGAGAGAGAGAAATAGAGAGAGAGAGAAATAGAGAGAGAGAAACAAAGAGAGAGAGAGAGAGAGTTAATTTAAAAATGGCGGACGCTATGTATAAATACATATAAAATAATACTTTCATTACTTTCTCATGAGAGGGTAATAATCAGGTGTAGGTAAAAGGGTGATGGATTTATCACAGGATGTGGCATTTAATATAAGGATTACCGTAATGTGGGAATTTTATGCTCGCGATCTAGTCAAGTTGGGTTCGATGAGCGATGAGGATAACTTATCACAGGGATAACGAGGGAACTTCGTACGGACAGCTAAAGTTTTATCAATAATTTAAGTTCAAAGTTCACTTGATTTATTTTGAATATGGTTCAAAATACATATCACTTAATAAAATGAAGACACTTTATGATACGTTGTGTATATAGCGAACTGACCTCTCAAATTAATAATGAAGTATTGTTACTATTAATACAGTAATATAAAAATTATGGATCAGTATCCTCAATAAAATTCAGTCGATGGTCTCCATTCGATATCTAGGAGGCTTCTCGCAATTAAAAATGAAACTTATTGATATTCTCCCCTCATTAGTTGGGAGGCTTCTTGTTACTGTACACGTCTCAATTTGATATCTTGAAAAACTTAAGTATTCCTTCGGTCGTTCAGATCACTACAGGAGAAGGGATTACACTTTTATTCTTATTGCTTTAAACATATGTGGACATATATTATATATATATATATATATATATATATATATAAAGGGTGTGGCTTTCCTTTGTTTCTGTCAGTAATGTAACTAATAATAGGTGTGTATATCTCGTGCTATTTATCGACAATGTTGCCAAGTTGCTCCTAGTTATGCCTTTGGGTTTTTTATTAAGGGCCTTACAACTTATTTGAAAACCGTTAGTTTCAATTTATTTTAATGTGTAGTTCGTAGCTACCTTTTAACTGATATATGTGTATCAAATTTTATATTTGAAATTTCATAGTGACATTCCCCTTGTAAACGATGTTATACTTGTCACTCATAAATATTATTTTGACTGACATTTTAGTCCGTTTTCAAATAGACGTTCTGACACATTTCTATTAGCAAAGGGTTTGGTATCTATAGGTTTCTATTGTATTCAGGTACCTGGGTCTACCTTTGTTATACCCTACGTCTTCTAAACTTTCTGGCTTCAACTATATTAGAATAACCCAAATTTAACAAAAGGAGTTACTTACTCACTGGCACTATCGAACCCGTAGGTTCATGGCCGCGCGGACATAAGCTCTCCATACATCCCTATCCTGAGCTAATGCTTTCCAATCATTCCCTGTATAATCTACTTCCCTCAAATCATAGTTAATGTTGTTTTCCCACCTCATTCTTGGTCTACCAACTGGGCGCTTTCCCTCTGGCTTTCCTACAAGAAGTGTCCATGCACGTCTTTCATTCCCCATACGTGCAACAAAAGGAGTTACCTAAGTTATTTATAATACGAGGAAATCAACTTTTATATAATTGATAAAATCGATTCATTAATATGACCATTGGATTGCTAATAAATTTCTAAGTAATTAAAGTCCAAACTCGATATGTCTTTACATATTATATCTTTATCCCAAATTACGGGCCTATATTTAAATAATTTAGATTTAATGAAATATTTAGTTAATATTTGAAACTAAAAACAATATGGAGGGAAATTCGTGTTACACTCATAGTGATACGAGATTGAGAATTATTAACCTTGTCTTAATACTGCAATTTGATTCGTGTTATTTGTTTTGAGACACCGTATAGTTGCTTCGTTCTATTTTTTATTGTCTTCTTTCCTTGAAGCCAAGTTCATCGATCCATCGTTACTGCCTCTTCACTTTCCCTTCCATGTCTTCATCTTGTTATATTAAACAGTAAGTCAGTCAGTCACCAAACTGTGACGTAATCTCCACCCAACATCTAATTTCGAAAATATACTCACTGTAATGTAAAGTACGGCCTACTGCAAGACTACTACTGTACAGTATTCCAGCTGTAATGCCATTTACATTTTTATTTTTTAAAAATAAGAAGTAATATATGCTTAAACATTAGTTCAATATTTGGAATGTAGATTCCAAGGTAAATCAATTTTGTAGGGCAATCTACAGGTTTGATCAACACTCTTGAAATTATATAAATAACATTTAGAGGTTTGTTTAAGCAAATTTTTAAAATTCGTTTTTACAGTAATGTTAGGGGAGAAAAGGTAGAATTTTCAATTACTGCCAAACTTAATATTCCGTATGGATTATCGATTGAACCATAGTTAAGTAAACACCTCGCAATATATAAATTGCAAATATGATCTAAGGATGATACATTTGTGAATAGTTTTACGTAATCTTTTGCACAGCAAGGAACATGTTTGTCATGTCTTAAATGTAGGTTAATATAATATTTAAGTATTTTACTTGTATTGATATTCTCAAGGACGAACATGTGAAATTTGCGCAATAAAAAGTGTGTTGTGACCCCATTCAATTTTGATGGGAAACCAGAAGTAATAAGAACAATATTAAGACTCACAGGTTGCGATGGGCAGAGCATGTGACAGGAATGGAACATGAAATATGGATAATGAAACTTCTTGTAGGAAAGAGGCAAGAAGGTAGGCCAAGAATAAGGTGCGAGAATAACATTAAACTATGATTTGAGAGAAGCGAACTGCATAGGACAGATATATATATATATATATATATATATATATATATGGTATGATAAGAAAAATAAATTCCTGGACGGGATTCGAACCCGGAACTCTGAGTCAGTACCTCAGCGTGATATCCATTACACCACCAGGCGAATCCAATTCAAACACTTATTCTTCTTATATTCTTATATATGTATTATATATATTAGGCCTATATATATATATATATATATATATAGGGCTTATATCAGCCATGAAGCTTCTAATTGTTAATATAGACTATATGCCTGGCCTAAAGTCTACTTCATGAAGCTTGGAATTGTTAAAAAATGTGGAACTGTAGGCATATACTTCTACACCAAGTTAATTATTTTATCGCTTCCATCTATTATTTTCCGATCAAAATGTGAGTACAATATGCTATTTGACACTTTATTCCCTGATATTATACTAGGCTGTTTTAAAATAAATGTAAATCTTTCAATTTTCTAATTGGTCTCCAAGCAGATTAATTGAAAGAGTTAGATATGTGTATATATATATATATATATATATATATATATATATATATATATATAAATTGATCTCACATTAAAATCTAAGTTTATTTTAAATGCAATATAATTTGAATATATATTTAAAGGCGTGGATTATACAGGGAATGATTGGAAAACATTAGCTAAGGATAGGTATGTAAGGAGAGCTTATGTCCGCGCAGCCAGGAACCTACGAGTTCGATAGTGCCAGTGAGTTAGTTAATTAGTTATTTTAAGGCGTTAGTACTTATTGGATAAATGCAAGATGTTTTAGGTTGGTAAATGACTACTTCCTTTATCCCTAACCATGACACACACGCCTAAACATGGAATTCTTTCTCCCTTCCTGAAATTGATAGCAAGATCTCAGTTTTATTGTCTGAAATGATTTTGTAGCATGGCGGGAAAGCAATATAATGCATAATTAGTTACTCTATAAATTACACTGGTCGACAAGGTTTTTCTTCACAAGAGATCTGATTAGTGAATCTAGTGCATATTTTCATACTCAATTCAGAATGTAGTCAGAATTTTTCCATCAGGCACAGTTTTTTTTTTGTGACTGCTGCATTTTTTAAATTTATTTTAGTATTCTCTTTCATAGGATCCTTTACCTTATATGTAACGATTTTATTCAAGCTGCATTTAAGGAAATTATATGTAATGTCATGCTGAACCATCAAAAGACAAGACTGTGCAGGTTCATGCGTGTTTTGACATGCTCCTACCTGTTAATCTGCATTGCACTGTATCAGTATTGAGCTGTCTGTGAGCTTGTTAGCACGAATATCACTAGTGAAAATATATTTCCTTCCTTTCTGTTTAGAAGTGTGTTATGTGTGTTGTGTTTTAGAGTTTTCTTCTTTCATCATGCCACGAAAGTGTATAAATCATGCAAATTATTTCTGCTATATTTGTGGTGAGTTGGCCTTCAGGTCTCAGAGGCGAAATTTCAGACCACTTGTGAAAGAGTGTTATGTACTTTACTTTGGTTGTCAAGTGGGTGATTTTGATAAGAGCTGGGCCCCAAATATATGCTATATTTCGTGTGTTAGACTGTTGATTGGATGGAAAAATGGTTAACATCATAGGGCCTATGCGTTTTGCAATTCCCATGATTTGGAGGAAACCGAAGGATCATCTAACTGATTGTTATTTTTGTTTAACAAATATTAACGGAATCACATCTAAACCAAAATATACAGTTAAGTATCCGAATTTGCCATCTGCAATGAGGCCTGTCTTGCACAATGAAGAGTTCCCTGCGTATATTAATATATGCAGATATATTAAATTAGGAGTAATGAAACATTTTGTCAAAGCTATGGATCAACTTTTTGATGCATTGTTGTACTTGAAATGGAAATTACCCAAAGTCAGTGATGCTAAACTGAAAGAAGGAATTTTTAGATGGCCCCAAATACGGTCACTAATGGCTGATGAACATTTTGAAGCTCTGTTAAATCCTCTGGAAAAAGCAGCCTGGCAGTCTTTCAAAAATGTATATTGCAATTTCCTTGGAAACCATAAAGCAGAAAACTATCGTGACATAGTGGCTGATCTTCTACATTCTTATAAAGCTATGAGATGCAACATGTCCTTAAAAATGCACTTTCTGGACTCTCACTTAGACTTATTTCCGGAAAATCTTGGGGCTGTCTCTGATGAGCACGGTGAGCGTTTTCATCAGCAAATTTCCACAATGGAAAAGGGGTACCAAGGCAAGTGGAGTTCTAATATGCTGGCTGACTACTGTTGGACCAAGAAGAGAGATGTTCGAGTTGCAAAATATGCCCGAAAATCAACATCTACCACTTTCTAGGTAAGTCAGAATGAGTTAGAGTTAGATGGATTTTATTAAAAATTATACAAAAATGTAAATAAATATCACAGAAAACTCTTGCTTGATAGGAAAAAACTGAAATGACATTTAAATTCAGGGTGAAAATTACTTCTAAAATATCATATCTTTATTCTTGTGAAAGAAAAAAGTCAATTTTTGTCGAGCAGTGTTACTGGAGAATTTACCACCCCGACAATTAAATTATACGTAAGATCTATGTTAGAGTCCACTGTCAGATTCAAATAAAACAGATCGTATTCAATTATATTTTTCATAACGAGATCTATCTGTTAGTACGTAATTATCTTGCTCATCCAAAACAGCTTTCTCAGGTGCCAAACGAATATTTCTTTCAAACAGAATTTTTTAACTTAATTGGAGAATTTTTATTTATTCAGTGCCCCAGGTTATCATTTCGACATTTCTGGTGTTCTCTCCTGGCATTTGCTTAATTGTAATCCACTTCTGAAGTTGGGGCGCCTAGAAGGCAGAGTTACGTTACCCCGATGATATGATGGGTGATAAATGATAATGAAGCGCCAGGAGAATTCTTAACCTAAACTTAACCTAAATTCCAGATCATGAGCAACCACAGGAAAGGTTCCCTTTAAGGAAAATTTTCTATTGTTTGACCGGGAATCGAACCTGGGACTTCATGAACAGTAGTCAGAAACGCTGACCACTAGCCCATGTGGCTGGTCATTGGAGAATTCTTACTGAGGGTATACTATTTTTTTTAACTTAGTAAGAAAGAAGTTATTTTTTATGAGGAACTGAATTCCATATGAGGGGTCTGGGTTCGATCCCAGGCATCTAAATAGTGAAACTAGTTGTTTGTTCCTTTTACAATGACTATTTAACTCATGCCCCAAATGGGAGTCAATGACCAATCCATTTTAGTGAATTTTGATTTACAACCAATCACAGTTGTTTTTCACATCGATATTATCAGTTTAATTTTATCATACTGAAATCAAGCTCCTCGTTTTTAACATTCTGAATAGGTCAGAGCATTATTTTGCAGTGACTGACTCCGTAAGAAATGCGGCTACCTGATTGTATATATATATATATATCAGTGAAGACAGTGTTCTCGCGACATCTAGTAATAATGGAGAGTATAATACATATATAAGAAAAATAAGTGTTTGAATTGGATTCGCCTGGTAGTGTAATGGATATCACGCTGAGGTACAGACTCAGAGATCCGGGTTCGAAATCCCGTCCAGGCATTTATTTTTCTTATCATACCATATATATATATAGTACACGAATGTAAACATATACTGTTTGCGGAAGATAATAGAAAAATGTTCGTAGTGATTGATTATACCACAATAAAAAGGAACTACTGTTTACACTTTCTTAAACGTATTATTTCCTAGGAATATACGTTCCAGAAAAATGTAATTGACATATTACATCATAGGACATCAGAAATTAAGTAATAATCTATAATGTTTGTTATAAACAGTTTGATGTGTTTCATTTTTTCTCCACTAGGGTACATTCTTACAATAATGCGATCCTTTGGCAATAAATAATATGATCTGGTTACAGAACAAATTAAGCATAACAAACGTTTCTCATTTGTTTTCAAACATTGTCGTTTACATTAAATATATAAATATTTTGAAATAACTATATTTAAATAATGATTTGTGAGTAAACAGCTTAATTTTATTCGTTAAATAATCCTAACAAATGCCACTCTTGATTTCCAGATTCTCTAGATAAAGTTACTCACTTCGTACTTACTTACTCACTGGCACTACCGAACCCGTAGGTTCATGGTCGCGCGGACATACGCTCTCCACACATCCCTATCCTGAGCTAATGCTTTCCAATCATTCCCTGTAAAATCTACTTCCCTCAAATCATAGTTAATGTTATTCTCCCACCTCATTATTCCTCTACCAACTGGGCGTTATCCCTCTGGCTTTCCTACAAGAAGCTTCCATGCAAGTCTTTCATTCCCCATAAGTGCAACATGACCTGTCCATCGTAATCTACGAGATTTAACTCTTCTTACGATATCTGACTTCTTATAAAGACCATGTAGTTCATTGTTATGTAGTCTTCTCCATTCACCTGTCTGTTCATCACTCTTTGGTCCAAACATTTTCCTATGTACTTTATTCTCTAATACTTGTAATCTCCTTTCCTCCCTTAAAGTAAGAGTCCATGTTTCGCACCCATATAATATAACTGATAGAATAATAGTTTTATATATTTTCAGTTTAACATTTTTTGAAAGGAGTTGGGATATCAAGAATCTCTGCAATGCATAAAGCACGCATTTGCAGAATTGAACCTATGTTTAATTTCTTTGTGCATCTCATTCGTATTTGTGATTATTGTTCCTAGGTATTTGAATTCAGCCACTTCCTCAAAATTTCCCTCATTTGTCATTAGCTGTCCATTTCCATTATATAATGAATTTCTACGTATGGCCATATATTTAGTTTTATTGATATTTACTTCCTGTCTTAATTTCTTAGTGTTACTCAATAGTGTGTGCGTGTTGTCCTTTAGTATCTCCTCGCTATCGGGCAATAATACATCATCAGCATAAACAGCTTATTAATACTATTGAATTGTAAGCCTTCCTCATTCTCTAAAGATTTAATGGCATGCTCTAGTACAACATTAAATAGTAGAGGAGATAGTGCATGAGTCGTGAATTTATCCATAATTTGGAAATCACTCGTGGCATTACTTATGATAACTGTATACGCTCCTGCGAGTAAAATCTGTCGTATCGTAAGACCTCGTATCGTAGCCACTCTATCTTTTCTCCTGCTAAGAATATCTGGAACTTTACAACCACATACCCTATGATCGTTTTGTTCTTTAATACACTTCCTTGGTTTGTGGAATAGGAAGTGTAATAGATAAAATATGGCAGGATTAATCCAGACAATGGTTTACGCCGAATATAAAATGAATGTAATTCAAGACTTAACTTAGACCAATAACTATCTAACTAACTAACTTGCACTATCGAACCCGTACGCGCGGACATAAGCTCTCCATACATTCCTACCCCAAGTTAATGTTTTCCAATCATCCCCTGTATACTTCCCTCGAATCATGGTTAATATTATTCTCCCACCTCATTCTTGGTCTACCAACTGTGCGTTTTCCCTCTGGTGTTTCTATAACCTTCCAAGTCTCTCTTTCATTCCACATTCGTATCACATATCCTGCCCAACGCAGTCTACGAGACTTAACTGTTCTTATATTATATATTATTTCCTATACAAATCATATAGCTCACATTTATAGTGCCCCACTACTATATAATGTCCCTAGGAACATGTCCCTGTGTTTGAGCTTAGACACGGATTCCCTGAAGTAGGCCCCGTCTAGAGACTCGAATAGGGGATATTTTACCTCCGGATAATTTTACCTCAGTGGAACCCATGTCCGCGTGTCTTTACGGCTATATTTTTACGGTGAAAGATCGTCATTCTTTCGACCAAGGTTTTTTTTTCTGTCTGGCTTATCTCCTTAGATCTGTCCGGCAAGGGTAACTCTTTCGGTAGTAATGTTACCGCCGGCATAGCTCTCGGGGTCATTTAAGCACGCAAAACACTCCACCACGACAAGGTAAAGATATCCCGGAGGGAAGATTTCACTCATAAATCTTATAAATGAGAAACCATGAGTTCCTTATTTCAAAACAATTAAGAAAATTCATGAACAACGTGTGAAAGTGTGTCGGTATAGGCCCTAGAGTTTGGATACACACTGTATAAAATAGAAATAGATAATTTTTAATTCACATTAAGATGGGCATAAATTTTAAATTCTAAATAAATTAATAATTTTACTTTTAAAAAATATATCCCTTATTTGGATTAGGCAGTGTTTGTGGAGAATGGCAATCTCGTATTTTGTATTGGTACAACTTCTTCACCTATTGTCACCTGAATTTGTTCTCTATTCAAGTATATTGCCCCCAGTTGTATCAAACCCCCTTTTCCCTTCTCCTACATGAAATAGATTTCCTCTCACCACTGTCGTCATCTACCCGACTATTCTTCCCCTTTTTTTATTGCCCTTTGTGTGGATGTGTCCAGATCTAAAGACTGAAATCCTGATTCATCTCTCAGACACTTTGCGACCGGTACTCAGGAAGCGCGTTGAAAGCAATATACATTCCTACTCTGAGCTAATGTTTTGCAATCATCCCTTGTATAATTGACCTCCCTCAAATCATAGTTGATGTTATTCTCCCACCTCATTCTAGCCCTACCTACTGGGCGCATTCCCTTTGGTTTTCTACAAAGAGTTTCCATCCCCCTCTTTCTTTCCCCATTTGTGCCACATGTCCTGCTCATCGCAGTCTACGAGACTTAACTGTTGTTGTTATTATTACTATTATTATTATTATTGTTATTATTATTATTTTCATTATTATTATTAGTATTATTATTATTTTCATTATTATTATTATTATTATTATTATTATTATTATTATTATTATTATTATTATTATTATTATTATTATTATGTATGGTTACCCATAAAGCAGTCTTCCCCATTCATATCAGTTCGTCTCTCTTTGGTTAATTTTTTAAGAACTGTATTCTCAAATAGTCGTAATTCCATCTCCTCCCTTACAGTGAGAGATCATAGTTCGCACCCGTATAAAGAAACTGTAAGAGTAACAGTTTTTTTTATATATCTGCAGTTTATCGTTTTTTAGTGAAATTCAGAAATTATAATGCATACTATCGTGCTTTTCTAGAATTGAGCCAATGTTTAATTTCTTTATGCACTTTATTTCTGTTTGTAATTATTGTTTTTAGCTATTTTAATACAGCCACTTCTTCAAAATTTCCCTCATTTGTCATTAACTGTTTAATTTCATTATAGCCCCTACATTGGATTTCTATGTGCGACTATTCATTTAGTTTTACTGATGTTTACTTAGATTATATATAGGCCTATATATATATATATATATATATATATATATATTTGTATTGTATTGTAAGCCTATGTTTTCCCTTTACAGAGATTTAGGCGCTCTCCCCCTACAGGGAAGAATTTGAACCATACTAATTTAGTTACACTTGTTTTCGTATAGGCCTAGATGTCATTTTGAGTGGTACGTGGTCAGCGTTCCGCCTCATACTGACATCTAGGAAACCAAGGTAGTACTTACTAGGACGGGAAAATTCGGTAAATTTTGCATAGAGGCCTTTTCATTCAGGCTTAAGGATTTTTTACGAGCCTGAAAATCTTCAGACTCGGGACCCATGGCTTAAAGTCCCTCCCGGAGGACTTGCTCCTTGGATTTTTCCGTCCTAAAAAATCCATCGACCCCGGCCGGGTTTGAACCCGCGACCCTTGGGACCAGAGGCAAGGATCATAACCACTAGTCCACCGCGGCCGACTTTATATATATATATATGTCTCTGTCTGTTACGAACACAATTACGATATGAATTAACAGGAATGAAGTGTACAAAAACATATACATAGGCTCATGTCTGAAAATGCATGTTATTATTCTTTAAAAGGACTCTTCTCAAACCAAGTTTTCCCAAAAAAAGTTAAACCAAAAATATGTAGACCTATACACAAAAGGGCATACTTCCAGTTATGCGGATGCGAACATAGCCTCTTGTTTTCAGAGAGGAGAAAACGTTAAGAGCATTTCAGAATAAAGTCCTTTGGTATGTTTTGGATTAAAGACAGGTCTATCTACAGGCGAATAGAGTAAACTACTTAACGGTGAGCTATAGATTATGATTTTTATCGGAAATAGATATAATAAGAACAGATAAGTCCCGTAGACAGAGATGGATAGGACATGTGGCACGAATGGGAAAAGAAAAATAGAAATAAACTTCTTATAGTAAAACCAGAGGGAAATGGTCGAGTAGGTCAAGAATGAGGCGATAAATTAACATTAGTGATTTGAGGGAGGTGAATTATACAGGGATGATTAGAAAATATTAGCTCAGAAAAGTAATGAATGTCCGCGCCTACATGATCCTCCGGGTTGCATAGTGACATTGAGTTAATGGTCATGCACGACCTATTAGTCATGATAATTATTTACAGGGTTAAGCTTTCTACTTTCAAAATATTTTTGTCATAAAACTGAAATAAGTCGTAACAAAGTAGGTGTATCGGAAGGTAGAATGCTAGAATTATCAAGTTACTCTAGAAATTAGAATTTTCATTTAGGTTACATTGAAAATCTTATTGTGAAACTCAATATAACTTGATTTAATTGTAATTAATTTTATAAATATGACCCCTCTTTATTTCCTCTTTGAAACAATTATATAGTACGTTATTCCACGTCCTTCCCGCGCAGTAGCCGAGCAGTTTAAGGCATCATGACTTGTGCAGAACTATAAGACTTGCACTGATTCGAATCCCCTTGGGAGAATAAACTTTCTCAGTATGAGAGCGGTGCCCACCCAGCATTATGAAGAATTTGGATAGTTACAATAAATTAGCGGCTCCAAGTTGAGAAAACCAGCTATACGGCTGGGGAACCCAACACACTTACCACATCTCACCCTTATATTGGCTGGATGATAGGTGAATATGAGGTGAACTTCTCAGTGCCTCAATTGAAGTGTTTATTGAGATTTTGGTTGCTGTGTTGTGATAAAAAATACGACATTAAAACATTCATCATCTTGTTCAAGGTATGGGCCTGTTGGCTCATTCCGCTCCCCACTGCACAATATTATATAGGTCGTCTTTCGATCGTCGTTTCACATTTAGGATTTTAATTAATTTAACTCCACGTCTTTTAGATTTCGCAAAAGTAAGTAGATCCATCACCTGAAGCAACATGTGCGTGAGGCGGGGCATGTCCCAAAGCTCAGCAAAAAGTTAAAAAACAAACTTTACTGACACAGCCTACTTTATCCAAACTCTGTTGTAACTTCTATAGGCCTACAGATAAGCGGATCATTTGTTGTTGCGAACATTTCATCTAATTCAATAGAAAATCGGGTTTTAAGAGAGTTTTACAAAAATACTGCAAACAAAATATCCCCTCTAAATTTACCCAAATAAAAAGTAATTTAGACAGAATGTACAATGAAACTTCAATAACCATTTGGAGGGTATAGACGAATCTTATGTGTCTTTATAAATTAATCTTCAGATTCTGTAAAATGTATGATGAATCTTGGATCCCGCATTTGTATGGCCTCCGGGCCTGTTGTGGGATCACTTAAAAAAAAGAAGGAACTTCCTACTATATCGAATCTGTTATTTTTTTAATACGCTATATCTCTTGTCATATGACTTAGTTCATGCGTCGCCTCCAATCAGAAGTCTGCACGGTTTGCATAATTAGGAACTATTTCCGTTTCTTTCTTCCTCTCGAGAGTTCAGCTTCCAGTTCATAAATACAATGCATATCTTGTAACATTTATTAAATATTCAATTAAAATGGAGATGAATTGTGAACTAAGTCATATGACAGATGGTATAATTACTAATTTTAATGACCCCGACCTAAAGTATACAGACTCTTGATATTGTAAGCACCATCGCTCCTCCAATTTTCTTTTCTAATTATCATGTCAGTATATCCATTCTATTCCGAACATGTCTCAGTGTAATGACATTTCTAAACAGTACGTAGAATCAACTCTACAGCTTGCTCATTTAAGTCCAAGTATTTCTACCACGTTAACATCTCCAATAATAATCGTTACACCACAGTGCCGATAAAAAATCGGGTTGTAGTTAAGAGAAAAGCTTTCTCGTTATATAGATTCTGATATTATGAAAAAATATCGGAGTTATCATATTAACTGAATTATTTTAAAAGGAAGAATTTAGCTCAAATAGTCATAGGACATGATGAGATTAGGCAGCTGAAGTGAAATGAAATTTTAGAATCACTGATCGAACTATTGTTCAAACACAAACACACAGAGATTAGATATTTACATAAGTGACTTCACCTAGTGGCCACAACTAACAATGTTTACAGAAATCTGAAATGGGCATGTGTTGGCAGCAAATGCAAAGGACAAAGCAAATACAGTGTTTGTATAAACAAGGTAAATCTGATACCTCACATCTAATTGTGCAGATGATATTATGCCTAATGTATTGACAATTCGTTTTCTAAAATGTTATTAAACACAGCACATATAATGTATTATAAAAGCCAATAAAATGTATTAGAGCCTATTTGGGATCCATTTTGGAAGCTGAAGGAAAGATAATATTCGTATAAAACTAACTCATTGGCACTATCGAAACCGTAGTTTCAAGTTCTCCACACACCCATATCACGAGGTAATATTTTCCAATCATCCCCTGTATAATCTATTTCCCTCAAATCATGGTTAATGATATTATATTACTTCATTCTTGACTTGCCTACAGGGCGCTATCCCTCTGGTTTTCCTACAAGGAGTTTCAATTCCCCTCTGTCATTACCCATTCGTGCCACATATCCTGCCTATCGCAGTCTACGAGACTCAACTATTCTTACTATATCTGGTTTCCCATTAAGATCATGTAGCTGTCTGTTGTATAGCCTTCTCCATTCGTATGTCTATTCATCTCTCTTTGGTCTATTTTTTTATTCTCAAATACTCATAATATTGCCTTCTCCCTTAAAGTAGGAGTCCATTTTTTGTATCCATACCATATAATATAACTGTGAAATTTATATTTTATATATTTTCAGTACATGTTCAAAGAATTAAAGATGAACGCATACCAAAAATTATACTTAATTACAAACTATGAGGAGACAGGAATGTTGGTAGGTCGAAAAAAAAAAAGATGGATTCAACTTTTTGAATGATATAATCTATGAGACCTGAACAAGCCACATGGGCTTAATCCGTGATTGTTGTTGTTGATGATGATGATGATATATTTTCAGTTTAAAATGCTGAAGTCAATTATTTGGAGAAAAAATATTGTAAATAACACAAACAGATTACTTTATAATTCGTTAATTCAAAGTGTAATGATATATCGAAATGAAACTTGGACATCAAACAGGCTACATTGCAAGTAAATTATTTGGCTACGGAAATGGACTATTGGCATAGAACGACGTGAAAATAAAAAATGGATAAAATATTAAACCAAAATATCAGAGTGATATTAAAGTGGATAGTAATATTCTTGAAGAAATTGAAGAAAGAAAAATGTATATAGTTTGACACGTTAAAAGAATGAGAGAAGATAGAATTCCGAAAATGATTTTGGAGTGGAATGCTGAAGGATAAAGAGAAGAGGAAAACTCCAGGAACAGTGGGTGGTTGGAATCGGAAGGAGTATGAATAGAATGGATTGATGGAAGAAGATGCGCAAGACAGGAATTTTTTGGAAGAATAAAATAACTTTTGGTTGAAGGAAAAACTGTTCAGGATAGAAAAAAGTCCTAATAAAATAATAATGTATTAACATTACATTATTTAATAATTAATTAATAATGCATTTGTCCTTATTTTGGTCAGCATGAAGAATTTCATCCACATCTAGTTTTTAACTCACAATCAGTTAATTCGGTTTAATATACGGAGCCCTACTGAAAACAATTTACCATCTGTATTATTAACACTATTTGTTATAATATTATCAGATATAACTTGCGACCCGAATCCTATACTCGCTAGATATTGTCCATTCATATGACTGAAACATGTGGAAGTGAGACCAACAGCCGGTTGATACGCCGAGGACCTTATAGGGCGGACATACCACAGAGTTATAGAAATAAATACTTTTTTTATGTGTAAATACTCGTAACTGTAATAGGTCCCTACTGGTACGTCATAATACAGAATTCAATTAATTGGTTAATGAATGCTACTAAACATAGACGAACACTTGAAGAAAAATCTATGGGCCAACAAAAGTAATTATTTACGTTTATTTTTATGGGTAATATGGAAAATTTAGAAAAAATAATAATAAAGAGTATAGTAATTATCAAATGGACAGTTCTCAGCACAACACTCATTCTCGAAATTGTTTTTCCGTTAATCCAAAAATTTTGTAATCAGAACAGGGCCCGTTCCTAATTAATTGGTTTTAACGAGTTCCATTTGGTTATTAAAAGTTCTATATCCGTGGTTTAAAATTTTAGAGGACAATGAATGTATATAGTAAAATAAAAGTTCATAAAATTCTTGTTAAGTGAATTGATTAAATGAATGTTAAACATCTCATCCACGTTTTGCTGCCTTCAATAAGTGACGAAACAACCAGCTCATTGAATGATCATAACAACATGTAATTGGTCGAGATTTTCTTGAGAGCATCTTTTAATACCATGTATAAAAAATCTAATTTTTAACAACATAAAATATAATATTTCATCACAGGGTAACTCTAACTTTAAATTTAGCTCACTGACACTATCGAACCCGTAGGTTATGGCCGCGCGGACATAAGCTCTCTCCATACATCCCTATCCTGAGCTAATGTTTTCCAATCATCCCCTGTAAATACTACTTCCCTCAAATCATAGTTAATGTTATTCTCCCACCTCATTCTTGGTCTACCAACTGGGCGTTTTCCCTCTGGTTTTCCTACAAGAAGCTTCCATGCACGTCTTTCTTTACCCATTCGTGCCACATGTCCTGCCCATCTCAGTATACGAGACTTAACTGTTCTCATTATATCTTACTTCCTATAAAGACCATGTAATTCACTCTTATGCAGTCTTCTCCATTCACCTGTCTGTTCATCTCTCTTTGGTCCAAACATTTTCCTAAGAACTTTATTCTCAAATACTCGTAATCACCTTTCCTCCCTTATAATAAAAGTCCATGTTTCGAATCCATATAATATAACTGGTAGAATAATAGTTTTATATATTTTCAGTTTAACGTTTTTTTTTAAAGGAGTTAGGAAGTCAAGAGTCTCTGTAATGCATAATAGCACGCATTTCCGGAATTGAGCCTATGTTTAATTTCCTTGTGCATCTCATTCCTGTTTGTGATTATTGTTCCTAGGTATTTGAATTCAGCCACTTCCTCAAAGTTTCTCTCATTTGTCATTAGCTGTCCATTTCCATTATATAATGTATTTCTACGTGTCACCATATATTTAGTTTTATTGATATTTACTTCCAGTTCCAATTTCTCAGTGTTACTCAGTAGTGTGTGCGTATTGGCCTTTAGTATCTCCTCGCTATCGGCCAATAGTACTACATCATCAGCATAAACTAACAGCTTATTGATACCATTGAGTTATATTCCTTCTTCATACTCTAAAGATTTAATGGCATGCTCTAGTACAAAATTAAATAGTAGAGGAGATAGTGCATCTCCTTGCTTCAACACATTCTGGATTTCAAAAATATCCGAAAACTGTTTGCCTACACGCACCCTACTCTTTGTGCCATTTAGACACATTCGTATAGGTGTAACTTTTTAGGAATTCCGAACTCTAGCAGGGTAGCCTACTATATAACTTTTCCCTCTTAATTGAAACCTATGCCATCACAGAGTAACGGCTGAACAAAATAAAATTGAAAATTTCTTTTCATATTTCCATGATATGTGTAGCAGATAACTTAAACAATATGTTTGTAACCATCGTACAAATAACACTTTTATCCTCATTAACATCAAAACAGTTTATTTTAAAACTTGCATGTCTGCATTTATTTAGATTGTGTTAAACAAACATGTGTGCTTTGTATTTACAAATGTAATTACGCACTGTATGAAAACAGAATATGTAATGACGGCGAGACGAGACTTTGTGATTGTATGAAGGTCATATTTATGTGTAGGCCTATACCATGACATTGCAGACTGAGACTTAAGCATGATAAACACTTCAGGAATAGGGAAATATTGTAAAACACAATATTTATTACAGAAGATTACAGCAGTAATGCCGCACTGTCATGTTTTTACAGTACCTTTCACTCCAGCTCGGTTTCGATTCCCAGTTGCGTATTTTTACTTTGCAACTTTGCTTTGGTGTGGAAGTGTGTTCTTAACATTAAGGTGTTTACAGTAGTGGCCATGAAAACATGATAATCACAGATCCAAGGAAGCCGCTACTCTATATCTGTCTTGTTTGTAGTTCATAATTCATTCCTTCATGACCATCTATTTGCTTGTAAGAAACATCAAAGCTATATACCAAGTTCTGATGATAAAATAATACAGAAGAAAGGAAAAGGAAGCTCCTGTGTCGTCAAAAATGTGTCTGTGATGAAAACTTAAAAAATTCCTCTTGCGACATCATATTCCTGTAAGGCCCAGGTAGCATGGCATATGTAAAAGTATCTGCAAAGGAAGAATTTAAGCTAGGGTAAAGGAAGAAATAGGCCACCGAATTCCGTAGGGGAAATATTTGGATTCATTATAATGCTAAATGGTGGCACGCCGTAGCATAGAGGGTTAAGGCAATATGCTACTATCCGTAAGGTCGACGGTTCGAATACCGGTGGATCAGG
Source organism: Diploptera punctata (assembly GCA_030220185.1). Lineage (NCBI taxonomy): Eukaryota > Metazoa > Arthropoda > Insecta > Blattodea > Blaberidae > Diploptera > Diploptera punctata. The sequence goes on along the minus strand of JASPKZ010007471.1, from coordinate 10,154 downwards.
ATTTTTAAGCTGACCTAAACCTTCTGGCGGCACCGTGGACCTGGGGTAGACTGAGCCTCTAACGCAAGGAGTACCATACGCTTCTTCTGGGAGTAAAGGCGACCATTGCGCAGGGCTGACAACCCGGTTGACATCAAGTGCCGATTGTCTACGAAGAAAAAGTGAGAGCCTTAACGTCCTACTATCCCAAGGGTCTCGTATGATCTATAATGAGATCACTTTACCTATGACGGTAAATAGCCAAGCCCAGAAATTTGCGTAAAAACAACATATTTCAGCTCTTACTATCAGGTATCTACCGAAAGATTAAAATTAATATTTTTTTATTAATGTTTCTAATAGCTCTCCCTTGGTAAAATTTTGGATACAAAATATAAATCCATCTACTATAAGCCTAAAAGTAAAATTTCCTACGATGGATTTTATAGAACCAGTTATAAATATAATCTAATATATAAAAAAGAATGTTTGTTTGTTTGTTTGTTCGTACTTTATGCGCGGCCATACCGTTGATCCGATTGTGATGGGCCTTTTTTGCAAAGTGTTCAGGAGATTCCCGGGATGAACATGGGCTATAAGGGCTTTGTAGTGGAAAACATGAAAAAAAGAGTTGCTCTTTGAACGCTTAAATGGCTTACGCCGTCTAAACTATAGCAAATACAGAACAATTTTGTACACAGAATTGAATATCTCAAAAAAGTTCTACAAAAAACTCCTCGACAGCATTTGTTTATCTCTTACGGATAACTCACAATAACCATTTTTGTCTTTCATTGATGCCAAGAAGATCGAGACAAGTAGGCCTACATAGATTCCTGTGCAAGCATAGCAGCACATGGCGGGTATTCTTTTACGGATAACTCACAATAACGAATTTTGTCTTTTAGCTCATTTATGCCAAGAAGATCGAGATAAGTAGATTCTCGGGTAACATCGGGTAATCAGCACGGGGAATCTTAAAATAATGACGATATACATTTATAATTATTTTTCAATTTACTTATTCAACTAATCATAAGAAGTACATTCATTTTTGTCTTTCAGCTCATTTATGCCAAGAAGATCGGGATGAGTAGATTCCCGTACAACGCCGGGTAAACAGCACAGGGATCTAAAAATAATTACCATATAAATGTTTCCTACAACTTATTTAACTAAACATAAAACACATTAATGTTCGTATTTCAACTCATTTATCTCAAGAAAATTGGGATAAGTTGATTCCCGGGCAACGCCGGGTGATCAGCATAGGGTAACTAAAAATATAAATTTATAAATATTTTTCCTTTTGCTTATTCAACTAAACACAAAAGCATGTCAATTTTCATTTATTTAGGTGTAGCAGTGCACGCCATATATTAGCTAGTAATTATAGATTAAATTGTACAAGCTGTCTCCATCTTACGGTATTGCTAGAGCCCTACTAGAACGGTAAGATCGCTTTAGACGCCTCAGGAAAAAAAAGTTGGAAAAATCATATACACTTCCATTAGAGCCTTTCTTATATTTTTCTCCTTCTTATGATGTGCAATCCAAGAACACCGTAATGAAATATCGGTCGACATCGGAATAAATTACATGATTTTTTAGACGGAATAGGCTAAAATGACTGGTTCTAATCCTTGATTTTGATGAGTCGGTCTTCATGGGTTTGTGGTTTCTGTATCCTATGTTCGCGGACACAAACAGGACTTGGATATTAGCTTTACGGCATTATTGAAATAAAAAAGCCTTTGAACAAAATTTGTCGGATTTTTCATTTCCAACTTCGAATTCTGACGCTGAAGATCCGAATAGAGAGCGTCACTTAAAAACAAATGAGGAAGAATTTGAAGAAATGGCGAAATTCAAATACTAAACTAACTAACCAACTCACTGGCACTATCGAACCCATTGGTCCATGACCGCGCGGATTTAATCTCTCCATACATCCCTATGCTGAGTCAACGATTTAATATTTCTACTTATCCACTAGTAGGCCTATGTAAAGTCCTAATACTTAATAGTCCTAGGAACATGTCCTTAGGTTTAAATCTTTGCTATGGATACCTTGAAGTAGTACCCGCCCGGAGATCCGAATGGATGAATATTTCATCTCCGAAAAATTTGACTTTTGGAAAATTTTACCACGGTGGAACCCACATCCGCGTTCCTTGACGGTTTTATTTTTATGGTGAAATATCGCCACTCTTTCGACCAAAGTACTCTTTCGCGTGACGTATCGCCTTCGACCTGTCCGGCAAGAGTAACCCTTTGGGCAATAATACTACTGACTTCATAACTCTCGGGATCATTTAAGCACGCAAACCACTCCACCATGACAAGGTAAAGATACCATGCAAGGGGAATTCATATACCTAGGAACAATAATAACAAATAGGAATAAGTTGCAAACGTAGGCCCAAGTACGAAAACGAGTGTTATTTTGCACTGCAAGGACTATTTTCATACCAACTCCTCTCAAAATGTTAAACTATATATAACGATTATTCTTCCAGTTACATTATAGGAAGTGATCCGACTACATGCCTTCTAAGGTCTTAGGGTAGTGGAAGTTTTGAGGCTCCCCAAGGACATGATGCCGAAAGAATTTTAGATCACTTTAAAATCGTGACCACACCGGTACTCCAACCCAAGAACTTCTGATTTATAAACATACTGCCTTAATTAACAACATTATGGCGTGCCCTTGCCAGTTATATGGATGTTGTACATGCTCCCTTACTTTAAGAGAGAAGAAAGTATTACTATTAAAAACCCAGACGACTCGCGTAAACAATAACGACATTTTTCAGACCTGAAAGTCATTGTCAGTATTGCTAGTGAGTACTACATCAGAACAACAATTCTAAATGTAAGCGGTGTTACCAAATATCATTTTTGCGCGAAAGTGCGTTTTGACGTACTTACAGCAATGACGACCATGATTGAAAGTTCAACTTCCCACATTTCGGGGTTGCCAACCTAAATAACTATACTGTAATATTACATTTTACAAACCACGTGTGGGAAGTAAAACCACTAACCTTTATGTATACTACGTACAATGTATATACAAAAAATATCCAAAAGGTAGTGTTAATATATATTATACGAAACAAATCACTGCATTTTAAATGAACTGAACTTTATTTGAAACAATATGAAACAATAAATACGTACTTGCCGCCATTTTGTTACTAATACAGTCTCACTTTCAACTAATAACCATTGCACTGTTAACTTTAGTCAGTTGTTTATAATGAACGCAAATATTTCCAACAAAGATGTTATTATTTTACTTTATTTATTATTTTGAAAACACCATCGCCCAAAAAATAATATACAACACACGTTTGTGAACTGTTTTACAGAATCTCGGAAATTAAAAACCTGGTTATCGCTCGGTTTTTAAACATTTTTTCTCGATTCTGTAAAAAACCACTTCCCAACCTCGCATCTTAATATACTATTATTAGTAAGACTATTATAATATTGAGGAATCTTACACACACTCATATATATATATATATATATATATATGGTATGATAAGATCACACTGAGGTACAGACTCAGAGATCCGGGTTCGAATCCCGTCCAGGCATTTATTTTTCTTATCATACCATATTAAGCTTGCATTGCTCAATGTTAAACATTTAATTATAACACACACATATATATATGGATAGAATACGAAATAAAGATTTAAGGGAAATTATGGATGTAGAAGAGGAGCCGGACATCATAGACACTATAGAAAAGAAAAGATTACAGTGGTATGGCCATGTCAAAAGAGTGCCAGAGCAAAGATTGCCTAAGATTCTTATGGAATGGATCCCAATTGAAAGGAGGAAGACCGAAGAAAACTTGGATAGAAGGGGTACAAGCAGCTATGAATATCAGAGGAATGGAGGAATATCAATGGATGGACAGAGAGGAATGGCGTTTGGTTCCTGGAAGACGCGGCAGCTGCCATGATACCGGATGATGATGATATATCATCATCATCATCGTCATGAACAAATTCGTTTTAGGCCATGTGGCCTGTACGGTATGATATATATATATATATATATATATATATATATATATATATATATATATATATATAATATTTTCAAGGAGTTACAAATCTTTATAATATCGAGGAATGTTAATTATTTTGTTTTAGTATAACTAAGGCGTGAAATGTAACAAATCCATATTAGTTAAAATGCTTAAATTATTCACAAAAGAGAGCCAGGAAAAAATCTGCACTATCATTGAGTTTCTAGAAAGTTATACCTAATGAACGTGCTGATAATGTTAAGGTACTTTTTTAGTAAAATGCATATTAAATGATCAGAAAGCAGACAATACGACACGAGGCAGTCACATCCATTTCGCCACTTTCTCCCCTTCAACATGAACAATAAAAATCTCCCTTCCATTGCAAGTCTTTTGTTTTCTATTAGTTAATATAAAATCCAAGAGGAAGATGAAATTTCCTATTGATTTGCTTCTCTAAAGAAGTCCTACAATATTTCATGGAAGTTATAAACATGGGAAATGGACATTTTTGTTAGTACAGATACTAAAATTAATATAAAATTATAGAATATTCACCTGAAAGGTCCGTCTCCTCAACTTAATTATCATTTAACTGTAGCGCTTTCGGGACTTGTCCCATCATCGGCAGGATTCAAAACTGGTGTTTCACTGAAGATCTGGTAGAGGGGGTTGCATGTATTTGGTTCGTTTTCGTTTATCAGGCTGTCATGCCCTCTAATCACCAACACAACCAATAATGAACATAACAAATACAAAAACGCCAAATGGGTAAATAATACTCCCTCACCACCAGTAATGAAAGCCCTTCCAAAAATCCATAAAGACAACATTCCCATAAGACCAGTTGTTAAATGCATGAATGCTCCTAACTATAAAATTTCCAAATTAGTCGCTCAGAAAATGAAAAATGATGTCAAACTTGAAAATCGTTACACAATTAAGAACTCATTTGAACTAGCAGACAAACTGCAGCATTTAGAAATCAATAGGAATACTAAAATGACGTCATTCGACATAAAAAACCTGTACACTAATATCCCGATAAACGAAACAGCAAACATAATAAAACAAAAACTAACAGACAGTAAACTTGAAGATAACTATATCAATCAGTTAAACAAACTAATAACAACAACAATAAAGCAAAATTACTTCCAATTTAACAATGAACTATTTATTCAAGAAGACGGGATCCCGATGGGGAGTCCTACATCTGGAATAATGGCAGAAATCTTCCTACAAGAACTGGAAAATAAACATTTTGAGGAACTAATACACAAATTCAACATAAAACTAATAACACGATATGTCGATCATGTACTAGTAATATATGAAAATGAAAACAGAAAAGAAAAAGAAATACTACAAGACTTAAACAACATGCATGAAAAAATCACTTTCACCGAAGAAATAGAAGTTAACAACAGCATAAACTACTTAGATTTGTCTATAACCAAAAATCTACACAACAATAAACTAGAAATCGGTATCTACCGGAAACCCACAAACAATGCTCTGGCCATAAACAAAAATTCTACACACCCTTTTCAACAGAAAATTAGTACATTGAATAGCTTAGTCAGTAGAATGTTGAAACTCCCATTAAGCAAAGACAATTATATCCAAGAACTCAACTACATTAAGTATATGGCAAAAACCAATGGCTATAATGAAGAATTCATAGATAAACTCGTAAAAAAACAAAAAAGGAAGAACAACATAACCAACATAACTAAACTAGAAAAAGAATCTGACAACAACAAGAAAACATGGATAACACTTACATACACAGGAAAAGAAACGACAAAATTAGCCAATGCACTAAAGAAAGCCGATAAAAACGTAAAAATAGCATACAGAACCAATAACAAATTAAACAACATAATAAACAATAACATTGAAGAAAATAACATTTTCAACAGCAAAGGAGTTTATAAACTGACATGTAAGGACTGCAACAAATTTTATATAGGAAGGACAAACAGGAGTTTTAACATCAGATTCAAAGAACATTTTCGAGACTTCATTCATGCAGAAGGTAAATCAAGCTATGCAAAACACGTCATCCATGAAGGACATCGCATGTTAAATATTGAAAACACCCTAACAGTAATGCACAGAGAAAATAATCCAGCGAAGATAAACGTACTCGAAGAGATGGAAATCATGAAAGCAGCTCACAACGACAGCCTGATAAACGAAAACGAACCAAATACATGCAACCCCCTCTACCAGATCTTCAGTGAAACACCAGTTTTGAATCCTGCCGATGATGGGACAAGTCCCGAAAGCGCTACAGTTAAATGATAATTAAGTTGAGGAGACGGACCTTTCAGGTGAATATTCTATAATTTTATATTAATTTTGAATAAACCTCAACGGAACACATCATGAATCTTATAACAGATACTAAGTAATATCGTTTCTGTAAACAAAAATGTATTTGAAATTATTTCTGATAAGAAATTAAACTATCCTTCAAAGTTGAGACCAGCAGATTCTATGGTCTTGAACCGAAAGTGCCTTTCTGCGGTTCAGTATGGTATCTTTGTTCTCCTCCCTACTACAGAACATTTATGAAATATGCCAATGTCCTCTTTTCCGTGTGGCTACCCCTTCCCTTTTCATCCTTTCTGCCGCGCATCTCTACAGCGCATATCCCCTCTACTTGCGAACCTTTATATGCATTGTACTCTTACCGAACATCATCATTCGATCAGCCTAGCAAGTGGCGTTTAGTTACTTAAAAGCGGATTCAATAGTGGAATCCAATTCTAACTCACCATGCAGCTGGGAAGTTAATATGGTGGTCTATGTATAGACAAGTTGATTAAGACCGAGAAGAGGTCGATTTTGAGTTAGTCCAGCTATGTACGGAAGAAGTGATTCCTAAAAGCTTGGACATCTGTGTGAGTGTGGCATTATGTATGGTACGTTATTTGTTTAGTTATTTCTACAAGCTATGCTTGATTGATTGATCAAGTATCATCTTATGTTATTAATTTATTATTTATTTTAAAATTCAACTTGTTTATATTAAAAGCTTATCTTTTATACAACGCCCCTTTGTTATTATTCAAGTATAGTAGTTGCTCACTATCCTGTAACAAAATCACTCACTGTATGCATTTAGTAATCAGAATCTATATTTGTATGTATGTTCATCAGGGAAAGAAAGATGAATTAATAGCTGCCTTTCATGGGCCCGAGGCAGACTGCTTTCTTACCGATAACATCTTTGAATATCACGATCACATTAATAAATACAGCATTAACAAAACTCGATCCCGGACAAGTGTTACGCTGAGCGTGGTTTGCTTTTCTAACGTCGTAAATGGTAGCAGTAGTGTGGTTTACTTACCCACAAATGGTATGCAGACCGTGGTTGGTTTCCAATAGTGCCACAGTCTTGAGCCATAATTTAATTAGATTTATTACCCCCTAATTGTGCCAGTCTCTGGTTTTTGATGCGAATAATTCGTTGAGACCCATTTCCACAGCTTCATTGTTTTCAAAATTTCACGCTAGGAATGGACCATGGATCGAAACAGATGGTAATATGAAGATCGAAGATCATGACTATTTGCTGGATCAGATAGCAGTTCAATTCCTTCCTATTCCTGAATTTTTGTCATGGTTGTTCAGGCAGTATGGGGTTCAGAACGGTTTGAACCGCGACCCTCAAAATTTCATGAACTCCTTTCAATTGTTGAGAATGAAGATCCGTATCGACTGCACACCGGTTTGAAACAAACTCCCAGTGAATCAACCTTAAAAATTTCACTATACACACAACATTACATTAAAAACCAACATTACTTATTTCCCAGCAATAAAATAAAATAAGTTAAAATACCTTCTTAGGTAAAATCCGTCGTCCTCAACTTTTAAAATATGTGATCTTTATATGCCTGTAAGCCTTTCAGGACACCCGTCCCATCTTCAGCAGTTCATTCTTCGCTACAGCATCCAGGTTGTTACTTGTTAAAGAGTGAATAATTATTATATACTGGTTATTTTCCTATATGGAAGCTGTATAGAATTTAACTATTTAATTAAATTATTTTGTAATTAAAGTAATTTAATATTGAGTATTGTGGCCAGTGACGGATTTAGCACTTGAGGGACCCCAGATAATTCCATTTTAAGGCCCTCCTATAAATATTTTAACTAACCTACACCCCAACGTGCATTATTCACGTACTTTTTTACTCTGGTAGGTAATATACGTGGTGCCCGAAAACTAAGTGTAACAATTTGATCTTCTGTTATAATTAATTCCATTCAAAGTATGCGATTTGTGGGAATGTACTGATTAGTGAATAATAAAATCTGAATTTTTTGCTTCTGAAATTATCACGTCTCGAATACTATTAATTTTTAATGTAATATTGAAATTTAATGTTCTCGGGCTTGCCATCCACATCATCAGTAATTATAAAAATATATTTTTGCGCGATAGTGCGTTTTGTCGTACTTACAGCAATGACGACCATGATTGAAAATTCAACTTCCTACATTTCGGGGTTGCAAACCTAAATAACTATACTGTAATAAAATAGCTGTACTGTAATATTACAAACCACGTGTGGGAAATAAAACCACTAACCTTTATGTATACTACGTACTATACAAAAAATATACAAAATGTAGTGTTAATATACATTAAACGAAACAAATCACTGCATTTTAAATGAACTGAACTTTATTTGAAACAATATAAAACAATAAATACATACTTGTCGCCATTTTATGACTAGATTGGTGTCACGGCCCCCTGCAATTTCAACTAATAAATATTTCCCACACTGTTAACTTTAGTCAGTTGTTTATGATGAACGCAAATATTTCCAACAAAGATGTTATTATTTTACTATTATTTATTAATTTGAAAACACCATCGCGCAAAAAATAATGTACAACGCACGTTTATGAAGTGTTTTACATAACCTCGGAAATTAAAAACCTGGCTATCGCTCGGTTTTTAAACATTCTCCTCGCTTCTGTAAAAACCACTTCCCAGCCTCCCATCGTAAAGTACGTAAGTATTACTATTACTATAAAAGCAGCCATGGACCTCCGTAAGAATTATATTTATTTAAATAGGCATATGCATTGAAGAGTTATTCTTAAAAAATCTATAGATTTAAATCTATAGATATAAAAATGAAGATATTTGATTTTTGTTGTTTTCTATTAAATGTAGTAAGTTACTAAACAAAATAAGTAATAGTCCAGGTAATGTAATCCAAACGAATTTAAACTGTATAACAGTTTTGATTTTCATAGACCTTGGCCTTGGATACACCACAGTGACTTGATGCCTTGACCATGAAGGACATTTTTTGCAATCTATGCATTATTTCTTCTTTTCAATTGGAGGTTAGTTAGGGTCACGCGGAATGCCTGGCATTAAACGGAATTAATTTTGCTGACAGCCACTCAGTCATATGTTAACCTTTAACTAAAGGTAATGACCAACGCAATACCTCATAACTATGTAGAGTCCGCTATATAATAAACTTACTGTTAAAATTATCCATTTCCGCCTTCGTCTTCATTATTAGATCATTGACTCACATATTCCTGTATAGTTTTTATCTTATTCTTCCATGGAATTTACGCACAGTTTCGAAAGGGACATCCCTAATCCGAGCAAGTATTTGTCCAACCATTCCCTGTATATCTCCCTCGGAGAACATTAACTCTAACTCACTAGCACTATTTAACCTATAGGTTCGTGGCCACGCAGATAAAAGTTCTCCACACTTCCTTACCAGGCCTAATGTTGTCAAATTATCCCCTGTATGATCACCTGCCCTAAAATCTTGGTTAATATTATTCTCCCACCTCAACTCTTGGCATACCTACTTTCAAAAACTAATACTAAATGCAATTACCATAAGAGTACCGTTAAAAATAAAAACGGTAGTATAAATGCACAATTACATATAATTTATAAAATAACTCTAAGCGTTAGAATATTATAAAAGAGTAACACTGATGTAGAGCTTTAATAAATGTAATCAATTTTCGCTTGAAAGATATTTTGACTGGCAGCTCTAATGTCACCAACTGGCCACTAAACAGAAAAGAGAGAAGAGAGAGAGACGAGAGAGAGGAG